>JABAKD010000004.1:1490000-1932932 GCA_012845835.1 Undaria pinnatifida | reverse complement strand
GGTTGCGCGAACGGAATAACGCCTTCGATGTCATGCAGTATCGGGTGACGATGGATGACATGATGATGATGGATGATGATGATGGTGATCATGATCATGATGATGGTGATCATGATCATGATGACATGATGAATTGGGCTAGCTCTTCATGCCAGGAGCTCAGAGAAAATTCTTGGCATCTGCTGCGCCCTGACGTACGTGGGACTGGCTCTAATCTGCACCTTCACATAATCAATCAAATCAATCATCAACACGTGTCATACCAGGGCAAGTAGTAGTCTAAGGTTCCAGGTATTCGAGCGGCTACATCAACATGCTGATGCCATAGGATGCTCCTCAGTGGGAGCAGTGAGTAGACGATAGGTTCGTATGTACGAGGGTTCCCGGTGCATGCCCGAGAATCACAGAATAACGGTCAGATGCGATACACGGTGCCCTTAAGTGAAGACGACTAAGCACACGTTTGTTGGTACTACTATACAGCAGTGTAATAATTGCTGGTGTTGGATGGCCAGTACTCTTGCTTACAATGGGCCCTTTAAATCCTCGTGTTCACCCAATCGACCCACGAGACACGTTTAGGAAACACCAACATCTGAATCGTGAAACTGCTACATACGCGACGTCAGAATAAAATTGCAGGTCGTCCTGTGTTTGCATCCTCCAGGCAACAACAACAGGTATTCAGCTTTGAGTTCAACTATAACAATTAAGAGGAGGAATATAACGGTGTGTGGCATTATTGCCCTTTTTCGACCATGCTAGTTCACCCTACCCCCTAACCCATACGAAATACTGGTACCAGTCGAAGTGCCCTGATGGCCTCACTGGTAGTAACTACACGCAGCATTGTTATAAATGTCAAATAATGTGTGTCGCTGCCGCTGTAGTGCCAGTGATTCCGCCGCGGTTTTGAATTGCCCTTTCTTTGCTGTACGGGGAAGTACGATAGCGGTGCTTGTCTATAAGGTGCATTAATCGTAATTTAAGCAGCACTTACTTCTCAGCAAAAACCTATTTTGATAGGTGACGGCTCCTCCTCCCTACAATAAAATAACAAAGTAAGTGGGGAATAAGGGTGGTGATGAAAAAATTATTGTATTCACAACGATTAAACTTTATTTTGCTACTTGATTACAGTACAGTGAAAAAAAGAAGGTGTAACGCACTCTTATCATGTTGTGCGCACGCGGGCGGTGCAGGGGCCGTGCGCGCGTCATACAGGCACTTGCATTTTGGAGTTCGACTGTGAAGAGTCGTCTTCACCTGTTCGTCCTCGCAGAGCCAGCCCGGTTGCTCGTGCGAAGGATGCTATAGACAAATTCAATCGCCAGTTTTTTGTTCGCTTAAATTTTTCCTCTGAAGCACGAAAAATGGTTGTCCCACTAAGATCGATATCCTTCACGGCCTTTGCAACTGGAAACCTTTTTTCTATACATTTTACTTGAAGATTGTATAGGGAGCGAAGTTTGTACAGGGAGGGATTCGGGGCTCTGAGAAATAGGTCACGGCAGTTATTGATTGGTTTTTTTTGGTATTTAAGGAGGGACGACCTCATCTGAACACACTTAGTTTGTAGTTTACTCTGTTATGGCCAATGCTACGATATACTGTTGTTACCACAAAAGGTATCAAATGCAGTAATATTATCACAAAAATAAAAATACACTCCACCACCAGCTAGCTGTGAGATCGAATATCTTGTCGAAACTCATCTGTGCAAGCTGTGTGTGATACTCCGATCGCGCGTATTGCGGGTTGTTGTCCTCATTAAGGATATAGGTCGGCGACTCCCCTTGCAACTACAGTGTAGCTATCAGGGTCAACAGGATGATTTTAGTCAGTCTGTGCGCGAAGACTATAAAACCCGTTTCTGAGTGGGGACAAAATCTGACAGCTGTGGAGGGAAATGTATCCGTTTATCAAGTGAATCCTGCAAGTCGAATAACCGGTGAGGGCAGGGCGGAGTTTTGAAGGACGTGGGGGCCTGATTTTGATCAAAAGTGAGCGGGGTTGGGGGGGGGGGAAGGGGGGGGGGACTTGGGGGGGGGGCGGACGGACGGGTGGGAGATTGTGCGTGGAAGCTATAAATCCTTTAAGGGGATAAATCTGACGGTTTGGAAGAAAATAATAAATACTGCACCAGTTTATCATAGGGGGGGGGTGGAGCGGGGGTGGGGCGGGTGGGGCAGCTCAATCTGTGCGTGGAAACTATACATTCTTTAAAGGGGATAAATGTGACGGTTTTGGAAAGAATGCCATCAGTTTTGTCATGTATATCCTGGGGTAAGTCGTACAACCAGAGAGTAGAGGGCGGAGTGCTCGAGGGGGTGAGAGTGCGATGGGTGGAGGGGTGGGGAGGTGCGGGTGGTGGCGCGGGGAGGGTGGGGGAGGGAGGGGGGGGGGTGGGGGGGGGGGGGGGGGGGGGGGGAGCGGGGGGGGAGGGCTTTAGGTGGCATAGATGTAGGGGTTTGCTATACGTGTGGTGCTAGGTCTAGGCGATGGTGCGGGGGGTGGGGAAGAAGGGGGCGTTCGGGGCGGGGGGGAGGGGGGGGGGGCAGCGGCATGGATGGCTCTAGAAAGATAATGAGGTGATATCCAGTGCGTGAAGTGGTTATTAATATGGCGATTTCGATGTTAGGTGGGGCGTTTGAGCAAGGTAGAGCGAGAAGGGGAGGGGGGGGGGGGGGGGGGGGGGATTTTTAGGAGGTTTAGATCACAAATAATATTCAAATACACTCCGGCTGTGAGATCAAATATATGTAGGGGCTTGTTATACGCGTGGTACTAGGTCTAGGCGATCGTGCGGGTGGTGGGAAAAGAGGGGGCGTTGGAGGCGGGGGGTGAGGGGGGTGGGGGCAAAGAACGAAAACTACGTCATGGATGGTCAGAAAGATAATGACGTGATATCAACTGCGTAAAGGTGTTGACTACTCTGGCCGATTTCGATTGTGAGTGGGGCGTGTGGATAAACTAGGCGGAAAAAAAAAAGTAAGGTTTGTCGTATATGTTGTTCCCCCATGATTGGTACCGACGATAGCCCCCTGGCGCGATTGGATCCACATACTTGTATTTCTCTCAAGAACGGGCTTAGAGGCAACCGTTTTCCGGCGCAGCGTGTATTAGACAGCACAATCCTTGGTGCCGGTACTTGTGGAATTCCTTGTGCATGTAGTTTCCGCGCACAGACTGCCTAACATCACCCTGTTGACCCTGATAGCTACACTGTAGATGCAAGGGGAGTCCCCGACCTATATCATACTTAATGAGGGACACACAACCCATTATACGCGCGATCGGAGTATCACACACAGCTTGCAAAGATGAGTTTCGACAAAATATTCGATCTCACAGCTGGAGTGTATTTTAATTTTTATAATATAGACCGAAAAATTTTCGATCTATCTCACAGCTGGAAAAGATTATAATTTTTATAATATAGACCATATTATAAAAAATTAAAATACACTCCAGCTGTGAGATCGCAAATTTTATCGAAAAAAGTATATAATAGTCTAATATATGACGTATATGTTGTTCCCCCATGATTGGTACCGACGATAGCCCCCCTGGCGCGATTGGATCCACATATTTCGCTCAAGAACGGGTCTAAAGGCAAGTGTTTTTCAGCGCAGCGCGTGTTAGACAGCACAATCCTTGGTGATGGTACTTTAAAATTTTGGAATTCCTTGTGCATATAATCGGTGGCCCTAAACGTGACCTTGGTGCTATTATTGTCTAGTCTTGGGGGTCTGGCATTGGTTGTGTAGTTGAAACTACAATCACCAAGCGTACGGTTGGGGGGGGGGGGTTCGCGCATTTCCGCAAGAAGAGTAAGGTTTGAGCCACTCGTACGACGAGTGACCGAGTACATCATCATCGACCAAAACAGTCAAGACTAGGCGATATTTTCGTGGCGGTGTGGTAGCTCTAGACTATATACCATCAATCCGTTTCTGACGGATGCCGCAAGTTTCGAACATCGCGACGAAGCGCCTAATTCAAGACCGTAAGGAAAGGGGGAGGGGGGGGTTACTGGCACGAGTGACCCCGGGCCGCTGCGAAAATGGGCCCTTTAAATGGGTCCCATATATTATACGTGACGCCAGCTGCACCAACCATTATTTTTTTCTGAGGTTCCATAATTTCGGAGCTTAAGACCTCTCCCTAGAACGGATTTATTTGAAGAAAAATAAAACTGACCAACGGATGGATGGAAAATCCCATTGCCGAGGTACATGATGATGACGAGAATCGTGCGTAAGCGCATGGATTTTTTTCCCGACACTTTTGGGTGAAGGAGTCCCGTCATTCAGAAAGGATGTCCCGTCATTCAGAGAGGATGTCCCGTCATTCAGAAAGGATTTCAGGCGAAAAGCGCTACGTTTTGTCTATCGTAGCATGCGTCACGTATTATTGCTGTAAACCATGCACTTTTGTTCATCGTGTAGTTGAATTTTCTCTTTTTTTCCATGTCAGTGTTTGGGTAAGTAAGGTACACCCAGCTCCCCCAGCGGGTAGATAGATGCTCTCCCTCTTCAATGTTTGTTGCAACCGTATATCTCGTGGCATGCGCTACGAAGGGCATCGAAGATAATACTGCTGTGTGTTCCAGAAAAAGGCGGAAAAGAACTGGCTTGTTGGCCGAGGCTAAAAATAATTTCCTCTTTAGACTAGACTAATTATATTATTGTCGAATTGCACTTACGTGTATTCCATCCGAAAACGCGCGGCGATAGTTTGACCGCGGTTCAGGCACACAATAATTATCATAATGCTTCTACGATGATAGACAGCGCTACAAAAGAAAAGAAAAGACATCCAACAGAACAATTTACAAATTTAATGTTTAGTATTTATGCAAGTCGCTCTGTACTGCAGGCCTCGACCTGTGTCGCGTTTCCGGTAGCATAGAGTTTTGCTGTACGTGGAGTATCCAGCTGCTTAGTCTATAGACCTATTGATTTTGTGGTGAGGACATCGAACAGATTGTCTAAATAACAGACAGCAAAGTTGGCCGGCCTGTACCCCGAACAACTGAACAATCGATACGTTGGCCGATTGACTTGTTCTTATGTAGCCTTGAGTAAAGTTTGTGTTGTTCTTTGCTTACGTTCTGAAGACACAACGGGCCGATCACTACGGCAAATTGCTGAGCAACGATAACGAGCCGATCTCCTGCTTAGTGTAGCAAAACGCAAAATCTATATAGACTGCCCCAACAACAAAAATATACATTTCCACTGCGCACAAATACCGGCGGCTCATGCGCACAATCGATTGCGAACCTGCATGAAAGTATGTAACGCTGCCTGTTATGTATGGTCTGTGGCTGCTTCTAAGGGAGGAACCTCTGCGCGGGACTTGACAGTTGTTTTAGTAATGCATGAGCGAGCGCGTGACCATTTCTGATATTTTCATTTCTAGATGATCTATTAGACTATATTGTAGTTTTTTTTAGTAGTATTAATAGTGTAGTTTTTTCTTCGTGTTTTTAGTTCTTCCTGGGGACGAATGGAAGTTTTGATCGACGTTGGAAATCATACGGGACATTGCAGGATGAAAACATCTTGTGATGATGCTGCCATCGAGTCGTTGTACGATAGCCCCCCCAAATTTTCTTTAACGAAATCGCCGGTTTTGTAAACCCGCTCCCGGCCGTAACGCCTGAAATCCGGTGTCCCTTGCCATCCCAACGTCATCGTTCGATCGTCATTTTGCAAACAACAAAATATACTTCGAAGTATGGAGATATTTTTTCATAGTATCTTTCCTCGTGACGAGTAGTCATGAAACGTTCGTTAAAGAACTCGCCGGTTTTGGGGGGGGGCTATCGTAGAATCAATCCATCCTATTGATTCACGGAAGCGAGGACGTGAAAACGGGGTGTTATTGGCCCGCTTCATTCACGAGAAAAATGTGCCACGGTAGACTATACGAAGTACAGCAGTAGTACCAGGTAGGTGTAAATTAGTTTCTAGTTGGAAGTACACTCACTCGAACAACCTTGAGTAAAAAGTTAAACCGCTGTTGACCTAGAAATAGTGTGGTAGGTACTAGAAGTAAGTGCTGTTTTTGCAGTGCAGTGTTAGTACTCGAGCACCTCGTCGTCATTATAGCTAAATACCGTCTCGCTTGGAGCGGCCCCCATTAGACTAAGAGTTTTCACCGTAAAGATGACGACGCCCTCGTCATAGCAGCTCTCGCTTATGAGCAAGGGTAGAGGTTCGGACGCGAAAACTAAGTTGGACAGTGTGGGGTGGACAGAGATGGACAGAGATCATGTGGTCAACTCACCGGCATGACAGGCGCTACGGTTGGGGCAATACTTTGTTTTTCTTGAGCTCCTAGATCAAGGTTTTCAATATGCTTTCTCACCCGATAAACTACTGGACTTCAAGAAAGCATGTTATATACCAGGTACAAACATACACGACGTACGTGTAGCAACAACCACGCGGACACAATTTTTTTTTTCTTCTTCTTTTATCCTCCGGCGGATGATGGGGAAAAATAAAGCTTAAGCTCAACACACTTCCACGTATTTTCATACGCGTCGTGTGTCTATTTAACTCAGTTGCTTTCGCAGCCCAACGCTAGCTGGCGCACCCTTCGGGTCCCATTGTAGGTATAGCGTGAGCTGTCCTTATCAGTGGTCTTCGTTACAACCCCGGCAGCGCAAGCTGCCGTTGTATACGGGTGCGTGTGTATGTCGTCCCGGCCTGTCCCCTGAGGGTCAGTTTCACAAATTCTCAAATCATAAGATTGTCCCCACAATAAAAGCACATACACGTCCACATTTTTATTTTTATTTTTTTCTCACACTTTTACTCTCCAGCTTCTGGACAAGCCGTGGACACAGGTGTCGTCCCGTCTCCCCCCCGGTCCTTGCCTTCAATTTTTATCGCGCATAGGGTTTAGCAATCCCACTGCTCGTCGATGTTTCATCGAGTGTTGCTAACTCACGCTCTCGCGCTTTCCGCAAGTCAATTTGTGCACGAGAGAAGTCCCATCGAATTTATACGAATATGCACTCGGCGGGGCTCGAACTCCCGAAACTGACCCATACCAGGCTCGAGGATAACCTGATACGCCACCGGGGCGACCCGGGTACACACATACGAAACCCAGTCAAAAGATAGAACAGATGTACCCTAGATTCCAAATTGAAATCCCTACGACTCAGAAACATCGCATAGACTCTTTACACGCACCTAGAATACGTCAACACTGCTCGTTCCCAAATAACAGGTTCATCAAGAACGCAAGAACAAACAGAACAAAAGACGGGGTAATCGTAGCAGAGCCTACCATCATAGCATTCGCCCACCACATCACCTCCTTTGACTTTGCAATTCGTTTCGGGCATCGGCGAGCTGGGTCCAACGCATGCCCGTAGTGTCTTATTAAGTGGAGTGAGGAGCGGTAGCATAAAATGAAGTGCGCTGCTCGATAATCTGTTCCTGACCGTCGGTATACTGAACAACCTTCGGGCCGCGTCTCCTCTGTATCAGGTGTGTGAGGAAGTTCTTTGTCGGTTTCAAGCAAGCGGTTGCGTTGACATATACTACCTGGCTTGATGTAAAGGAAACGAACACCACTCAGCGATCATCTGCTACACGCTAGGTCATGTTTTCATGAGCACCACTAACAAGAGCACCAGGCATGGACGCGACATCTACAGGACCACAACATATTCGACGACCGTGGGGAGAAAACAGAGCGTATAATCGCGTACACTAGATAATAACAATGCGAAAAAGAAGTACAGATACAGATATCTCAACACTGCAGTAGACCACACTACAAACGTATTACGCAGGGTATTTCGTGCCTCCGGCCGTTTGCATGATCGCCTGACAACCCCTACGAAACGCAGTAGCATACGCCTAACGAAGTAAAGTCACCCTCGCGTTCAATAGTGGTGACATCGCATGCCCACGCCACCTCGCTTGGTGCCTTCGTAAAATGTATCTCTGTCTTAGAGTTGGCGGCCTCAGAGCCCCACATGGGCACGGTAAAAATCATAGTCGTAAAATCGTATATGTGAGGCAACAATAATGTGAAAAGGAGGTACAGACAGATATATATGTTAAAATTGCGGTAAATCGCACTACCAAGTTGTTACGAACAAGGGTATTCCGTACATTTCGTCTGCATGATCGCCTCCCAACCTATGCCAACCGAAGTGTGACTATCGAAGCAACGTAATGGAGCACGTGTACATTAAGCGTTCCTTTCAAAACACTAGCGATTCGCATTTCTCCCTTTTGTTCTCAATAGCGGTGACATTGCATGACCACATCACCTCGCCTGTTGTATTTGGCAATATGTATCTCTTTCTTATAATTAGCAATGCCAGAAAAAAGAATGGTAACAACATGATTGTACCTATCGATTGAAATATTCTATATTTGGACCCATGAACAAAAACAAATTTTGAAGCTTTCAACACGTTGTTTACTACACCTAAGAACTGGGTTGTATACTGCATGTAACATCAAACCTTCTAGAATAATAAACATTACCAGGCGGGTGATATAAAGGGGTGTCTTCTTTGCTGCAACCGTCACATTCGTCCCCTTTAAGGGTTTATAGTTTCCGCGCACATATTGAAATGCCCCCCCCCCCCTCCCCGATCCCTCTTGTTCAAACGCCCCACCTGAAATCAAAATCTACAGAAGTAGTAAACACTACCAGCCAGCTTATTATATCATCTCATTATCCTTATACCCATCCATGCCGTAGCTCCAACTCCTCTCCGCCCCCCCCCCCCCCCCCCCCCCCCCCCCCCCCCGCCGTTTGTTTCATGCCCAGTTCGTTCAAACGCCCCACTTACAATCGAAATCATCAAGAGTAATAAACACATCTACGCAATTGATATCACGTAATTATCTGTCTAGCCATCCATGACGTAGCTTTCATTCATCCCCCCTCCCACCCTCCAACGCCCCCTCCTTACCCACGCCCCGCACGATCGCCTAGACCCAGCACCGCGCGCATAGCAAGCCCCTACATATATGAATAATACGCGCGATCGGAGTATGTGTAATAGTGTGTCGGTATAGCGGGCAATATATTCGGTAAGATAGTCCACAGAGTTACGGTCTATTGGCCACAAGAAGATTCTCTTAAAACGGAATATTCTTGGTGAAGCGGATAACCTGTAGAGAATAGCTAGCTTATACCACAAGAACGTTCTCGGTAATGGAACGTCCTCCTCTCCTCTGGACAAGATAGGTAGAAGTAAGTGCGTTAAGCGCTCATGGGAATATAGAACACCTAGGAGAACGTTCCCTGTACGTTCCATAGGTAAAGGTCCAGAAGAGAGCACAGCAGCAATGCTGGAGGGTGAAGCGAACTCTGTGAGCCTCACCCCACCCCCATGCTCTCACTCCTTCCCCTTTCCTGTCTCCTCGAGCTTCTCATTGCTCCACGCCAGTAATAAGAAATCATCAAAGAAGAACCGGTGCTGTCTCCAAGCGAAGCTGATACCCCTGCGTCCTTTCCCTCCCACCATCCGGCACCGCGACTCATTTACATATGGCACACATTGTTGCCATGATGAATTTCGACCAAATCCTTGAGCTCATAGGTATAGTATTTAAATATTCTACGTCGTATGTGACCTAAACCTCTTGAAACCCCCCCCCCCCCCCCCCCCCCCCTTTATTTTCCTCGCTCTCTCTTGCTCAAACACCCCACCTAATATCAAAATCCGCAAGAGTAATAAACACTTCCACGCCCTGGATATCACCTAACTATCTTTTTTGAGCAGTCCATGCCGCTGCTGCAATTCCCAACCCCCCCCGCCCCCAACGCCCCCTCCTTCCCCGCCACCCGCACCATCGCCTAGACCTAGTACCACGCGTATAGAAAACCCCTACATCTATGCGACCTAAAGCCGTTCCCTCCGCCCCCCACCCCCACCCCCACATTCCCCTCCCCTCCCCCACAAGAAGGATTTATAGTTTCCACGCACAAATTGACGTGCCCCACCTGTCCCTCCCCCCCTTTCCCCCCTCCCGCCCCCTTTCTGATCAAAACCAGGCCCCCACGTCCTTAAAAACTCCGTCCTCCCCTCACCGGTTATTCGACTTACAGGATTCACTTTATGAACTGATGCATTTCCTTCCACAGCTGCCAGAATTTGTCCCCCTCAGAAGCGGGTTTTATAGTTTCCGCGCACAGACTGCCTAACATCACCCTGTTGACCCTGATAGCTACACTGTAGTTGTAAGGGGAGTCCCCGACCTACATCCTTAATGAGGACACACAACCCGTGACACGCACGATCGGAGCATCACACACAGACAGCTTGCAAAGATGAGTTTCGACGAAATATTCGATCTCACAGCTTGAGTGGTATTTTTTATTTTTTTATTTTTTTTTATATATAAAAATAAAACTACACTTCAGCTGTGAGATCGAATATTTTGTCGAAACTCATCTTCTGTCTTTGCAAGCTGTGTGTGATACGCCGATCGCATATATATACGATCGGATGTACGATTTAATAACGGGTTCATTATACCACCGAAGGACCCTACTCTGTGATAAGCCGCTCTGGACACAGACGACGGACCGGTATTGGGTAATGTTATCATGTATCCCCGAATTTACACTGCCACCGGGTTTGAGCCTCTATTAATATAATTAATAGCACCACCGACCCCTGTTCCTCACCTACCTACACAAATGGTTTGTGCCATTTTGCTTGGCGCAGCGTATGATTGACTTGCGGAAAGTGCGAGAGCCTGAGTGAGTTAGAAACGCTCGATGAAAAATCGATGAGCAGTGGGACTGCTGAACTCTATGCTCGATGACAATTGAAGGCAAGAACCGGCGGTGGAAATGACGACACCTGTGACCACGGCTTGTCCAGAAGCTGGAAAATGTAGAAGTGTGAGAAAAAAGAAATAAGAAAAAAATGCGCCAACGGCTCCATTGCGGAGAATTAGATCGAAAATTCATACAGGCACCCCGAGCTCACGACCGCAACGGAGCATGGGAACCGCTCGCACGAGTGACCCCGAGTCCACCGCATAATTAATCGCCAAACATTAACCCCCCCCCCCCCCTACACCCTGCCCGTAGCCCTGGCCTTTTATTGTATCACACATTCTACGGGAAATGCGTACTTTTTTTTTTCCTGCGATTCTCCAAACCATTTGAAGTGCCCTATGGTTGTAGCAAATACCTCACACAACCATTATTTTAGCCCAACCCCGAAGCTCAACCCGGAAACGCACCCCAGATGACGAAACCCACGGCCTAGGTGTAAGAAAACGCTCTCATCGCCAAAACGAGAGCGGTAGCATTCCGATAAATTGAGGTTAAGAAGAGGGTTAAGGAGAGCTCGGGTCACTCAGAAAGCGATTGTGCCAGAAAGTGGTATACCTTAATTCCGCTCTCGTAGCACGCGCCGTCTCCTAGTCTCCTGGTCTCCTAGATCCAACACAACACGTGCTACGACGGGAGGAGTAGCACTTGTTTTGCTAGAAATGTCACGAAAAACAAAGACGGGGCTCCTAAAGCCTATACCATCGGAATAGCTTTTCTTGTTTTGGAGGACATATGTTTTGTTGTATACCAGGTACCTGCTGTAGGCCGTCGGATCGAAAATGGGGTACACAGGCGCTTATGTTTTTCTCTAAATCAATTTTCGATTGGTCTTCCAGCTAGAAGCATGAAGACACAAATTAGTGCACCGCTACTCCGCATCAAAGCTCCCCGCCGTACCACTACTCTGCACCCATGGTCTAGGCACGTACCGCCGAGAACCGTAAAACGCAGTCACCGTTGTCCCGACAACAACCGGTGTAGTTCCTGACAGTTGGCGAGCCCCGTAAGCCCAGCATGTGTACTGTGACACCAAACGCGATTCCCTACGATCTCAGACAAAGTCTTGACACTGGGCCACGTTTGTGTCCCACTAGACCTTTGCTCGTGTCTTGCCCCCACACGCGACAGGAACGAGTAACTCTCGTGTACAGTCGACCCCGCTTTAAACGCACACCACGTTTCAATTTTATTAGTGTCTTTAACGCGGGGAAATGTCTTTGAGATTCCGAGACCACTAACTCACCGTCCCCGAAGCCAACGTAGTCGTAGCATATGTCAAAAGACGCGCATTTGCAGCAGGAATACGACCACGAAACGGTGTTGTTTGAAACCTAAGACACGAGGTGATTTGAAGGCCGCAGCTACTGCTGACTGTACTCCAATACGTGCACACCATCGTTGGAATTTCCCTCTCCCACCGAAACGCGGGAAGGGGTGCAGCTCGACCTACGTAGTGTAATGTGTACGGTAGTGCGCTGGAGTTGTTGTAGGCTTTTATTATTGTGTTGAGGTGTTGTCCTCACCGTGAACATCACATCCGTTTTCGGAACTCTGATACGATACAGGCACAGGCTAACTGCCATATGGAAACCAAACAAAACCACCCACACTTGGGACGACACTATTTAGTAAAATGACGGCAACGCCATCAACACCAGACGTAAAAATCGGATAAGTACACCAAAAAAGAGGCAACTGGTCCTTCTCAAACGTAAAAACGAGGCAAACACTAAACAAGTTATACTAGGTTTGGCTAATTTCACCCACGACAAACAAAAAAACACCAAACAACGAACGCGGGCATCCAAAGTGCAGTGGTCCTAGAAAAAAACACTACGCCGCCCACATATCCCGAAGAGTCGCCTGCACCTCGCCCCCCTCCTTCGCTCACCGCTTGACTTGAGTTTTATGGGTGAACGAATGCACAGTCTTGGAAAGAACGTACGCCGTTTCGCTGTACTCACCGTCTCTTCCGTTCGCGTACAAATAGGAGCGGACATCCTCGAGACGAGAGCGGACCTCGGCCTCTAAAATTGTCGATTTCATGCACGACTCTTGCCTAGTTTTTCCGATCTGCGGGGCACGATGCTTCTGGTATTTTTGTGCCCTTAAAGCGGGGACTTGACTCAAGAAGAGTGTCGTTAAAGCGCGGACGACTGTATGCAGAATAAAATACATTGGAGATCGTGTCGCGGGCGTGATATCGTGGTTGGATTAATAAAAACGACGCACCACAACATGTTTTTACCTCCCCTTTGAATACATGTTTTCTCAGCGCGGACACTGAACACAGGGAAGCGAAGAGGGAGTCTCGGAGGCGACGAAGCATGGGGTATCGATTTCTCGCGACGTCGATTCTCAGTTGGATGGCAGTGACGGAAGGTGCTTCTGAGGCAGCACACTCCAATCTACGTAGAAATACGTCGAAAGAAGAGAGGGAAGGATGCCCTCGCTGTGATGAGATATTTTCGATGGTCGAAACCACATCATCTGGCGAGCTAGTGCAGCAAATCGACATGCAAGAGAGAGGTAAGGCGGCCCCTTTACAACGGCACCCACGGTCTTGTGGGCGAACCTTCATTCAGTCGGAGAGGCCAAGGATACCGCACGTGGGGTAACCCATTTTTTTTCGCCGCTGGGTTTGAGCAAGTCGTCGAGCACGATTGATTCTGTACCTCTTGGACGAAAACCAAAGGGGGGTCTTGCTTTGCGCAGCGTAGTTAACCATTTCATTCGGCATTCATGTATCAGAGGTAAAACACCACGAGAGCTTAACACGGCAATGGAGCAGTGGAGCTCGTTCGCACGAGTGACCCTAAGCCAATGTCAAACGTGGCCCCAAAAGTGGTCCCCCTGGGTAACATTTGAGCAGTTTTCGGTGCTATGAGCATTCCGTTTGTTCCATTCACGTCGTTCATGGAATCAAATAACCCTCTTCGTGATAGTCCCAACTGCACGAGTGAAACACTATAATGAAGTAAATAAGTGGTCCCTAATCTCATGATTAGAGTCACTCACCACGTGAGCAAGTGATAAACAAACGCCCCTGCACTTTCCTGCACTTTCCTGCACTTTCCTGCACTTTCCTGCACTTTCCTGCACTTTCCTGCACTTTCCGGCACTTTCCGTCACTTTCCGTTCTTCTTTCCTTTCATATAGTCTATGTATTCTCTATTTCTTCTCTTCCCAGCCCGATGGCTCTCCGAATTACGTCACTTCTGTCTCCGTGAGTGACCCAGCCATGCCGCTACCACCCGTGTACGTTGATGGCCAAACATGCTAGTATAAGGATCGATCTAGATATCACGTGCACAGCGTGAGCCCAAGGATGGAGGCGTCATTCGCCAGCCTCACGCTGGAGGAGCATACGGGCTACATCAAAAAAGCTACCATGGAAGCCCCCACAGAAATCGATTTGTGCAAAGTCCGCGCAACAGCAGCAAGAACCTTGAGGGCTTGGAAAGCCGACAGGGACGCAAACCACAACAAGGCAAGCTTCCATGGTGTCCAAGGATAAGCGCCGGGCCAGGAAAGACCTAGGACCCGGGCGTTCCAGGCACATAGACACCTTGAGAGCATGGAGGCGCTCGGGGGTCTTGTTGTTTGGTGGCTCGAGCAGCAGCTCACAAACCAGATGTTTTGGACTGCCGGATTATTCGATGAAATAGAGGGCGACATTCTGGAGGCGAGATATAGTCTATAGCTTTTGTTGTGGGTTATTTGGATGATGAAGAGCTGAAGGGCGATGAAGAGAAGGCGGGGGTGGAGGACCAGGAGCACCCGGCGTCACCGCCGCCACCGCCACAATCGAGACCGCCGCCGCAGCTTCTCCCGCCCGCGAAGGGAGCGAAACAGCCCCTGCTTGAGCAAATTGAGGTGCAAGGAAGCCAGCGAAAAGCAAAAGGAAGTGGGAATATTTTGGTTTAGGTGGATAAGGTGTCAGATTGCGGAGAAGGAGCAAAAGAGGAAGAGCGAGTGTTTGTTTGGGAAGAGCTGGGGGACGACGTGCAATGGTGGAACAGCATGGTGGTAGCTGAGCTAGGGGCTGTGGAAAAGCAGCAGCAGGAATCACCGCCGCCGGCCTCGCCTGACAAAGACGATGATAACGGTGGAGAACAGCCGACATCGTCGCCGCCGAGGGGAGCTTTATCGGGTACACATCTCACGTTCTCGTGTCGGGCCTTCGTTGACGGTATGCACCGTCAAGCCGTCGATGCGCAACGTGGGCGGTATTTCAGACGGTGGCGCGGGAGGGTGGAGAACATGAGAGGCAAGAAAGAAATTGGGAGAGCAGGAGGCTTGTTGGTGGCTTGGAGTTCGGCTTCTTCGCGGAGCCTGGGAAGGAACATGGACGGCGGAGAAGGCGCTGCCCGCTACGAGAGCGTGTACGCGAGAAAGAGAAGATCATCGCCTGCCGCAAGGGTACGTGTTCAAAAAGGCACGTATTGCTTTTAATTTTTTCGCCTTGCAGACTCGGGATTTGGTTCGGTTCTTGGTCGGGTATCAACCTCTTTAGAGCCCCCGAACCCCTCCCTATACTGAATCCAATTAATTTGTCCCTAAAAACGGGTTTCCACTTGTAAAGGGGTTACAGTTGGTATTATGAGGCAACGTGCGTTCAGGTTAGAGATTGGAATGGAACGTAGTTCACGGCCAGCCGTAGTCCCATGTGTTCTCTTCCCCGCTGTATCTGCCCCCGATGCTCTGTTATCCTTGCTGCATGTTCACCCCAAATATCTGGTAAGCATGATACTGTTTCGATTACAAAACACGGGGGTGTATGATGGTCTTGCTTTGCAACCGGAGAACAGAGTAATTGGTGTGCTCTTAACCCCTTTAGAGCCCCCGGACCCCTCCTTATACTAAATCCAAGTGATTTTGTCCCCAAAAACGGGTTTCCAGTTGTAAAGGGGTTGAATCGGGTACTCTACTATGATGGCGTTTGGACTTATCTTCGAAGTTGGGATGGAAGCATGAATTTTGTACCTGATTTATATAGACGGAACTTTGGAAACATGAATAATCTGGTAGCTACGAAGTACTGATATCTGACACCAGGTCACAGGAATTTGCAAACTATTCTTGTTTGCACGTGTAGCAGAAACGAGAGGTGATGGATAGGGTGGTTGTGTTTCAACGCACAACTGAACTTTCAACCCTGTCTGGTGTTATGCCTGCATTTTAATACCTCTTGTACCTGGTATTCGAAATTGTTGTTTATTGACGTATTTGCTGGGCAACAAGGGATGACAGGAGGAGCGTGTCCTCCCCCCCACCCCCCAATGCCGTACAAAACCGAGTGGTCAGGGGGGAATGGTAGATAGATGTAAGGCTTATACTATCCACACGTGATCACACGTCATGTACGAACGAACGCACAGGAGTACGAGTAGTATACGAGCATTTAAATTGCGCTCAGAAGACCAGAATTTAGCTATGTCTCGCCTTAAATTTCACTCTTAAATTTGCCCACGGAGTTGAAGAGAATTATCTTGATACAAAATATTGGCTGTTTTTCGGAGCGTTTGACAATGAAATTGGAGCAAGGATATACAGTCGTCCCCGATTCAAAGACGCTCTTTACTAAGCCAACTCCCCGCTTTAAGGACACAAAAAATACCACCAAACATGGTGCTCCGCAGATGTGAAAAATTACGCGGGGGTCCATTTTTCCAATATACGGGCCCCCAAAAAAATGCTGTAGCACACCGTAGACTGCACCGAACGCGGTCTGCTGTAGCTGCTGCTGCTGCTGCTGCTAATGCGTGTGGGTATGGAAAAATTCCTGCCATCTGCTGGCGGTTCGTCTGCTACGGGCTTGAAGCCAAGTATGCGGCCGCGTTGGACGACCTGTGCGGTATGGTCAAGAAGATGTCCATGCCAGAGAGTGCCAAGGACTTGGACGCTAGGTCCATGCCGTGAGTGTTGACGGACAACGTGTTGGCCAAGAGCGCCTCAGGCCTCACTGAAGACAAAGTGCGGAGCGCAGTGAGCACGTGGCTTAGCGTAGAGGACGATGAAGAGGTCTTGAGGGCACAAGTAGAACTCTAGAGATGGAGGAGGTAACGGAGAATATTTTAAGAGTACACGTCCACGACGACGTGTCCCATGAAGAGGAAAGCGATGACGGTAGGCAAGAGTCGTGCATGAAGTCGACGATTTTAGAGACTGAGGTCCGCTCTCGTCTCGAGGATGTCCCCTCCAATTTGTACGCGAACAGAAGAGACGGTGAGCACAGCGAAACGATTTACCTTTTTTCCAAGGCTATGCATTCGTTCACTCGTGAAACTCAAGTCAAGAGAAGAGCGAAGGAGGGGGGCGAGGTGCAGGCGACTCTTTGGGATATGTGGGCGGCGTAGTGTTTTTTTCTGGGACAACTGCACTTTGGATGCCCGCGTTCGTTGTTTGGTGTTTTTTGTTTGTCTTGGGTGAAGTCTCGTTTAGCTAAACTTAGCGTATTTTGTTGAGTGTTTGCGTTTGCCTCGTTTTTACCTTTGGGAAAGAGCGGTGTCCACTTTTTTGGTGTACTTTCCCGATGTTTACGTCTGGTGTTGTCTGCGTTGCCGACATTTTACTTAATGGTGTTGTCCCAAGTGTGGGTGGTTTTGTTTGGTCTCCATACGGCAGGTAACCTGTGCCTGTATCGTATAAGAGTTCCAAAAACGGATGTGATGTTCACCGTGAGGACAACGCGTCAACAATAATAAAAGCCTACAACAACTCCAGCGCACTACCGTACACATTACACTACGTAGGTCGTGCTGCACCCCTTCCCGCGTTTCGGTGGGAGAGGAAACGCAAACAATGGTATGCACGTAATGGAGTACAGCAGCAGTAGTTGCGGCCTTCAAATCACCTTGTTGTGTCTTAATTCTCAAACAACACCGTTTCGTGGCCGCATTCCTGCTGCGAATGCGCGTCTTCTGACATATGCTACGCCTACGTTGGCCCCGGCGACGGTGAGTGAGTGGACTCGGAATCTTAAAGACACTTCACCGCGTTAAAAACACTCGAAAAAAATTAAAACGTGGTGTGTCTTTAAAGCGGGGTCCACTGTACTTGCTTTGAATAGGTAGATTAGGTAGGTATGCATGATGAATGCTGGCTTCTAGAGTTAGTTGAAGAAGATATGTCCTAATCAAAGTGTCCTGTAATAGCAACGCGTGTTGAGAGCTTGGTATGGACAAAACCAGGTGAAACTGGTTGGACAAAATGTGGCTCGACTCCGGAGTTGAGGGGTTATAACGTGGCTGATTTTTTTCATCAATATCCGAGCTTCGAATTCGGGTCCGCGTTGATACCAATAGTTATACTTTTTTTTTTTTTTCCCTGGGGCATGTTGAAAACGGGAGTATCTATATTACCACCAGCTTTTTGGTTGATCGAAGGTTCGGAAGCATTGCAATTTGGGGGAACTGTATTGGTTGTTTTCGAGTAGTAGAAGACGAAAGGTGATACCTGGTGTTCTTAATCTCGCTTTCAGGATTGAATTTGCTTGATCGGAGGCATGAGAGTATGATAATTTGAGGTGAAATGTTGGTGGTTTTGGGGTTATTTCAGACGTGATTCATTGAACCACAATCAAGTGTTTTACATTCTGGTTTTAAGCGGATTATTCCTACTGCACTCTTGATCGCCCATATTCTTACCAGCCATTTCCGTTACGATTACTGCGGTTCAATTCCGCTAGCTACGGCGTTGGGTATCAATATTCGGGTTTTTGGAGCAGAGGCAGCATTGTTTTGACAGTGAAATCGGGTATTTGAGGCATGCACCTTGTTTGAATAGGCAAGGTTCGGATGGTGCGCTTTGGATGAACTTTTTCACATGACGTGAACACAGGCAGGGGGAGTGTTGGTTTACGTTTTGGTTAATGCCTGTGCACAACCCTGATGTATGATTTGTATGACGAATGCAAATAATCTACGGAGATGGTAGAGTAGAACTATTGATATGATTGGCGGTCTTAATCTTCGATATGCTGGAGTTCATCGTAATCATGACGTGCACACAGGCAGGGGGGACGTTGGTTTATGCCTGTGCATAAATCTTATTTACTATGTGGTATTTTGGTGTAGCATCTTCGGAGATGCGGGGGAACCTATGGTTACCCGAACGGGTATAATAAAGAAAATAAGTGTGATCGCTAATCTCATTATTATGGTCACCACGTGAGGGAGTAGGAAAGGCCCGTGAGTGGCCCTGCACTTTCCTGCGCTCTCCTGCACTTTCCTTCCTTCTTTCCTTTCATATATATTTTCTACTTTTCTTCCCAGCCTGATGACTCTCCGGATTACGTGACTTCTGTCTCCGTGAGTGAGCCAGCTATGCGCCTACCACTCGTGTACGTTGATGGCCAAACCAAATATCCCTTCGCTGTATCGTGACATTTTGTTCAGGTAGGAAAACTCTCTGCCGACGAGAGAATACAACGCGTTGGTTTGCAAGATCAAGGTTAAGCCAACGCGTTGACGTGTACAACCGCATCTTGGGGATGAATTCCTTGAAGCTAGTGCGGTGATTGGTTGTGTAGTTTGTTCCGTCAAAGTCTTCACGAGGTCCCGCGATGCTCCGGATAACTCTGGACCTAGCCTACCACATGGGGGGGGCGGGCTATGATATACCCGTGCTTCCACTACCATTTTAGGGTCACTCGCGGACGGGTGATTCTGTACCTCGTCGAGAAAACGCCTTTAGGCGGTTTGTTTGGCGCAGCGTGACTATCCACCCTGTTCCGGTTTTATATCGAAAACTTGAAGCAGCACGATCGTTCAAGACCGGAACGATTCACAGGGGTCACGCGCTCCCATGCGCTCTGGAAAAGGGCCACAAAAGTGACCAGTCCCGCTGCGGTGGCGTTAGTCACCAATCCTTGGGACGAAGGATTCCGTCGATGTGACCATGCGACATGATATTTCCGATAGTCGAGATTAGTTAGTGCGGCAAGGGCTTGCAAGACGTTGATTTTCAAAAGCGAGAAGGCGAGATTACAGTAGGTGGCCCCATATAGTGCGGGTATGTGTCACGAAAAATTACCCGCACTATACCGGGCACCCGCACAATATGAAAACTGGCCACTATAGACGGGTCTATATTGTGCCAAACGATTTCACCCGCACAATATCGGACACCCGCACTATATAGGGCCGCCTACTGTAGTTTGGTTGAAACCTTGACGAGTTTCCTTTAACCTTTTCGCTAAGATGTCGCTCTAAGGATCTTAAAAACAAATATCTACTCTATGACTCTCAATGTGGTTCAGGTTTCGCCTCCTTTCGGAAGCCAACCTTGGGGCCTCACGTCAATTTCCACCAACCAGCCTCCCGATGATCACGGGCTATGCAATAGGTAGTGTCTCCGCAGTGTCGATATGTGCCACCCGGGAAACCCGTCACTATAGCGACACTATAACGGCAAGCAGAACTACTCCACATACCACCACTGATGGTTGCTGCCATCTGTACTCAGTCGATTTCACAAGCACTATTATAGCGGACAACAGGCACTTCTCAACTGGTACTATAGAGGAATCCCAAGTGTACCTTCCTTTTTCTCCTAGGACAAGTTTCGTTCTTACGCATATACTTCGTAGATCTGCCGCTTTACAGCCACTGGCTCAAACCCCCGTCATCTGCACACGCGAACCCAATCTTGTCCAACCTTACGCCCTTCCCACACTAACGATTGTCGCCTCTCGCACGTGCAGGGGAGCCAAAGAGTGGAACTGCGTTGATGTACCATGGAACGCAAGGTGCCCTTGCCCACACTTGCGAATTCTTGAACAAGTGGTTTGGCAGCGATTCTTGCCATCTAGAGGGCGAACATTACAGAGGACGGCACCACACACCACCCCACATAGGCCTCAACTTTTTCCCACGGCAAGGGGAAACAGACGCGCTTTGTCCTTGCCACGGCGTAGACAGGTGCGAGATAAGTATGTCGGCAAATATGTGAGGGTTTTTGAAAAGCGCGTTTAGTAGGAGAGGTCCCTCTTTATGGGCCATCCCACGGAAGGGGTGCAGCATTTTCCAATAATTTTTTTAGCTCCTCACAGCAGCTGGCTCCGTATCATCATCATCGATCATCACACGAACATGGCTTCGAATGCTTTCGTCCGCGATTCTCTTCCATGCGCTAATCATAAATCAAACATCATCATGCTAACCGATAGTCCCATGGTTGAGTAGCTCAACCCCATCAGAATCGTCCGGACCCAAAAGTGTTACATCCACCGTGGGATGTGACTCCTATGGTACTTACCGGCACCTTCCAGTCGGAAGAAACTGCGGCACGGCAGCGGTAGCCGTTACTGCTCCACGTACGTCCACCGCTGGCTGTTCCCGTCGATACGGAGCAGTCTTCGCACGCGCTATAGCGAGCAGCAGGCACTACTCAACCGCCGCGCTATAGATGAGCAACACCAATGCTATAAGATTGAAGAGTGAATAAAGAGGCGCTCGAGCGGATGAGATTGAAGCCGCGCCTGACGTTGATCCAGAAGCGATTTGTATTTTGTGTGTGTGTCCTTTCTTTGGTGTGACGTTTTACATTTTTTCTTCAAGAGTAACGCTGCGCATGTTGGCGGATGGCAAACCCGTTCCCCAGTATATAGACGGACGGTGAGTTATCAGCCGCTCTACGCTTCCGTGTGCAGGTATGTATGTGCTTCGCCCAGCACGTGGAAGAACACGAGGTAACCCATCCTCCCCATCCCACTTGCCCTTACTTAATGGTGTTGCAATAGCTGTGTTCGCCGCATTGCGATATATCGTCGTTGTGTAGTTGGCGAACATATACTTAGGATTGTTAAATACGTTTCAAGCGGAAAACAAGCACAAGCTGCGCCGGTGCACGAAATACTCACGTGCGTGATATCATAACAACGAAGTCGCTAAACACGAAGAGAGCATATGTTACACGACGCACACATCATTCAAGCCATGGGTACGCAATATAATGGAATGCGTTTTGTATTTGCTTCCCCTTTTTCCTGTGGCTAACGTCGTTGTGTGAGCTTACGATTCATACGCGCGTTTCAACCAAGAGCAAGATCACACGCTAGGGGTTCATTCAGCATGCAGGTGATATCAGAGCAACGGGATCGCCAAACAAAGACCCCAAGGGCTGTTTTTACCTGCACATCACCATGCGTCGTTTTCCCCGCCCCTTGACCCCTCTCGAAACCATTTCTGCTGCTGTTGTACCCCTTTTGTTATCGTCGTCATGCTCGGCAAACGCGCATTAAGGGTTCAGATACGAGTTTCAAGCAAAGACAAGCACAAGCTGCCGGTTCACGCAACGTGCAAGTGGTACCACAACAACGGGATCGCAAAGTACTACGAGGGATGTTGGTCTGTAGGAGACAGGCCTGTGGAGACCTTCGACGACATTCGGCTCTGCATGGTGGAAGCCAACTGTGACATATACGGTGCGCTCAAACCGCTTAAAAGCTGCTCTCAATAATATACGTGACGAATGCAAGGACGAGGGTAGCACCATTGACCAGGGCTACATTGCGAGGGAATGTTATGATATACCGCCATTTCCATTGCCGGCTTCGAGCCACTCGGCAGGACAAACCCTATACACATAACGGGAATCAAAATCTTCTAGGCGATATTTTTGGGCGCGCAGTGTAGCTTACCACGCCTTGGCGGGTCTATCTTGCAAAATTTTGGATGGAACAGCGCGAGAACTCTTAAGATAGCAAACACACAGGGGGGGGCACTCGCGCGAGTGACCCCGAGACACCGCCAAAGAAGACCCCATAAAACAACATAACGCCCCTACCGTAGCCTCGGAGGCATTGCGTTACGTGGATCCTCATTCTAGGAGCTCTATACCTTGCACAAACGCTGGGAATCGAAAAGCATGGAGCTATAGCTCGGTGTTGAGAAGTATCAGTCGAAATATCACGCCCTGGGTTGACGCCTTTTCGACAAAAAAAACATTATTTACAAAACTTACTTGAAGTTACTATAGAAAGGGGTTTGGGGGCTCTAAAAGGGTTAATAATTGATAGCTATGTTGCGAAACACATCGATCTATATAATTAGGACCCCGTTTCTCAGTTGAGATACTACGTCATCCTCATATATCGATCTCGCCAAACGTTGCAAACCAGGCCCATCGTGGCACGTGCGGCGCGGTAAAGAAAACCCATGGCAGGAAAAACTTGCAGTAACACACATACATGCGCATGTAATGCCATGAAAAACGTCTTGCTCGAGCACCCGTAGGAGTCCACAAAGCACAAACAACAACGCCGTACGCATGCACATTGTGGCTCATTTCTCGCACGTACTTGTCGTAATACCAAACCACAAATAAAGAGCGCACTGAGGCCCCCTCCGTGCCGGACTCGTGCTACAACCGGTATTTAGAGGTAGCAATACTTGGCCAAAACACACATCTGACCGGCGGAGCTCCTACCCCCGGCGCACATACCCCGAAAAATAAGCAGCTCGCAAATCTCTTCAGTATTGTAAATAAAGTTTGTTGAAACTTCGAACGTCTTCCACTACATATAGACTGCAGGCTGTGGGTTTGTTTCAGATACGCCGTGACCACTCTGAAACTATTCAGCAGTCAGGGCCGGTACTACTGCGGAAGGGCCGCACCAACATCATGGTGCACCAGTTTTTTTCTGAGGTTTCCTCGATTCGGGAGCTCACGACCTCTCACACCAAAATGTGATTCGTATAAAAATTTCACTGTTGTTACCGGATTGAAACTCCCGTGTCCTAGGGACACAGCGAGAATTAGGCAAAAACAAGTAGCGTACTTCCGACGATAGTATTAAATTAGTGGGTTAAGGAGCCCCGAGTTTCAGAAAACAAAATAATAGCCGAAAAAAAAGGTATACCTCTATCAAGAAGCCGTTTTGAAGAAGTGCTGCTACCTCCACCATCGCAGCAGTGTTTGTGAAGTGCTCCTAATAGTACCTGTATCTCTGGTAGTATCAGTTGTGGAGTGCTACGAATCTAGAGGTATCAGTTGTGATACTTTATACTAAGTCGTTCTACGGTAGCCGCCCACCCCCCACCCCCCAACTTTAATTTAGCGAAATTGTCCCGCTTTTTGGAAACCAGCTCCCGGCCGCATCTCCTGAAACACGGTGCCCCTTCCTTGATGATGCCACCGCTACGTAACCGTTCGATAGAGTTATTTGCAAGCGAGACATTACAGGAAGAGATAATATGTGTTTTTTCATGGCATCCTTCCTTGTGTGGCGTAGCCATGCAACGTTCGTTGGTGAAAATCGCCGGTGTTGGTGGGGGGGCTGCATCGTAGAACCAGTCGGCGGTAACGCCCATTCCCAGTAAGTAAGGGCTTTTCGCTACTCGCACCATCGACTCTGTAACCCACCGAAACAAGATGATTTTTTTGGCGATATACTGGCGAAGCGTGTAGCCTACCAGATAGATACTCTTTATTACGGATTCATGTCGCAATGAATGGTAAAAAAAATACGACTGCTTAAAGACCGCAAAGGGGCAGGGGGGTAACTCCCGCGAGAGACCCTGAGTCATCGCTAAATAAATGCCACGAAAAACGTTTCCCCCGAACTCGGTAGCCATGGACTCAGCGCACGACTGCTATCTTATTTTTCATTGTGCGTGCATTACGTAACCGCGCTCCGTTTTTTTATTAGAAAGGCTGTCGTTGCGTTCACGGCGCGGTGTCGCCAAGACCAATCGTAAACCGTGTAGTTTGACACCGTAAGGATACTCTAGTACGAAACGTCTACAAGCTGGTGCACCGTTAAAAACCCCACATGTTTTACCCGGGGAAGGTTCACGCCGTTTTTTAGGTTTAGACCGTGAATTTTTGCACGTGTTCTGCTTGCCCTTTCGAAGACCTCACCTGTCTTTTTCTTTTGTCTTTTAGGCTTGATTTTTCGTCAGTCGAGATTGTTCGGAGAATGTAGACCATCTTAGCCCAAACACGTTCGGGACAAAACAAAACAAAAAATGGAGGTCAGGCCTCGGAATGGGCATGTAGAGCACGTGTGAAAACATGCAAGGACGCGTGCTACGAAGATATTGGTGCACTCAACCATTGTTTTTGTTGAGGTTCCTCAGTTCGGGAGCTCAAGACCTCCCCGAAAAACGGATGGGAGAAAAATAAAACTGCTACAGGATGAAACCCCCATATGGCCTAGGTAAACAATGAGAAACACGCAAAAAAAAATATGTCTTTGCATTTCCCACGATTTTGGGTTGAGGAGGCCCGTCAGTATCATGCAGAAAACATTTTCGCCAAAAAAAGGTGTACCTTAATACTTCTATCGTAGGATGCGACAAAAAAAAAACGGCGTGGACAGTTGGACTTTCGGGCGCAAAAAATGATCAAGATACAAAACATCCTTCCTTCAAATGAATTGGTTTTTAGTGTAGGATCCAGTTTTCTGGCTAGACTCTGGTCATTGTTGAACACAGGCAGGCCAGACCTACGGTGTTTAGCGCGAATTGTGTTAGAGAGCATACAAATTCTGCAAACACACAACATGTGCTTTGCAGTATGTACACCCAACATGTCAACCGGACCGTGCAAAATGCGGCCATTTTTTTTTCCTTTTTTCCCCCCGCTTAGAAAAAGCCTCGATACTAACAAAAAAAAATTAGCGCCTATCATTGTTGGCCGACACAAGTTTCGCTCCTAGAGACAACCCGACGCCTTTGAACGAAAACCTAGGGATGCCACCCCTGTCCACTGCTGACGGGGGTCAGTATGACACCGAATTGTCACTCTTTGAACGGATACTGCGAGCTGCATTCATGGGAGAGAGAATTCGATTTTTTACTTGAAGCAGCCTGTATTTCGGCCTCGAACCATTCTTTAGTACAGCAGTAGGGGCCCTTTACCATGACGCGCTTATTTCAGCGTCAAGCCTTGTTTTGTTTACAGTACGCGGGCCAACTAATAAGATACGCTTATGTTTGGTCTTAAACCGTGTCTTTATATACACTTGTAAGAAACGCTTATCATGTAGGCCCGGCGTTAATAATGTCTTACGAATAGTTGTGAACCCCAAACAGCAGTGCTTCTTGTGGGGCAAGTTTATCATACATAGTGTATTTGGTTCGAATTGTTTCCTGTTCCGCTGTGTCTTATCTCTTTATCTCTTCGAGGCATTTGAGCACCGCTTCCCACGCCAAATTCTTGAGTGCGCCTGGAAAAAATCAGCCTCAAAATCTTACTTGAAGCATGCTTATTTGGAGTCCCGTTCTGTACTCCCTTGTCTCTCTTCTCCCTTGAATTTTATGAGAGGCCTTCAGATTGAGAAACTGAGCAAGAAGACGGTTCTGCTGGTTTGGGTGGTATGTACTGAAGAGGTTCGTTTTACGATCGATTGCCTTGTAGACTATACAGGGAAAGCAACAGCTATTTTTTAATATTGGTTGGTTGGGGTGAATAAAGGCTTAGCCGGAATCGTTGCAAGATTGGTGCATGTGGACTCGTTGTAAGATTGATTTGGGTGGAAGAGACCTACATAAGCAGCCGGTTTAGGGCCTCGTTCGCCCTAAACCACCCTCATTTGAAGCCAGTTGTAATTTTATTCTATAATAGCACATTAAAACCGCAAAGTGAGAGCCTATATATTATGTACCAGGAATGAGCAAAACGGCTTAAAATAAAGCCGAAAAATTCCTCGTTTTCCGCATCTGATCTGTTTTCCGCTGACCTTGCAGATAAGCGCCTTCAGTTCGCCATCCTCCGCGACCCTCGAGCCGAAGCCGTCAGCACGTTCCTTTACGAGCAGCAGCACGCGCGAGTCATGCGCGACAACGGCACTGTGGGTTTCGGACTAAACACAGTGGACGAGTTTGTGTTGACAGCTCTCCCCATTATTTCCCACTGGGTCTCCCTTCGCTACATTCTCTTCGCCGAGATGCTTAGCAGGCAAAGCACAATATACTGGTATACTGATGCTCTCGGGGACGTGTTTGAATGGCACCAAGGGTGGCTGGCCTCTGTTGGCCTGCATTTACCGCCGGCTGTCGTGGAGGGTATGGCGGACGTAGATCTAAGCGGGGAGTTTAACTTTGACACTACAGAAAAAGACGCAAACCTTGTTGCAGATGCAGAGCGAGTAAATGGAAGCGTCCCAAGTTGGCGAGATGGCTTGCGGCCAGAAACGGTCGCAGAAATGGACCGGGTTGTTCAGCAGTGGCTACCACCGGTGATTCTCGATAAGATAGGAGCGAAAAAAGACGCCAGTGCCGAATAAATGCTAAGTTTGGTTTGATGCACGGACTTCGGTACGCGTGACACTTTTTGGCCGTGAGGAATAGAAGCCGGGCCGATTTTACCGGGTGCTTTTTGGCGTCAGGTACGATTATATATAACAGGAGTCCGGATACTTCAGCCGTGGTTACCACACCGGTAATTGCCGCTATGATGTAAGCGCGTCAAGAGCCGGACGCTCAGTAGACAGCCTAGTCCTAGGCGTGTGGTTGTGCTTGGTACTGTGTACGGGGCGTAACGTGTTTGCGGTGCCATGGTGGATAATCTGCCATGCCTAGCGTTGTTTTGGACGTTGAGATACGTGGCAACGGCGACGACTCGTGCTACGATAAAAGGTACCACTTTTCGTCGGGAATGGTTTCTTAACGACGGGGGGGATCCTTAACCCAAACTCATCGGAAATCCGCCATTTTTTTTTTGCATGATTCTTGTTGTATAACTAGTCTAGGTCATCATGGGGTTTTTCATCCGGTAGCAGTATCAGTTTTGATTTTTCTCCAAAAAACAGTTTCTTGGGAGGTCTTAAGCTCCCAAATCGAGGGGTAGTACTAAGAGAAAAAGTCGTGCACCTCTATCGTAGCACGCGCCTTTAACCACCGTCAAGGGACCGTCAGGGCGAGGGAGGTAAAGCAAACGGAGAAATCCCACCTTAGAGAGAGATGATCTGCGGCCCGAAACGGAAGTAGAAATGGACCAGATCTCGTACACCATTGAATATAAAATGGTGATGCTTGCGAGATAAGAGGGCGAAGAGAGTTCCTTTTTAGTGCCGAATATACATACTATATTTTCGCGGGGTGTGTAATGGTTTTTAGGCGGCACACTCTGGAATATGTGCAACACGTTCTTTTGTAGGAGGAACAGAAAGGGTTAAAACTCGACAAGATGGTCTGCGGCCGGAAACCGTGGTACAAATGGATCCAGCCGTGCAACGGTAGCCATAGCCGATGGTGTTCGACATTATTGTAGAAGTGCGATAAGATCCGTGTGAAATTCGTTGCGGTTGGGGCAACA
Source organism: Undaria pinnatifida (assembly GCA_012845835.1). Classification (NCBI taxonomy): domain Eukaryota; class Phaeophyceae; order Laminariales; family Alariaceae; genus Undaria; species Undaria pinnatifida. The sequence goes on along the minus strand of JABAKD010000004.1, from coordinate 1,904,822 downwards.
TGCTTTGTGCGGGAGGAGCATAAGACAGGCCAGTTTTTACAGGTGGTCTCTGCGGCCCGAAACGCGTGTCTTAGAAACGGGCAGGATCATGCTGCAGTGGATACCCCCCTTTCATTATCCGGAAAATAGTGTAACGAGTCTAGAGGCGAATGACCAGCGGACGTTTTGTTCACAGCACAACGGTTGTGAAAGTGATATATATGCTTTGTGACGACTTTCGCAAATACGGGAGCGCTTCAAGACTCGAATACCCAGTGGAGACTTGGCTCGCGGTGTATTGGTGTGATGTAGCCTGTTCGAGAGGTGCGTAAAACGCTCTGAGTGCGAGCACTACAGTGTATATTCTGGTACAGATATTGCGTTGGCGGTGAAACGGTTTCCTTCTGTATGACAAGGTTCAAGTGCAAATGCCACGGTGCATCATCTGCCAGTGAGCAGTGTAGGGTCATTCTTACTATTTTTCGAGCACGCCAGGGGCCGACGAACCCGTGGAACATGCTCTTAAGCGTAAGGGTCCAGTAAATTGTGTATTGGGTGTGCTGTGCTGCTGTAGAACCGGCGTAGTATAAACGCTTGACTGTAGGAAGCTTCCCTGGCCTGTGACCGTTGTCACAGCGCGTCGCAAGGTTTGTGCGACACGTACTTCCTTGTCACGCGCAGGAGGGGGGAAGAACGTCGGTCTAGCGTGTTGGTGAAGAACGCGTTTGTGTCCTCGTACACGTGCGTATGTCTGTTCAACACACGTCGATGCTGTATCATGTCAGTATCATACCCCCTTTTTCACCCCTAAGGGGCTTGAGCTACTCGCACGAGCAACCCCCTGTACCCTCCCGACGAAACCTCTTTAGGTGATATATGTTTGGCGCCGTGCTGCTAGCTATTTATTGCATGGCGGATGCACATCGCACAGTTAAGATAGCACGAACAAACCTCAACACCGCGCAAAGGAACAGGGGGTCACTCGCGTGTGTGACTCCGGGGCCACGGCAACAAATTCGATCCAAAAGGTATTCCAGTAGCATTGGTCAATTAATGTCGGTGGGCAATCCAACGGGCGAGGTGTACAACTAACGGAATAAGAAACACGAACGTCGTCCGAGATATCTCTGGTAGTTCCTCAGTTATGAATCCCGTCATGCAGAAACTCTTTGGCCCAAAATCTGCTACCGCTACCGTAGCGCGTACTATGGTAGATATAGCTTTTAGACTGCTCGGTTTTTTTCCCGGCGGAGATGTTTTGGCGGCGTGTTTCCACTTGTCATGGTAAGAGGGTGGGGTTTATCGCCCCGAATGGTGTTCACTGCCGATCTCAGAGGGGTATCCTGTCCGTACGTGCAGTAAAACATATCAGTTGTTCGACTCCGTTGTTCACGCACACTATGGAGTGGGGTGATGACGCGGACTGCCTCGTACAGTGCCAAACAGTACGGTGGTTGAATGAGCGGGGGCTAGGTCAGGTTATTCGAATGTACACAAGTGACCCTCAACCATCGAGTAAAACATGCCGGAAGTGGTCCCATAAACGGCGACTCTATCAGTCGAGAGGTCGGCACCTACCTGCAGATTAAATAATGTATACTTAGACACTATGAAAAGAAAGATAATATACTTGGTATGTACGCCATGGAAGGTTTTCTATTGTTGCTTATGTATTCTAGTGTTGTTGTAATGCTTGGTTGTAGTATTTTCAGACATACTCTCGGAACGTAGCAATATCTCGCCCCACCCCATCACCCCACCTGTTCTCCATTCTGATACGCACCATGGGCCTTGGCTGAAAATGTAGGAGTGCTGGCGGCAGTGGTGGTCGTGGTGGGGTCGGAGGCGATGGGGCTGGTAGTCGTATCGAGAGAACAAGGGTGAACTCCCTTCGATTTGCCCTGACAGGCGTACCAATGCGCACTCTCACGGCCGTTCGACTATTATTATCCTATGTACGTATTACTGCCCCGTAGTGATGGCACAAAGCAAAATCTATCAAATACTTCATCGATACTGAGCAAACGTTTCCGACCAAACGCGCACAAGCTCGCACTACCACTAGCTTAACCCTTTGCGTATGCTGTGGTTCATGCTGGGTATCAAAATATTCTAGTCTATAGTATCTGAGTTGAACCTTTTGATTTTGTCTCGCCATGCTTGTCCATTAGATATGTATAGCCCTTTTGTTCAAACGCCCCACCTACAATCGAAATCGGCCAGAGTAAAAAACACTTCTACGCAATTGATATCACGTCATTATACTTTTAGCCATCCATGACGTAGCTTTCATTCATCCCCCCCCCCCCAACGCCCCCGCCTTCCCCACCACCCGCACCATCGCCTAGACCTAGTACCACGTGTATAGCAAACCCCTACATCTATGCGACCTGAAGATGTTGGTTGAAAAACTCGTTCTGTCCCCCCTCCCCCCCCCCCACCCCCTCGAATGCTCCGCCCTCTCCTCACTGGTTGTACGATTTATGGCTTTCACGCACAGGTTGAGCTGCCGCCCCCCCCCCCCTCTCCTCTTGATCAAACTCAGGTCCCCACGTCCTTAAACACTCCGCCCTCCCCTCACCGGTTATTCGACTTACAGGATTCATTTGATAAACTGGTGCATTTCCTTCCACAGCTGTCAGATTTTGTCCCCCTCAATAACGGGTTTTATAGGGTTTTCCGCGCGCAGACTGACTAGCATCACCATGTTGACCCTGATAGCTACACTCTAGTTGCAAGGGGAGTCGCCGACCTTTATCCCCAATGAGGACACACAACCCGTAAAACGCGCGATCGGAGTATCGCACACAGCTTGAAAAGATGAGTTTCGACAAAATCTTCGATCTCACAGCTGGAGTGTATTTTCAGTTTTTTAATATATACTTGTGTATATTCATTTATGGTCGACGTAACACTAATGTGTTGTGCGCGCCGCTGCTGCTGGCCTTAGGTTGCATAAGAGGAGGTGTAGCGCTACTGCCGTAGGTGTTTCCGACTCTCCTATTGCGGCTAGCTCCAGCTGTAGGTCACGTGAGAGCTGCAGTGGTAAAAATGCTTTCGATATTGTTTTTACCGCTGCGACTATTATTACGTGTAGTCGAAGTGGCAACAATGAAAAGCGCTCTCGTTCCTTAGTTTCCAGTTGCACGTGGTAGTCGGTATAGTCGACGTAGCAGTAGTGACAGATCTTTCCGGCGTTCGATGGCGAATGAGGGAAAATAAAAGGAATAGTTAACGCTACGGTTTGACACAACCCGTGTAATGCGAACCCAAGAAGGCCCACACACCGCCGATACCAGCACAACGGTGCGCACGCGGCGTCACAGAGGAGCTTGAACTTTCTTCGAGGGTCAATAAGGTGGTGAAATACGCCGAAAATGATGTTCACCTTTAGCCTGCAGGGTGGCGGGGAGCGAGCGTCTCGGTCATAGGAAAAACGGGTTGGTTTCCGCGAGGAGGGATGTTAATGGCGGGCGCGGCCCAACAACAAACAAATAAAAAAAAATGCAAATATACAAAATCCTTATAAACACGATTGGTTGTCGAATATCGGTCTAGCAGATGACGTCTCCGAGGTAATGAATTCTTTAAACACGAACAATATCCCCATGACGCGTCAACGGCGGTGGCACAACAATTTAGCAGTCTGTTCCTCGGCGCCTATTATCATAGGGAGAGCACTTTTCGGCCTTAAAACTGCTCGCATGAATGGGCTCATACAGCTCATACAAAATCAGGGAGTACGCAATGTTGATGGAACGCCATTTGTGTATCTCCGCTTCTTTTTCTTTTACGTATTCAGTACATTGGATTGCTCATCTCGGGTTAAAGGGAAAATATTTTCTCAAATGCCGTTTTTCTTTAGAGCGGTGTATAGAGTTTCTTGAAGCGAGGAGATGAACATATGTTAGGCGCACCCCTATCGGGCTATGACTGGCGTTCGTCCTACGCTTCCATGTTGAAGACGGCAGTGTTGCCTTCACCGCCACACTCAGGTAACTGCCGCGGTTCAGATCAGCCCCAACATGTCCGCGTTCAGTCCAGTAAGGTGGTTTTCCACAGTTGGATGATACGTCAACGGAATCATAATACCTTAGAGTTCGATATATGGGCTTAATTGTGCGGGCAGTACGTTCAACCACGATAGTCTTGCCATATGATACGGGAAGACATCCATTCCTCGCGTCCCACGGACATCACCACATCCCGGTTCCGCTTAAACAAGCCATGCATGTATGATAGGGCCAGGAGCATGCCAAAGTGCCCTTGAATGGTGTCGAAAGTATCCTGGGCAGTTATTGTAAATGGGGTTAGAAAATCAAGCGATTGAGAAATGTTCGAGTTGCTTGCCTCCAGGCCCGACTTTGTTTAATTAACGGCACTGAAAAAGATACCGGGGACAGATTATAAGTACATCATACGATAGTGCTCAATTTAGAACAGCTCGTTATGAGATACATCGCGCCAGGAGAGAGGTGGTAGAGCGTAACGAAATAATTAGTGGCTGTTTCGGATGGAAAAGACTAGTACACACGTGTTGTAACAGATCGTGCGGTGAGAACAACGCAGTATTTATGTAGTGCGTGCAGGAAAATACCACTTACTTATGCACCAAACACGGCGACGTTTAGAAGATGCTTCCGTGACGCGAAGGACGAACGAAAGATGAAACATAAGCAGTGTCTGCTTAACGCAAACAAACGGGAAGGGATACTTGTTTCCCGAGAGGCAGGGAATCGAATACTTCATCAGCGAACGAACTACACCGGTGTGGAGAGGATCCTTCGGTGACATGGAGGGAAACAGACAAAAGAAAATAATGGCGAAAACAATAAAAACCAACTCGGCGACGCGTCTGACGCACGGTCTAGCGTAATCGAATTTTCCTGATCCTACCTCTGAAAAAAAGTCGCTGGTAGCAACGGCACAGCGTGTGTTTCAACAAAGAAAGACGGCGCCCAAGGAAAAAGCAAGAACAAGACACCGCTAAACGTACGGGAAGTGCGCGCGTATTTCCGGCAGAACCCGGAAGGAAGAAAATAGGCACGAAACAAGAACATAAAATAAAAAACTAAACTCGAAATCAACCCCCGAAACAAAAGTGCGCCGAGAGACAAGTTTTCTCGGAAAAATCCCGCCCGCTCATCCCCTAGCAGCTGTCTTCCGGGGAAAGCAGGCCACTAGCATCGGTGGCGCAACCGTTAACTCCATCTGCGAACCGATCCGCGGAGGCGGCGGCGGCAACCTCCCGAGGGAACACGACCTCGAGGCTCCATCACCTAACAAGAAAGCGGTACAATCGAACCAGGTGCGGCACGTCGTCCACCGTCACACACTGACAGGTACACCCTGGCTGCCCGATCCATCGAACGCCCGATTATCGAGGAAGCCGACGTCGCTTGACCGAGAAGACGGCACTCCATGATCGGAGCGTAAACCTTGAAAAGGTGGGTGTTGTCCTCGCCATGCACGCTAAGAGCGTCACGGCAAGCACTCAGCGTCGCAGAGAGGAAAATAGGTGGAGGCAGAAAATCACCTGCCCAGCCGCCCACGCACCCAGTGTCGCCGCTGCTGCGCGTCGCAAACGAGGGGTTCACCTGTGTTAAAAAATGTAGTGGTGCCTGACCGATGACGGTCTTCAGAGGCTAACACAGAGTCGTGGCGAGACGAGCTCGAGCCTGACTGATGATGGTTTAGACGATGGTGGATCACTTTAAATGGGGTCTCGTTGGGCCCACAAAAACTTCTGTCACTCTGAACTGTCCAAGTTCAGATGCAGATGTCAAGAGTGAACTCGATGTGTAAGGGGTCAGATAGTGGCGAGACACCTCATTTTGTTGGATTTTCCAATCTTGGGAACATAGTGGGCCAACTTTAGTCTCCATACGAGGGGTACACCCATTTTCTTTGGCACTATGTTGCTGATAAGATTATGAACGAGCAACAAAGTGATACGATAACGTTTGGTCTAAGCACTCGTATCTCTTCCTTTTGACCGTAACAAGTTATCACGTATGGTGGTATCCACTACATACGACACCCAGGTGAATCTTACGCACGTGACGTAGCAAACACTTCGATCTTACGCACGTGACCTAGTCGATGCCTTGATCTTACGCACGTGACCCGTCAACGCGTTATTACTTGGTGGAACGCTGTACCATGTATATGTCCTCTTCTATACTAAAGAAAATAAAACCTGTCACATGGTTCGACAGCTTACCCAGTACTCTAAACATCTACCTTTAACCGGTGGGTTCCTTGTGAATCGTACTATCTAACAACCTGAAGTGCGTTCTTAGGCTCCGACTTTTTTTGCCCTGTTGCACTCGCTCGTCGTGTGTCGTAGCTGCTGCCGATGAATATATCAGGCAGCATAACACCAGTCACCCACCCACATACACCCAGTGTCGCAACCGGGTAACATCACCTGAACAACTGTTATACTGTATGCCAGGAGCGTACCGGTACTACTGCTGCTCTCCTCTTTCTCCCAATTCTTGGGACAGGGCGATGGCTCCAAGTTGTTTCATTCTGTTGTTGCACTTGCGATTTTTTGCATCGACCACACGAACCAGCTCGCCCCGGCTTGGTGTAGCAGATTATGTACCCGAACTGCTATGTGCGGAGATCTCTACCTCGTCTGCAGCGTGATACCAACCGTGCTACACGTTACCACCAGACAGTTGGTAAGACCGTAAAGGGCACTTCGCTCCGCGGGGGTTCTTCGCCGCCCGCTACGCCCGGTCAGGAAGGAAAACTACCAAAACACAACCAAAATATGTGAAGCAGACAGATATCCAACACCATTGATCGCAGGTGCAAACTGACAACGTCGACAATGTCAAGAGGGCCACCGCCATGCTCCAGAAAAACAAACCGGACACCACATGCATGAGTATACCGTATACGCTTCGTATCACACTGGCGATACATACCTCGTATTAGTATGTCTCGAACCCGAATCATCAAACAACTGCTGCTCTGCTTTTCTTGTAAAAAGGAGCGGTAAAGAAATACGCCAGGCTCTTGCGTTTCGAGCGAGAACATCACCTACACAGCAACAGTGGCTTTCAGACTTAGCAGCAATCCCTCCCAGTGCAATAGGGCACGCAGCCTCGAAGGCTTGGTTCCATTTCGTGCTACTTGCGGCGAGTAATCATCGGTGGCGGAAGCTGCTGCGTGCAGGTATCGTATACGTTTTCGAATATATAGGCATTATCACTAGTCTAATGTTTGGGTTTTTGACGGCCCTCTGATATTTCACTTCACTTGTGAAAAAATAGGTCCAATGAGGTTGAACGAACTGCTACTTAAGCCTAATCCTGTTTTCTGTGTTGGCTCAGCAACAATCCACTACCAGGTGGCCTGTGCCGTTTTCGTGTAAAAAAAGTAGATTCAGAAAAAGCATCACTGTCTCGTTGCTCCTCGCGAAGTTTCGTTCCCTTTCGCGCCGCATGTGTCAAGTTGTGCGAGTGTGAGGACCTTCTCGAGCTCCATATGCACGGATGCGTCCAAAGCTAGCATTCATATTTCCCTTTCCTTTCCCTCCGTCGTCGTCGAACGCCCAAAACACCAAATGAGTACTACTTCAATGACACCTCTGAAGCCAGCAACAGCAGCGAAAGCCGTAGCACGAACGATAAAAAACACGAGGGCTACGCTGACCAGCACAAACAAACTCTAATGGACAAGCAGGGGAGACTTTTGTAGTTGGCGTGCAATTGAAACAAAACAGTGCACCAGCATGAAACGTGCCACTGCTGACTGTGAGAGCACGCGCATCTACTTACTAGCATCAGCGCGTCTTGTGCATGTTTTCGGATGTAAAAATCAACCCGGCGGCTGTGGCGGCGCACAACACTACGTCTGCAAAAACAACGGCAAACAGGGTTGACCCCGTCCTGTCACTACCACCGTCACCATGATCGTAACCATCACCATCGCCACCGCTACCATCGCAATCGGCACCACAACCACGATTGCAGCAATACCCCAAGCTCCACATAGTGGCAGGAACCGGGACGGGGAGAGGGGCGGGATTTGGAGACACTGAATCTGCGAAATACTCGCAGAACAGGGCAAGGGTAGTAACCAAGCATGTAAAAAAACACACTCCGGGACCCGTAAAAACTTAATTCAAATGGTTGCCAGATGAGTCATCCCACGGCAGGGAAGGGTGAGGCGGCAGATTCTAAGAATTTTCCGAGCTCCTAGAATGAGGACCGCAATGTCTCACCCGATACTACATGATTTCGAAGGCATTCGCTCGCGCAACCCGACTAATACTTCTGTGTTGTATTAAAAGTGCTCAAACAAAGTCAATCTCGTAAAAATGTCAGACTAAAACACGGTTGTTCCTCACTTCATGGTCCTAACCGGCGAGAAACGTCGGCCTGAAAAGTGCAAACCCTGCCGTGGGATGACTCGGATGCACACTAGTCTAGTAATACACACTACCAGGTCCGTACACAAGCATTCGCTCGCTGCTCGAAGTTCTTACAGGCTAAGTACGAAATGCGCAGCAACAAGAGCAACACCTGTTATTAAAGGCGCCAAGAGTTCAGGCACGAGAAACCCCACCAATACGGGCAGTGAACACCTTTCATTCGAGACGAATGCCATGTGGTGTTGTCATAACACCCCTCCCTCACTGCCTCGCCCATAAAACACGTAAAAGCTGAGTGATAGAAATTCACCATGCCGCAACACTTGTGCATGTGTGAATTCATCGCAAACTACAGGTGAACAGTACGGGAACCCAGGTCAGGAGTGACAAAGTTGTGCACTTCAACAAAACGCTATGCCGACAATTTGGGCGTTCTCTACTTGATAAACGATGTATCGATCACTCCCAAAGAGCCTTTTTTTTACGGTGAAAGTTTTTTTTTTTTTTTGTCGCACACTTTTACTTTCCAGCCTCTGGACAAGCTGTGTTCACAGGTGTGGTCCCTTCTTCCCCCCGGTTCTTGCCTTCAACTTTTTATCGCGCATAGGGTTCAGCAATCCCACTGCTCGTCGATTTTTCGTCGAGCGTTGCTAACTCACTCACGCTCTCGCGCTTTCCGCAAGTCAATTTGTGCGCAAGATAAAGTCCCAACGAATTTATACGAGCATGCACTCGGGGGGATTCGAACTCACGGAACTGACCTATACCAGGCTCGAGGATAACCTGATACGCCACCGGGGCGACCGGCTAACTAACCCTAGCTGGCTCTACGGGATAAATATGTTATTGGCTTGGATGGCGCAGGTAGAGCATGTACGACGGTCCAAAATGGAGCATGGCCGTGGATTTCAGCGCCGGGTTTGGTCTACGGACCGCCCCGTGTTCTCCACTAGATAGCGATGGACGGATCGGGTCTATGTAATATGGACGAAGATACCTCCACACGGTGAGATTATATACCATAACATGACATCAATCCTTTTCACCTTGCTGGGTCAAATACTCCCACCACCACGCTTCGAACGACAAATTCGCTGAACTCTCGACACCCAAAAGCGTATCCCTGGAGAAAACGCCTAGCAAACCAGTACGTATCAACAAACGAAGTACTCTATGCAATGTTGGCAATCTAATGTTTCACCTATAGAACCAAACACATGTTACGCTGCGAACGCAATATCCCCGCCAGGGATGACACTATTATACTATTATACTATTCGCACATTACATGAAGCGTTACACCTCGTATCGAACCAATGCGTTGCGAACAGAACATTCTCTGACGTATTGGCATTTTTCTGGAGCAGAAGAGCGCAAAAACTACTCTCCATGATCCGGGCTGTCACATGACATCGTTGGGTCTTCTGTGTAAAGCGTTACACCTGCCAACAAAACATAGGAGACTAATACACCAGTACACGGCGAACACGACATATCTCCCAGGCAGAATAAACACTCTACAATCCGCACCCGACCAGCTACACCTCGAACAAAGCATTTCACACCGTTATTAGAACGCGAATACCATATTTCTGGCAGATGAGACACGCTAGTGTTCGCACTCAAAGCGGGTACACCTTGAACAAAATATATCCAACGATTACACCGCGAAAACAAAGGAATCAATCTCTGAGATAACAGAAACTATCGTAATTGCACTCAAATCGTTTCATATCCAACAAAACAAGTTCCAACACAGTACAGTATATGCTGTAGGTTTGTATTTCAAGCGTGACCCCCCTCGAAGAATAACGAAAAAAAACAAACTCGTACAGTTCTACCAAGACGTTCACTATCTGTAGCACTGATAATCAAAGGGGTTAGACTACACATCGAACAAACGCAATCAAACCACTAGACCGCAAAAAAGAAACGCCTGGCAGAATAAAAACTACCAGTACCGATCCTGGTGTGGCACATGCACTTAAACCGTTGCTATTAATAGTGCACACCTCGAATAAATACGTCAAACCAATCAACACCTCAAAGGACCCATATAAAAAATCCAGATGGCGATATGTACCATCCATATAATATATTACAAAGCTATGTCTACCCGATATATCTATATTCTAGATAAGATTTGTCCGTGGGGCGAAACAACTAGAGACACCGTAAGCACGGTATTTACGCGACGCTCGGGTCTTTACGTGCTCCGATCCTAGCTAGAAACACCACAGCATCTCCAACCCGTTGCACGTTCAACAAAGTATCAGTCAGTCACTCTAATGTTGAACCAGCCCAATCTTATCGAGAATGACCGGTGGTAGCCACTCCTGCACGATCCGATCCATTTCCACAACCGTTTCCGGTCGCAGACGATCTCTCCAAGTACCAAAATCTTTCGTTCCTGCTTGTACCCGATCGTTAAGGTTACCGCCGTTGCTTGGCCTATCGAAATCGAACTCCCCATTCAAGTCTACATCTGACATACCCTCTACAACGGCTGCCGGCAGATGTAACCCAACGAAGGTTAACCACTCTTGGTGCCATTTGAAGGAATCCGCAAGAGCATCTTCATACCAGAATACCGTGCTTCGCTCTTTAAGGATGCCCGCAAAAAGGATGTGGCGGAGGGAAACCCAGTGACACAGGACCGGGAGGGTAGCCAACACGAACTCGTCAAGGGTGTCCAGATCCATACCTACTCTGTCTTGGACTGTCATGGCGGCTTTGTGCCGCTGCTCGTAGATGAACATGCTCACCGCTTCGGCCCGAGGATCACGAAGGATGGCGAACTGGAGGCGTTCGTCTGAAGGGTTGCGGGGATACAGGCGTGCAGTTCGAAGGAAAGCTTTAGTAATGCCTTCCACGAACGGTGTCAATCCCAAAATTGCACGTCAACGAAATCGTCGCGGTTTCGGCCTACACGGCACGGGGGAAGGTGGGGTTTGGCAAAGACGGCTTGGCTTGTCTCTGAGAGTCAGCTACCTCTTCTTGTGGCCGCACCGTCGCAAATACCTTCCCGACGATTATTTTAACTTTTCGTGAGTCCTGCCTGCTCGGCTTGGACTGAAAACGGCTGTGAAAAAATAACAAAACAAATAAGCTGCTTCAAAGACAAACGTGTTTCAAAACTGCACTGTCATCAAATTCAAAAAAAAAACGAAGCATTTTTACGTTTCGATGTTTCTCCTACCAGGGGAGCCAGGCTACGTCATCATGGGGTTTTGTATTGTTTGGGAGGATTTTTGTGCAGTGGCTCGGGGTCACCCGCGAAAGTGACCCCCTTTTTTCGTTGCGGTATTTAGCTTCCGTGCTTGTTTAAATTTTGACGCGTGCTACGACAGAGGTAGTAAGCACTTTTCGTCTGAAACGGATGGTTTCTGAATGTAATGGCGGACACTTTTTACCCAAAACAGTCGCAATCACGGCATTGTTTTGCACGATTTCCGTCGCGTACCTGGATCATGGGATTTTTTGTCTGGTAGATGGCAGTTTTGATTATTCTCCAAATTCGTTTTTGGCCAAGAAGGACATGCGTTAAGCCCCCAAATCGGATAGCCTCAGAAAAAAAGTGGTGTGCCTCTATGGTGGCACGCGTATTTTGCGATATGGATCCGCAATGGCAAGGTGTTAATACGACGCGCGAAACAAAACCCCTAACTCGCTTGTTTTCCCGTGAGGTACAGGGTTACTCGGGGTCGTGGCTCACATGCGGCTGTGAAGGCAGGGGCGCCCCCCTCCCCCTCCCACCTGCCGTATTGTTGTTGAGTGGTTTTGTTTGACTGGCGGTTGATAAGCAAACAATAAACTCTTACGAATAAGTATTCTTGATACGCGGGTCAACGCGTGCTACTACAGAGGTGCACCGGTCTTTTTCTGGTTTCTTTGATTTTGTAGCTTAAGCCCTTATCCACAAACTGAGTGTGGAGAAAGATAAAACCTCTGCCGGATGAAAATCCCGTGGCCTAGGTGTATACGACGAAAACAATTATGAAAAGAAAAAGAACAAATCCGACGATTTGGGGTTAAGGAGCCCCGTCATTCAGAAACCGTTCTTCACGAAAAATAATGCCTCCATCGTAGCACGCGTCTGTCGCTTGACAATGTGCAGCTTGGGCGTTGATATGACCACCATGCAAGGAACATAGTTCGATGGCGGGGCACACTTGAGCCAGACTGCAGCGGGCGGATTTCCGCAATTCTCATATCCCGATGAGCGCAACAAACAAAACGATGGCGGAAAATTTCCTGAAATTATTTGCTACAAAAGTCGACGACGAGGGGGGGTGGTGCTATCTCGCGTGCCACAAGCTATCCTTTTCGTTGGGTTGGTGCACCTGACATGTTGCAGTCGGCTTCCATCATACACAACCGTGCCAGCAAGACCTTGAACATTTCCGCAAGTTTGCCGCCAAATAGGAACTACTGTTAACCGCCCCGACATGCGTATTGGACTAAATATGGGCATAATTAAGGACAACGCTAGCGTACTGATGCATACGAGCACCAAAGTGTCCTCACGTTTCTGTTGGTTGGAGTTATGTAGACGCAGCGCATAGCACGCAGGATAACACATCTCCGTGGAGAAGAAATTTAGAGCGAATTTCCCGCAAGCTACGAGAGAGAGGCAAACGCAAGGAAAACGGGACCTTAGGGAAGATATCGTCCAGATATTTCCGTAGACTCCTCGCTCGGCGGTTACACTCTCCTCGCCGCTGGGAACATCAGCTGTGGAAAGCCACAGCGGGAGGCGTCCTATCTGTAGTGATTTACGGTACTAGCGGTAGCCCCTTCGTGGATTTCGCGCACCCGATGTGTCGCAGTTGGCTTCCAACAAACCGAGCCAAATGATGTATCCGTGACGTTTCGCACAGGCCAGCCGCCAACTAAGGGCAAATGAGTACCACTCTCGGCGTGAATAGAGGCTGCTGATACGATAATCTAGCTGTCGTTGCGTCACCCAGGCTGTGGTTCTGCAGCATTCTACATAGCATTATATAGCGTGTTCTAGATCCTGAGTACACCTCCCTTTGACTAGAGGTTAGAGGTTACACGACGCTTGCTGCGATAGAGGCGCACCACGTTTTTTCTTAATGCTACCCCTGAATTTGAGAGCTTAAGACGTCTCCCAAACACTGAATTATGGAGAAAAGAAAAAACCTGCTACTGCATACTGGAGAAAAATCCCATAGCCTTGATAGGTACACAACGGAAATAATAAACAAAAACAATGGCCCTTTATTTATTTTTTTTCCGATGCTTTTGGGTTAAAGGGCCCCGTCATTCAGAAAACACTTGAGCCAATAAAAGGTATCGCTCTATCAGAGCGCGCGTCACTCACACGAGTGGCTCTGTACCCCGCTCAAATCCCGACCTAAGTATTTTGTTCGCGCGAACAACTCCGAGGCGGTGCTGCCTGATACAACACCGCCAAAAACACCAAAATGCCGAAGATTGGGAAGAAATTGGGGTAGCCATTCGTGCGAGAGCTAGACGTGATTCCCTGCCTTAGCCTTGGTCGCGTTTTTTTTCCCTGAATGTAAGTAAGCGGTCCGGCACCTGATGTGTCGCAGTTGGCTTTCACCCTGCAGAGTCGAATCATATGACGTTGACAATTTGCACACGCCTGTCGAGTAATGGCAACAACCGCGTACCACGCTGGACACATCTAGAGCTGACGACAGCGTGCCGATACATACGGGTGGCAAACCTGTGCCAACGTTTCCGTTCCTGAGTGGTACTGTGGGGATCCCTCTATAGTGCCGTCTCTCTATCGTGCCAGAGGTCGTTATAGCGTCGGAAGTAACGGCACTATAGCGGCAACCGGCAATACTCTGCATTGCTCCCGTCCGTGCCAAGCGGTTCCACAGAACGCCTGCCAAGATAAAGGTAGCAATTTTTGGTCCAAAATAGTTTCTGAAATTCTGGAGTCCTTAACCCTGTACCGCTGGAATATCATTTTTTCGTGTTTTTTTCCGTTTTGTACTTAAACCCATGGCGTTTTTCGTCCAGTCGCACTTTCAGTTATCCAAAAAAAAGAACACTTGGTTGGACTGTAAAGAGCGTCTTGGTGCATTCCTACTGTAGCATGTGTCAAGAGGCGCTATCGCGGGCAACCGGTGAAACACACTCGGTGCGCCATACATAGAGGGGAACCTCTGCTGCGTTGATGTAGCCGTTCCGTGGTCGAGCGTACCTGATATCTCACAGTTGGCTTCCGCCATACAGAGGCGTATGTCGTTGTATTTTTCCACGGGCCTGCCGCCTACAGACCAACAGCCCTCCTGGTTCATAGCGATCGATTGGCTGTGATACCACCTACACACATTTGTCACCGGCAACCTGTGTTTGCTCTCGCTTGAAACCCGTATCTCAACCCTGGACACGTATTCGCCGAGAAAAACGATCATAGTAACAGAGGGGGGGAAGCAGCAAGGACAAGGGTGGGCTAATTTTAGTAGCAAGAAGGATGAGAGACGCAGTGTCTCTTCGTGCTAAGCTCTTCCGCTGTTGTGATACCACCTAAACACTAGGTGCGCCTGTGCTATGCATGCCCTCGCTTAAAACGCATATATCAAGACTTGGTGCGCGCTCGCAGATCATTGTGACGTCAGAAAAGCGGCGAACGCGGCAGAAATTCATAATGTGCACGCTGTAAGTGGCGTGGGGGATGCGTGATGCGGGGTACCAGTGGCATAAGCCTTTTTCGCTTTTTAGCGACCCCGTGGTTGCGTTACCACCTGCCCGTTGAGTGCAACCGCAACTTGTGCCTGTCTTCGCTAGGCACGCGTATCTCAATACTAAGTTTGCGTGTTTCACACTGCAACAACAATAGCTAGCAGGCAGGAGGGGTAGAGGATGCGTCATGTCGTGTGAAGCTAAAGCAAGGTTTGCGTTTGGCAATCCCGTCACCGTCGACCGTGGTATCTCGTGTACGCTGAATGCACCGGTAGCACATGCTTGTCCTCGCTTGAGACCCTTGCAGCATCCCTTGTTGTTCGCCAAGAAAAATCAACAAGACCGCTTCCATCTAGAGACCTAAACGCGTGCCCCACGACCCTTACATGACCTGCCTACGCCGTCGCAAGAGCAGAGTACGCCTCTTTCCCCTAGCTGTGACTCAAAAGGTGAGCCCTAAGTGAGAGTATGTCCCTTGTGCTGTCCACCTTCTTACTGGGTTCGCCGTCTGAACAGCAAGAACCGCTCCAGAAGCACTGGACGAAGATATTTTCAAATGCGATCAAGGCTTCAACCTCCAGACGGCACTCAAAAAAGCAACAAAAAAATGGGAAACCACTAAATTAAAGGAAACCTGTGTACCCCGCCATCCTCATTTTACCCGTCTACACCGTGGCAGGGACAGACAGAAACCGCGTATACGGAAGGGGGGATGCCGCCATTTTCACCGCCTGCCGCGATTTTACCGCTCTCACTCGACGAGTCAGTGAGCCATCCCACGGGAGGGGTGCAGCAGATTCTAGGGAATTTCTCCGAACTCCTAACATCAACAACATCATCCATCATCACCCGAAACATTACTTCGAAGGCATTCGTTCGAGCGTAACCGGGCCAAGCGTCAATGCCCTAATCCTAAAACCCAATACATCCGATCAAAATGTTCGATTGACGGTTAGTTCCGCACATGGGCGCGCTCAGTCGGACAGGTACAGTATTATTAAATCCAACAACCGCAACCCATACCGTGGAATGGCTGCACTCTGGTTCTGTATCTCAAGGACACCAAAACGATTGCAGCGAATATTTTGGCGGACGTAGCGTACCATTCCATCGCAGATTCATATCGCACAGTTCGCATAGCATCGAAACGTAAAACCGCCAAAAGGACATGGGGGTCACTCGCGTGTGGGTGATACCCGAGCCACTGCACAACCAGGCCCCAAACGTGACCCTCCTCACCGTAGCCTGGGGTCCGGAGCGCGTCTGTCTGTTGCTTCTAAAGCTGTGCGTCGAAGGTGGGTCATATGTGGGGTGTTGTATCGTGTGGTCGTGTTTCCTTTATGTTTTACATTGACGAAATCAATCCGCAATGCAAAGGTGATCTAAGCTGCGCCAAACCAAGTGCTTAAACCATCTTCATCCGTAGGGTACAAAGCTACTCGTGCGAGTGGCTCAAACACACCAGTGAAAATGGGGGTACCCCCCCTACCGTAGCCTTGGTCTCGTCTGCAATACTCGCCCTCTAAGTGGCAGGGGCCGCTGTCGACTATTAGAAGGAAGATACCTGTCACGTGACCTAGGTGATCTCGTGCGTAGTTATGTACTTCGAAGAATAACCTCAACAGAATAGGCTCATCATAACACGCCCAAGGGAAACCTAAAAAAATTAAGCATACGGCCTGCCACCCTCCTCTCACCTGTCAACGCCGTCGCAAGGGCAGAGCGCGTTCGTTTTCCCCAGCTGTGGGTCAAACGTGAGCCCTATGTGTGGTGGTGTGTGGTGCCGTCCGTTGTAGTCTTGGCCCTCAAGACGGCAAGAACCGTCCCCAAACCACTTGTTCAAGAAGTCGCACGCGTGTGCAAGGGCTCCGTTGGCCCCATGAAACATCAACGCAGTTCCGCTCTTCGGTTCCCCTGTACGAGCATTCGATGGTGATCGGGAGGTGGTAGGAGCGCATGTTACCACCGCGTGAACACAAATGTGTGCGGGGACTCTCACTTAAGATGTCCTCTTAACCCACTTCATATCACCCGGAACACGATTTTGGCTGGGTTGTACCGTCGACCCGACGAACGAGCCCGCGCCCGCGAACTAGGTAGGTTTCGAGGAGAATAGGAAAGGCGCATCGGTCCGAGTTGAGGAATTCCGTCAGGTAGAAAGCACATACGATTAAAACGGGCAGCCCTCATCGCAGCACGCGTGATCAGCATGCTTTGGCGTCCACGGTGGGTGTTATTGACCGCAATGACACGTGAACACCGACCTGCTCTTTGTAATTCTTGGTAGCTGTTGAATGGCAGACAAATATGTTTGAGAAGAGGCTTCAACTAAAGCACAACTCCAACGAGCGTTGAGATTTTAGCGGGGTGTACGACTGTTATCGCTGTCGACGTGATGAGTCGGAGCCACAGGTCTGAACGAACACCGAAACGCATCGCGAGATCGTGCAACAAGAAGGGTGGCCATGTTCTGCCTAATTGTTAACGAGCGAACCGGCCTCCTTGACTAGCTACCAAACATATCACCAAGGCTGCGGAAAGTGGACGTACCCACCTTTTCGCTCCCGTTTTTCAGCACTCGCGCGCGTGATTCTTCTGTGCCTCGCGGACAAGAAGACGTTAGGTGGTTTGTTTAGGCGCAGCGTAGCTTACCATTCCAATGCGAAAGTTCCTATCAAAATATTTAAACAGCACGAAAACTTGAGGCCGCAAAGCAACATTGTTACATGAGAATCACTTGCTCGAGTGATCCCGCGCCGCTGCCAAAAGTGAACCCCCTGCCGCCGTACCCAGGTTCATGTGGTCGGAATCGAAACTGCTATTTTACAAGGATGCTGTAGCTTGGACTTTTAATAGGAGCCCCCCATGGTGGATGGTTTTGTAAGTGCCGTCTCTCTGTGTGTACGTTGTTGACAGAAAGTACCAAAAAAATCCGCACCTCACCCACCCCAATTCAACTCAACCCGACAACTCAACCCCACAAAATCGCTTCGCTGCGATTGGGCGGTGGTGCGTGTTCGTCTAAAAATAGTGAAAAAAAAACGTTGTTACTTGAGCAATCGGGTCGGCGGGTAGGGGGACACGGAACACGCATGGAGAAGTCGGGCACGCGAGTCGAAAGAAGCACGAGTGAGTCATCTCACGGTACCGCGGTTTCGGTTGCCCTTTTGGGGAGAAACGTTTCTGACCTTCGAACCCGTTGAGCGCCTCAAGGGTGGAACTACGGGTTAAAATAGGATCGTTGTGCCAGTACAATGGTTGTTTTCGGGGCTACCGAATAGAAATGTCGGTCGGGTTGCGCGAACGAAAATGCCTTCCAAGTAATGTTTCGGGTGATGATGGATGATGGATGATGGATGATGATCATGATATTGAGCTAACTCCTCGTGTTAGGAGATCAGAAACTTCTTGGAATCTTCTGCGACACCCTTACCATGGGATGGCCCTATTTTTTTACGTCGTCTGGAAGTTAGTACGGCGTTTAACGTTCAGTACATAGCTAGGCCAATGTTTCTCGAAGTACATGTCTGGCGAGGTGATGGGGTATTGATCTCGTCAACTGACTAGCCTCGGATATGACAATGCACCACGGACTAGCTTGTCCCTCTACCAAAGGAGGATTGCGGGACTTCGTGGATATGAAGATAGGGTACAACTTACATCGCTCTTGCACACCAACTTGTGGCACACGCTGGCCCGCTGGCCGGATGCGCCGAAAAAAATAGCATATCACGGCGAGGGCGATCACCGCTCGTCGTCAGGTTTATCGGGAGGGCGAAAAGAATTGGTGAACGCGTTAACTAGCAAAGCGTTCGAACAATTTCAGCCACTGTAGAGGTCTCTTTGCGTTGCTGGTCGAGCAGTGCCTGTTTTCCGCTATAGTGCCTTGAAATCGCCCGGCATAGATGGGAACAGTGGAGGTATACGGAGTGGTGCTAGCTGCCGCCATAGTGCCGTGGTGGTCCCGGCTGGCATGAATGTACAGAAACCAAGAAAGGACCACTACCGTATAACAAAGAGTATGGTAGTATCCCTTTTTTCGATAACAGAAAGAAAAGAAGTTCCCTGTTTTACCACACCTTACCTCTCTCTTGCATATCAATTTGTTGAACACGCTCTCCGGATGGAGTTGTTTCGACTTTCGAAAATATCACGTCACACCGCGGGCAGCTTTCTTTCTCCTCGCTCGACCCACGCAGACTCGAGTGTACCACCACAGAAGCATCCTGCGCCACAGCCATCCAACAAAGGACTTGCGAGACGAGCAACCGATACCCCATCATTGGTCGCCGCTCAGACCTCTTCCCCGCGTTCCTGTTCAGAGGTGGCGCGCGACAGGCGCACGTAGAAACACACAACACACGGTTGGTGTGTGAGCTTTATCGCCCAAGTACGACTTGCCGTCCGTCCCACTACCTCCTGTTGACCCCCTACACATGCATCGAGAAAATGGCCTATATATAGTGTATGAATGCATCAATCGACGCAAACGGCACCTGTGAAAAAAAGCGCGACCGTCTTGCGATAACACGGAGGTCAGGTACCGCAGAGGGGAGGTATGTATTCGTGCGGGGGGTGGCTGCTAGATGGAACCCCGGATCTCAGACATGAAACGGGAGGCAGATTGGGAAGGACGCGCGAATTTGGGGGGTGAAACAATGAGAAAAAGAGTCCGACGGTCGACGAAGACGATATAGAGACGGCAGTACCGTGGGAGCTCCCAAAAGTGCCGGTATGTGCCGGTCCAAGATGCCGGCACTATCCAAGGCAGAAGCAATATCGGGTTACCATAGAGCTTCGATACAATTCGATGCGAGTCGACGAGGGATAAAATAGCCGCTGGCGTATTTCCGCCAGAAATATGAAGGTCTGTGCCATAGTGGGGAGGGGGGGGGGAAGAGCCTGCTTGTAGTGACCCCGGATCTGAGTTACGTCTTGGGAGGGAGGAGAAGAAAGAAAAGTGCGAAGATAATAGAAGGGATGAGAAAATATATATATATGAACAAAAGTTGACAGTTCAAGTAGTGCCAATCGAATTCACCGGCATGAAGAGAGAACAGTGGCACTATTCAAGCCGAACTGTTGGGAGCCCGCAACCGTATAGTGCGTAGCTCGAGACCATCTATCTCTCTGGCTCTCGTTGGCTTCTAGTGAGCACGGGATACGGGCAGCCAAACAGAAGACTCCTCCTAACCCAACCCCCACGAGCGTTCCACAAAGAAATGGTGCCTTAACCCCTTTAGAGTCCCGAAATCCCTCCCTATACTAACTTTAGGCAATTTTTCGCCCAAAAAGGGTTTCCAGTTGAAAATGCGTTAGCCTAGGCATCGCGGAGGCGTGCTAGGGTTGGGGTGGCACCTACATTTTGTAGCACCTGCATGTTCTGAGACTGCTCGCGTCAGGCGCTCTATAGCGCGCGCTGGGACTGATCTGTCAGCGAAACATACCTGATATCCTCTCTCGTTTGCTAGGTATAACCCAAGGGATGTGTTGTAAAAAATAAAACGATCAGGCCCGAAGATAGTGTATGTAATTATAACAGTTGAACACTCGAGAAACGCCGTCGGCGATAAAAAGTGTTGCAGTTAGGAAAGGTTGCACCCAGACGTTCTACCGCCTCCACGCCCCCGAGAACCCAACGCTGCTAAATTATCCAGTAACAGGGCGGGACTCTGAGCTTAAAACGCCGTTGAATGATAATCTTTAGCGTTCTACAATAATGCACGACTGGAGCCGACCGTTCAAAAACAGCCGCCCCCCCCAAAGAAGAAACCCAAAACGGAAACAAAAGCAAAAGGACTACCAGGGAACAGTTTTTCAATTTCGGTCCACCAGACGACCTGAATTTTTAAGAAGACCCTCTCTTATAACACCGTTTGAGGATCCGAGAATGAACGTTTCTTATTTGCAAAACCGATTTTTCGCCATCGTATAGACCCGAAACTAAATATTCTTGAGGTTTCCATTTGCGGATAGCGTTTTCGGGCCGGCCCCTACCCGAAAAGGGCGGACCATTCTCGGATCAAATCCTTACCCGAAAAAGAAATCCGGATTCGGTTTTACACATGCCATCGGAGACAACAAGAGCTTGATCATATGTCGAAAACAGTACTAGTACTCTGCAGTAGTAGTAATACGAGACACAAGACCAACGCATCAGACACATCTATCGGTCTGCCGGTAGCATCAAAGATAGGCGTTGCCGTGCTGCTGCTGTGTCCCGCTATCCGCTAGCATACACCTCGGGCCCCACCACGAGCCGATGGCATCGGATAGTAATTTGCGACAACTACGAGAAGAGCCTTGCAACTCTCCTCGCAGTCATGATTGCAGCATTCGCCAACACTACACTACTTCTCGTATTTTGTCGAGGACAAGGACAGCCACCGTCTGCGACGTCTCGTTGTTGGTGCACTAGTGCGCGGGAGCGAGGGGCGAGGCAACCCTCCTCGCGTGAAGCGCACACGGCGCGTTGCCCCTCGCACTACCCTAAAGCTTCATCTGCGTGTGCGTTGAAATCCTTTCGTGAAGCAAACTCGTGCGAGTGCGTACGTCGTGGAGCAACGATCGCCGTTGTTGATAATTATTGTTCGCGAGAACTTTGGTGTTAGGAACATTCTGCAGGTCTCATTACGAGAGTCGTCGATCCCATGCTGCCCGTCTGATTCTGCGACCCGAAAATCCATCGCATGCTTCCACTAGAATTTTAAGAGATGGCCTGAGAGTCCGAGACCATTCCCCATTCCCCACCGTAAAATTCAAAAGTTTCAAGTTTTGGCTGATACAGCTGCTGTAGGCTGCTGCTGCTCCTTGAGTTTTTTGCTCAAATTTCCATGCCTTTTATGTACCGCGGAGGGATTTTCCGTTGTTGCATTGCCTACTACAGCAGTAGTTTTATACTGGATGAACTACCGTAAGTGATACAAGATAACACCCCCCGGTGATAAAATTTTGGGATTTAAAAATATTATCACCCGGTGTGGAATCCTGTGGGGGTTGTGATATCTTGTGTACACCGGGTGATAAAGTGCAGCTCGCAGGGGGCCCAGGGGGAGTGTGATAAACCAGGGCGTGTGATAGAACGTCCGAACACCCACAAGGTGTGTTTGGGGGTGTGATAAATGAGGGGGGTGATAAAAAGGGGGTGTGATAGCACGTCCGAACACCCACAGGGCGTGTTTGGGGGTGTGATAAAAGCGGGTGTGATCACAGTTGAACCGCTGCTGCCGCACACTTGAAGGGGCGTGGTATGCGTGCACGAACACTTGCAGCTGCCCCGCACTCCTGCCGTAGGTACCTACCTGTGATAACGGGTTGTGGCAAAACAAAGGGGCCCAACCTAGGTGACGAAACTCCTTAGCACATGACCTCGGCGATGACTCAACCCCCTCAACGCCGAAGAAAATTTCAAACAAAATCCGGGCTTGGATTGGAGCATAATAAAATAAAATATACCTAAATCGAAGGTACCTCGCCCGATGTGATACGAGGCGGTGGCTGCGCCATCCGTCCTGCCCCCACACAAAAGTGGGCTGCTGCTACCTACCTCGCTATCGGTACGACCAAAAAAGAGTTACGCAGAGACACCAGGACCAAAATCGAAGCGGCAACCCACAAATCTATACTACGATATCACCGCGGTGTGTTATCTTATTTATGTACCCCGGGTGATAAATCGATGGTTTGTAAGAAACGGCCAAAATTGATACCGGGTTGTCGTATCCTGTGGGGGGGGGGGGTGATTTCTTATGTACGGGTGATATCTTGTGTCAGACACGGCACACCAAATATGCGCTAATAATTAGGCACAACATTTTTTTTCTACATTGAATTATGTGGCACACACACGAAGGTTTGCGCCGGGCTACATGAGCTGAAATACATGTACAACAGGTAGACTGCGCAACATAATATCCAACACCACCATAGACGAGTACATACGCTCCGGACCGTTCCTTCCTTGATTTCCGATATTACTCCAGAATCATTTCAGTTGCGGTCAGATAGAACGAGCTGAGCAGAGCTCCATGCACTGCCACCATGAGGATTCGAGTGAACGCACGGGGGTGCTAAATCATCAGCCTTGCGTCACCCCTTCTTTGGCCAACAACGCAGCTTGCAAAGAAGATGAGTGTTGACCTGAAATTCGTCAAACTCACGGCTGACGTCCTTGAAATATACTCCGGATAATTTATAAAATAGGGGGGGGCTTTTACGTTTTGAAATGAACGGTTCCCCCGAGAACGGATGATCTATCAGAGTCAGTCAGTATATTATTGTGAAACGGTCGACGTTATCTTTCGAATGGGACAAGGGTGAATTTCATTTTTTTCAGCAAAAAAAATAAAATAAAAACGTCATATTCTTTAGGAAGGAGTGTTATTAGCCTAGACTAATAGTGTTTTGCCCTCTTATTTTAGTGGGCCTATCAGCAGTGTTCGCTGTGCGAGCTGCTGCTGCTTCTGCTGCTGCTGGTGTGTGGACAGCAGCACCATCGAGCGGTAGAGGTTGTACATGAGTCTGTTGTGTGTTGCATGAGTCATTTGTGCCTTGAATGCTGGTGGTTGTTTGCTGGGCTGGCGATTTTCCACAATTAATGAAGCAGTAACAGGCACGACCTATTCTATGAATAAATTGATCGGTGTCGTTCGACGCAATTGAGTCCACAACCAACTGAAAAATATTGGCTGGCCGCTCAATCGGTCGCACTCACACTTCTCATACTTGAAGCCAGGTATATACTCTACAGCAGTACGAGTATGTATACGATAATGTAACATCGATGTTGGAGACGCGGATGATCCCATTCGTTATACACGGAAAGCATTGGGCATGAACGCATATATCAGCAGCGAAAGCGGGGAGGCACGGGAGGGGGGGGGCGGGCGAGGTGCTTTTGCGCTGCTGGGCCTGAGGTACGATGACGCTTGAGGCAAGGGCTACAAACGGTTCTGCTATGCCGGTAGA
Organism: Undaria pinnatifida; assembly: GCA_012845835.1. Taxonomy (NCBI): domain Eukaryota; class Phaeophyceae; order Laminariales; family Alariaceae; genus Undaria; species Undaria pinnatifida. The sequence goes on along the minus strand of JABAKD010000004.1, from coordinate 1,880,803 downwards.
AGATAACCGATCGATAGCTCGACGTGACAGGTGATACGTGTATGAACGGAACATAGGGATCATTTCACCATTGTTTACAATGTATATGGTCATTATATTTACGCACAAAGTGAACACTACCCTCACAATTTGAGGTCACGAAACCCCCCCACACACACCCCTCTCAAAGGCAGGGAAGGGAAGCGACTCACATCAAGCAATGCCTCCACAATGTAGCAGGTGTGCGCAAAACGCAGGAGTCCTCCCGAACAGCAGGAGCTCTGTCCGCAGAAGAAGCACCACGCTTGTTTTAGATGATGCTGAGTGGACGGGGCACCTCTCTAAAAACCGCTACGACCAGCAGTTAACTTCCCAGGATGTGCTTGTATCATATGTGAACGATGAAAACCGCCAGGGGCTAGATGCGGAGGTGGATCTACAGTTAACAGTAGTGCCGATCCACAAATAGCCGGCCAAAATAATTGCCGGCGATATGCCGGATGCCGGCACTGTTGGGGAATAGTCCCGATACTAGGAATCACACCTATTGGTGGCTTTTTCCAGCCGTGACCGGCACTATGCCGGCAGTAGGCGCTATTCGATCGGCACCATAAAGGGGTCTCTCCGATGCTGTAACACATCTTCGATGTTATAATGTGCACGATCCAACAGCCTGGGGGGTGACGACCACCGTTTCGAGGGAGGTGCTGATTATTTGCTGAATGATACCGGCCTTGGAATGGGATACTGCTTCTGTAGACACCCTCAAAGCAGGAGAAAAAAAGCCGGTGTATACCTCACGTAGCCTGCATATCCCTGATGCGTCATTGGCATATCATAGACAAACTACTTGCCAGGAAGGAGTGCTCGTGCGCTCACCACCCATAATAGGATGTCATGTGCATCCTATGCCTGCCAGGGCCAGGACCATGGCACCATGATCGCTTAGTGTGAGCTATTGATGACGAGCATGGGTGCACGTACGGACGGACGGGTATATCTTTTTTGGTAACGTCGACACGTTTCTGGCCAGAAAAAGCTGCTGATGACTGCCGGAAATTTCAGATATTTTTTTTTGCCGCCGGCAACAACAGAGCATCGTATTAAAGTGGAAGGGTGTGAGAGGAGTTCAAACGGGATGCGCCGCACTCCCAGCCCCTTTAGAGCCCCGAAATCCGAAATCCTCCCCTCTATACTAATTTCAAGTAATATTGTCCACAGAAAGGGTTTACAGTAGTAGTGAAGGCGTTAATTGCTCTTCATGTTGTGTACCTGGTGGACCAATTAATTGACTTGTTTTGGACAGAATATGCTTCACATCGATAGCGCAGCCGCCGTGAGGGTGCCCCCAACGGCTGATCAATCAGCAGCAAATCCATGCCTTCTCGACCAGTGGAGTGCGCAAGAGACGAGGCACGCGGCGCGGTAGAATTTGGGTTCTGCTGCGAGACCTGGACCTCGAATCTACTACAGCAGCGGGTCAACAAGGAGATGGGTGCAGCTGCTGTGGCCCTGCTACGCCGCCCATCCCGCGCGGAGCCGGTGTGCACGCTGCTGGCATGCCTGGTGGTGGAAGACCTTACTCGGTACCTGGGGATACGTATAGTAAGTTGCCGAGGATGCTGACGGCGATCGCAACAGGCCGACACTTGGTGGATCGCCTTCTGATGATGTTGTCGACGTTACCGTGGTTAAGTGCATGGTTTGCATTCCCCGCTTGCTGTAGTACCCCGCAGTACCCAACAAGGTTGCCTATACATGAAGAGTTGGCAGACCAGTTCGTAGCCTGTGACAATTGGTACTCTGTGTCAGGGTAACCCATGACGCTCGCAAGCAGTTGGTGCAGCACTGGAAGCACCACCTCCAGTAACACCAACGGTTAGCTTCTATTGTCCAGAACTGGCTGCCGCCTTTTTTTCTGTCTCCGAAAAAAAAGCAAGATGTTCAAGCTGACGTAATGTGTACAGCAGAACTGCACGATCGGTTGGTGCCCGAGAAGGGTCTCGAATACGCCAACACAAAGCGTTGGCACCGCCGACCATGCAAATGAGCCGCAGTCGTAAACGCGGCCGCAGTGCGAAACCAATCGGTTCGACACACGGCCACGTCCGGTGAGTCCGATGACGTTGTTTTATTAGGTGGGCACTACACTGCAGCAGTTTTCAATGTTGACTGTTGCCTGCGGCATTGGTGAAAAACACCGTCCACCACTTGTCCACCATGTACAACACATGAAACTCACAAACTCTTTCGCGATATCTAATGCGCTGCAGAAGACGCAGTCGCAACCGTAGCCACAGCCACAGCAGCTGCTCAATCGCGGCTGCGGCCGAAGCCGCAGGCCCAGTTGCACCGCAAAACCGAACAGACACGCCGTCCAGCCCAGCGTGTCCGGTGCGGCTTTTTCTTGAGATGGAATTCAAAAACGTATTATTCGACCCTTTATCTTGTACGACGGCATTGGCGAAAATCAGCAATCGCCAGGTCCAACACGCCAACCTCACGATCTATTTTGCGGTGCTTGAAAAACTTGTAGCTGCCGCAGCGGTGGGCGCGGTGCGAAACGAATAGGCACGGTCAAACCCGGGGCCGTTCGTATTTGTGATATTGTAGCCAAAACATTGTTCGATGTTGGCAGAGGCAAAAAACGGCCAAGTTCAGAATAACCTCACGATCTAATTCGCGGTATCTAAAAGGCGGCTGCTGCTGTCACTGCTGTTGTGGTCGCTGCTGTTGATGATGTTGTGGTTGCCGCCGCAATACTCTAGAGAACCAAGCGCACCGCCATGGGCTAGCGTACAACCACAACCGGAACAATAACTACATGCTGATATATGTTTACAGCGGTTTCAACTACTCCTGTTATTATCGTAGAGCCCCACCGCAGCCACGAGTCCCAAACACAATACGACTGTGCTACAGAAGCCATGTCAAATATTCTGGCAAAATCTCAAATTCGAAACTACCACTCACTGTTGTAGAACAAAGAGGTCCATAGTGTTATTGGCAGGCTAGGTGCTCGTGTTTACGTCTATGCTTACTTCCGGCATGCGCCAGACACACGGCAGTTGTAGTGCCGTAGTGTCTTCCAAGAGGCCAAGGTTTTAAGGCCATGTCGCAGAACAATGGATGAGAGCACTAGCAACGGTACATACACAACTACCTACGGCTAATAATGACTACCCGGTAGACGCGTGAAGGCGGTGCGATAATCTGACCGGAAATTGGAGGGGCGCACTTTGCTCCTGATTTACGGCTCTTAGGTTGAGCTACTTGTTGTAGTCAACGACCGCGCCGAACACCTTGGTTGAAAGTATGAACACACATACTGGACACACTCCCATTACTTATATCCCATCGATGTTACGATACATAAAATCGACGGGCGATGTCGAGTGATTGCTCAGACCGAAAGCGCGTACTCATGATGTATCGCCGCAACACATTCCCGTCGCGCTAGTTTATCGAAATTCTCCATGTCCAAACAGCACCGCCCAATACCTTAGCAATCATTGCAAGCATAATCGAGCCGAACCTAAACGACACCATGAGCGAGCGGTGGGTCAAGGAAATATGCCACTGATATCATGGACAAGCACTGCAATCAGAACATCAAGACAAAGCGCCGGTACCATCAACAAACATACCAAGTACAGGACCATATGCAACATACAAAACACAAAACACAGTCTCAAGGACAAAGATGCCGAAACGTACAATAGCATGTGCAATGCAAGCACAACCCGACCCCATAGACAAGCGCCGTGGTCAATAACAATCAAAATGCCAATACAAGCGTGCACTACTGTATAAAAAATGGAAACAGATTATCTGCTAGCAACCTCTTTGTGAAATCTGATCAAACACCAATATCAATGACAAGATCTTGCAGGCAGAATTACGAGAGCACTGCTACTGTAAATCCGCGTCAAAAGTCCTATATACACACCAACATCATTTTGACAAACTAAGGCACCCTGACCATGCGAGCGGGGGGGAAAAGCGTGTGAATGATATGAGGCTGCCCTTGAAGCTGCCCTTGAGGCCGCACGTGATTTTAAGATCCTAACCACCAAGGCTACGGTACATGTCTATCTCTATAGTGCGGGTTGCCGCTAGAGTGCCGATTGGCGACTGTAGTTGCTGTGGCGTCGCTTGGCACGGATGGTAGCAACCATTACTTATAGCATGCGGAGTAATACTGGTTTGCTGCTATCGTGCCGGTATCTCCGGCTGGTGGTGTGTACTGGCACTGTTGAAGGACATGTACTGTGTACCTCTCCCTATCGTAGCGAGGTTGGATGCCGAACGCCAACCACTTTGAAGGAGGGGGGGGGGCGTGTTTGTGTCAAGCGTTTGCCCGATGTCTTCGTCTGTGCCACATTAGTAGCCCACCTGCCCGCGTGATGCCGCAACAAAAGGTCGAGGGAGGGGGTTGTTGGCTTCGACGCTTGGAATGGGGAATAGGTTTTGGATAAGAACAGCAGAGCAGCACAGAGCGACGCACGCAGAAAACCCGGAAACCAGCAAGGACTCGGCTATATAAGCACAACGGCCTTGTTACTTGGAAACCACGGAAATATGAGTGAATCTGCTGTACAAGCTTGACGGTGTTGTGGAACCTAAGAGTTGTAAAACGTGCGCATAAGAAAAGGAAATGATTACAACGTGGGCAAATTTGCCGACGTTCTGTCGAGTCATATGTCATATCTGACTTTCCGAAGGTCTGCCCACGTTGAGCTATGTCGACGAAGCGGGAGGGGTCTCGTCCACCCCCATTTTAAGAGCTGAACGGGTTACGGGAATTCTGCCTGCAAGAGGGATGCCTTTTTAACGATGAGCGATGCCAACTGCTCCAAGAACGTCTAGTAGCGCCGCTTGGATTGCGGATATTTCGCCCTCAGGACGCTCTTGTTTTCTTCGCAACAGGCGGAGCTGGCGACCGTCCCAAGCCGACCGCCGACAGATAAACTGGAACGCGACTCACATCGGGGTCGCAGGTGGAGAACCTATCCAGGAAGAGCACGACGATGTGATAGGAGTATACATAGAACAAGGGCGGGCGGAGGGGTTGCCGGCGACGGTTGAAGGATTTTGTCGTACGTTGGACGGTAGGAGCGCAGGCCAAGAGGGTACACGCACCGATCAAACATGTCCACGGGCAGGTGGATACATAGTTCGTGCTTCAAACACACGCTACCCCGTGAAGGTGCACTGTTTTTTCCTGTTTAAGGTTGATTACTCGGGGAGCTCCATACCTCACCCAAAGAAAATTGTTCTGTTGAGTAAACATACAGTTCAACCCGAAGGCGAAACCCACAGCCTAGCAACCAGGTTGGGTTCAGGGGGCCCGTCATTCTGAAAGCATGTTTACCGAGAGAATATGTTGCCTTCATCGTAGCACGCGTCTTGAGTGTTCACAACCGACCGAAATCGCGAATAGAACGCGCTACAGCCATCGAGTCATCCGTCTATAGTGCGGTAGGGATTGCACGTTTCTGAGCCAAAAGAAGGTAGACTATACCTTTTGGTTGAGCTCTTCAAGTCAGGAACTCCCAGTTAGTCATTGATCTAGTGATTTTACGAGTAAAAATTGTTTTAGGTTCAGGTCGCAGACGCTTGGTCGGAGCTTGCGCGCACGAATGCCTTCAAGGTCATGTTTCGGGTGATGATGGATGATGATGATATTGAGTTAGATCCTCACGATAGGATCTCGGAAAATTCTTGAAATCTTCTGCTGCACCCTTACTACTTTGTGGGATATTTCGAGTCGGCATGGTGAGGTTGCAGACGGGTGGCCGCACGCGACAGGGTACATGTGCGATGTATGGGTTTTATTAACGCAGGTCAGTGCGCCGTTTCGCATTCATGGGCTTTTCAATATGATGATGGGATCTAGCTCAATTCGGTGTTTCAGAGTCTATGGGCTTTTCTATAGGATAATGGGATCGAGAGATGACATCACGACGGACGTTATAGCCGCTTGCGGGGGTGTACATCCCTGTCGCGCACAAGAACGAAGGCGTACTGTAGTAATAGTTGCTGTCCGTTCGACGTTCCTACCTCTAGACCGTAACTTGTATCTACAATGCGACACCCATACCCCACCGATGCCAAATAGATTTTCCTTACGATCGAGGTTGCAGTACTAGGACGTACCATTGCAGTACTGAGGGTGAACGGGCAAGAAGTATTGCCAGTATACCTGGTTGCACTGCACTCGTCCGCATCGAGGTTGGTGGTCATGGGACACCAGTCCGTGTTCATCTCGGCACCACGGCCGACAGTCCAGTCGATGGGGTACGTAACTCGTCCAGACACACAAGCGTTGTCGCACGGGGTACTGGAAAAGGCTTCCTTGCAGTCGACCTTTGCACAGCAAGGGAAGGACGTGGTGCTACAGAATTAGTGGGGTATTAGAGTCCGTTTGACCGCTTGCAAAAGGTTAACAAATGGCTTACCCAAACTAAGCCTTGTAACGGCGGGGTTGTATGATTGTGGTGGTGGTCGGTTGTTGCGTTCGCTTTAATACATCGCCACAGTCTAGGCCGTGGTCACAGGACAGATAGCCGTAGTTCTGGAGAGGCATGCTACCGTACAGGTGCCCGTTTCTATGGTATGTGGCCCCTCACAACAGGACCGCACCCGAGAAAATTGTTCCCCGGTAACATTAGAAACGCTTCCCAATGAAAGACGCCATGGTCTAGGTATGCGACGAAAACGAATATCGCGGGGGGACAACGATGTCGCCGCGACAGTCGAAACCGTTGCATGTCCTCTCGATGATTCGGGTATCGTATGCACTCGCTGCGGCAGTGGGGCGCCCTTCACTCTCTGAGGCGCCTCTCATGGAGGAGCTGTACACCCCACCCGAAAACGGAACCGAGAAAAAGGAAAAGAGTAACCTGGCGATCAAGTCCCTTTCCTAGGTACACAGAAAAGCCATGTTGAAAAACAATATCCACGGCATTCCAACTGTTTTGGGTTGAGAAACAGGGTTAAGGAATCCCGTAAAATTCATAAAAATGTTTAGCTGAAGAGTTATCTACTTCAATATCGTAACACGCCTCATCTTGCACAAAGTAGGTATTGTGGGGAGGCTTATACCGCATCTCCTCCTCGACAAGGCTAACGGTGGAACAGTCGTAAACGGGTCCAGGTTACCCCAGCCTGACGCGTTCTGAAATACACGTCGCACAATAAACAATAGCATTTTGCTCACCCTGCAAGAGGTGAGATCCGGAACCTTCTTGATCGTGGATATGTCCATGAAGTTGGCTTGGGTGCAATACATGCACCTGTGTCGTCATTGCGAAGCGAGAAAACAAGCAAGCAGGCATTACTCAGTGGTACGGGTCATTCGAGACACGGAAGGGTTAAACAACGATGTAACGGATCTCCGTCGGGAGGACTGAAAACTTGCTTCCCGTCTGGCCCGGACTCCCTGAACAAAGAGTCTCAGTGTGATTCCGCAAAGAGATAATGCCCACGGCTGTTAGGTTTTTCCTACACCACGCCAGCTGCGGTAAGGGTGGCCCTGCTTGGCCAAACCACTTTTCTCACTGACGATATCGAGCCACCCCACGCCGGGGGTGCAGCAGAAGATTCTAAGAAGTTTCTCGGAGCTCCTAACGTGAGCTCAACATCTCACCCGAAAAATGACTTCGAAGGGCATTCGTTGGCGCAACCCGACGAGATTTTAGGTCCCAAAACTATTTCATGTACTCGTGGAATTACTTGGTCAGTGACGAACCGCAAGTTTTTCCTCACTTGGGGAGCTCAATCGGACAGGTGCATTATCGATTAATCCAACAACTTCAAAACTCTTACCGCGGGATGAGTCTACAACTGCAACCCCTACCTCAACAACTGCAACCCCTACATCTACAACTGCAACCCCTACCGTGGGATGAGTCTACAACTGCAACGCCTACCGTGTGATGAGTCTACAACTGCGACCCCTACCTCTACAACTGCAACCCCTACATCTACAACTGCAACCCCCACATCTACAACTGCAACCCCTACATCTACAACTGCAACCCCTACCGTGGAATGAGTGTGCTCCTCTACCGTCCCAATCGATGACGACGTTATTCGGTGTACTAGCCACGTCCATATGCTGTATGGTCGGTCATCGGGTCTCACAATCTTTTCGGAAGGCTGTTAGAGTTGTGTTTTTTTGGGGCGTGCAGGCCAATTATAGTCAGGTGCCACAGAAAAAGTGGTTGCACCCTTATGGCAGCGTGCATTAAACAATATAATATCGTTCCCTTCTTATGTCTCTCAGTGCTCTCGCCGGTTTGTCGGTTGTCCATGTCGGTTTGGGTTCCCAAGGAGGGTCGAGACTTGTGGACATGAGATACTGAGACCAGTTCGAATCATGGTCCCATTGACATGTCAATCGCTATGTAGGGCGTGGTGATCCTCCCGAAAAAGATTTTTTTCTAGCTCTAAACCCATAGTTTAAGCGGTTCTGGGGGGGGGGGTGCTTCGGCGACCTCAATTCAAACAATCGGCACCACCAAACCAACAAACCCACCTGGCCGTGAAGTATTCCGTGTTGAGTATCGGCTTGTTAGCCTTGATCCACGGCCACTGAGGATGAACGAACAACACGAACGAATAACAACAACAAAAATAGAATGGCCAAACGTGCCGTCATTCATAGAGGTAATTGGGCAATACAGTGCGTGGCATATAAAAAACGATTTCCCAATAACATAGAAATGCCTTCGAACAACACGTGAATTTACTGCCCGAATTCCTAGGACCCAGTTTGTATCGGGGGACAGTTTTGGTAACCTTAAAAACTGTACATATGTATTTCTCATTTGATGATTTGCGTCAATTCGCTGCGGAGTCCTTCTCGTATAAACTTCTATTGTAGATATGTATCAAGTGGATCACTTTCAGAATCGATCGCCGTCGAGCGAAGTAGATGTGTTTACCGGTCATTAGCCATGACCAGTGGGCGATTGATGAAACCATACGCATCAGCAACCTAGTACTATGGAACTCCCTGTACATGCCCAACACAATACGGTGCCCACTCGACAAAGCAGGAAGTCCTACTACACGAAGTCCTAATACTGCTTCGTTATCTGTTGAAAACCCAACATATTTTCACCGGCGACGGCTTCCTCGTGAAACGACTCAATAGTTTAGGCCGGAACGATCGGCGATACATAGCTCCAAACGAAGGTTACTATTAGTTTGAATCGAAAACTGACAATAGACCAGTCATGTGGCAAGGGGGTTATGCTAAAGTCGGAAATTAGAGTCTTACGCAGTTAGAGCAGCTGTCGTCGATCCTCATCGTCGACCAACCCTAACGCTAACACTAGCCCTGTCCCTATCCCGTACAGCATCGGTATTCATGTTTCCAAAATGATGGATATTGCAGTCAGCACCGCAAGGCCGCCAAGACAGCGTCGGAAGAGAGTCGCCTTCTGCAGAATGCCACGCTTTGTATAGTCTAGGGCTCTAGTACGAGATTCGGGTAATATGCCAAGTACCAGTTAGCGTTTGATGAGAAAATTTCGAGACGAACGCAGGTCCTTTGACGCGTGAGGTTGAGGTCCCGTTGATTCAGCGGTCCTCACCGACCAACATGCTGAAGTCTTAGCGACCAAGGTTTGGTCAGGGGGGGGGGGGGGTACCCCTTGTTTTTACTGCCCGATTTGAGCCACTTGAACGAGTGACCCTGTACCTCACTGAAACAGAAGTTGGCTGATTGTTTGGCGCTGCGTAGCTAGCCAATCCGTTGCGGATCCTTGCGCGAAAATGAAAGCAGCACCAAAGCTCAACACCACAAAGGAACAAGGGGGTTCGCGCTAGTGGCTCCGAGTCACCGCTAAACAAGAGGTCCAAGAGTGACCCCCCCTACTATAGCCGCGGCGTAGCCCTTAAGCCTAACCATATCCTATGAAAAAATCGGGGCCAGTGTCCATATATCCATACCGAAGAACAGTGCCGTCATGCCGCAAATCGGCTTCGATTACGTGGGAAAGTCAGCGCTTATGTATTCACAATAGGTACAATACGGTCGGAACGTGCAAGGTCTCACGTAGTTAGGGCAATTGCCGTTGATCCAGCATTCTTCGTTGACCACCATGTCGTAGTCGTCCACGTGGAAAGCCGCGGCTTCGTTGTTGTTCTTCATCGCCACCCCCATTCCTCGAGCATGTGTCTGCGCCGCTATCCAGGCGTTGTAGGCAATCTGGACGCTCACGCTGATCTGACCACCGTTGGGCAAGCCCGTCTGCCAAGCAAAGCCGTATTCACGGGGAAGATATAGGTTTATTGAGGCCGGTCGCAAAATATAATCGTATTCTGTTTTGGATTGGAGTATTGTGTGAAAAAAATTAGACTCGCATGTGTGATTAATGTTGTTGAAATGCTGGCTCTCTAGGTGTTGCACGGATGCAAGCTGGACGCTAACGCTGATCTCACGGTTGTTAGACAGGCCCGTCGACCAAACAAAAAACAGAAGATGACCCATGCTATAGTAGAGGCGCATCTATAGTCTATTGTTTTAGGTGTCTGGGTTGAGGTGTTTTGGTCTTTACGTCCAAAGACTGACTTCTAGAAAACTGAATGCCCAACGCGATTCACTACATCATGGACTAGCCCAATAAACCGCAATACTATATAGCAATACATACGGTATTTAGCAATTCCTTCGTCTAGGTGAGCACCGTTGATCGAAGATAAACTGCCCAAAAATGCTACTTGTGTCGTAACAGGCGTCACACGCGGTAGGTAATGGGTCAAAGGCAATTGGGCCGTGCGTGAATAACGATGGATTTGCGGTCAGACTTCGGAACGTTTGATCACGATACCTCGAATTCCATGTATGTGGCTCGTGAAAGATACCCGGGCGTTGTAAGCAACGTGAATGCGAAAACGGACATGGCCGCCATTGAACAGGTAAATCTGGCAACTTTAACGAGAAGCGAAGATAAGAGTCGTTTTCAATATAAAAACGTCCATATTACGCCATTTATGCTCCCCGATGCTGCATACCAGCTATGTGTTGTCATGGTGTTCCCACCGGCGTCTTTGTGGCGTGCGCCGGTCATGCATTCTCGCCTCCCAAATTTCATCGGCCAAGGTGTAAACCAAGTAGATTGGACGAAACACCAAAAAATTGTCCCTAATTGCAGCACGCATCCGTGTAGTGACAAAGGTTTTGAGATTTTCCACATCGTTTACCGGCAACAGGATATGGGCAACGGCTTCAATAATCAGAGGTTTTGAGCAGCCGTAATGATCTCATCTAGCGGTCAAGCCTCATCGACTAATTGGTTAATAGCAACGGCGACGTTCTTGGTGAAAACGCATATCTTGTACTCCCGCAACAGGCTATGAGCAACGACCAAGTATTTGCTGAAAACTCCTGTCGTGTACGGGAAGGTCGGCGTTGTCCTACTCTACGGCCTCGTAGCCCCTCGCGGCAACGACGCAATATCTGGGTAATAGGTTATGAGGTACAGAAATGCCCACTTCGAACTATAAAACCTCGCCGGATAAATTGGCTCTAGCCGCGGCAAGTTTTCCTTCCAATATCACGTCGTGTGTGGGAGGGCCAGTGCTGTGCTATTCAACCCCATCGCATCCCTCGGAGCCACGATATCATACACGGCTACTGCGTTAGTCGCACCGGCGAAGTTTTCGTTCAATATTCGCATCGTGTATCGTGTACGAGCAATAGTTGTGAGTGACGGCAGAGTTCGTTCTCAATACTTACATCGGGCGCGGGCTAGCTTAGAAATAACGGTAAAAAAAAAAAAAACTGTCCAACGCGCACGTCGTGTACATGAAGGCCGGCGTTGTCCCACTCCACAGCATCGTCATGGACGTCAGCGGCTAGGACATCATAGCCGGTGAACAGGTTGCGAGAGCACCCTAACGGTGCGCTTCAAACGTATAAGCCTCATCAGCTTTTCAGGCTACGAGCAACGGCAAAGTGGCATTTGGACGGTCACCTTGCGTACGCAGTGGTCAGCTTTGCCGCACTCCACCGCATCGCAGCCCTCCCTTGGTGATTGTGGTTGCACCAAAGCAAAACTCGTTTTTTACAAGCTAAATTTTCCGTACGCGATGTGAGTATTGGAGACAATGCTAGACTTGAGAGTCATCCCGCGCTGGGGGTGGAGAAAATTCTAAGAAAATTCTGATTTTGTTCCACGAGGAGACCAATATCTCGCCCGAAGCATGGCTTCGTCAACGTTCGTTCGCGCTACCCGACCCACATGTCTATGCGCTGGCTCCAACGGCAGGTGGGGGGGTACCCCCGATTTTCTCTCCCAGGTCTGAGGTATCACACTATATCACACTATTTCATACTATCATACTCGCACGAGTGAGTGACACTCTACCTCACTGACAAACACAAGTTACAGGTTAGGCGATTAGATTGGCGCAGCGTGGCTAACCATCCCATCGGGAATTCATATCGAATTTTTTATAGCAGCACGAAACCCTGTGACCGTATGGAACAGGGGAGTCGTCACTCGCACGACTGACTCCGAGCCACTGCGTTCAAAAGCCCCTTATAAAGGTACATAACATAGCCCTTGTTCTGGTACCGTAGCATTAAACGTAGGACCCTAAAATATATGCCAGCTATAGGTGTTTCAATTAGCCTACTAACCGATAGTTCCACGCCTGAGTAGCGCGACCGCACTGTAGAGGTCGGAAACGAACCGGCCGTTCAACGCCTGAGTAGCGCAACCGCACTACAGAGGTCACAAACACCATATGGCGCCGAAATGTGTAGCCCCTGCCGTGGGATGAGTGTCGTCGCTTCCATTCTAACGCATCAGTCAATCATACTTTCACGTCGTGTACGAGGACGTCGGTGGTGTCACCTTCCAACAGATCGCAGCCCGCCGCTGCCGTAATAAACCAATCATAAATAGAAATAGGTTATGAGCCGCTGCAAAACTCGATTAAAATGACCATCGGCCTACAGATTATGAGCAACGGCAGCGGGTATAGTTTGCAGACTCACGTCGTGTACGGGCAGATCGGCGTTGTCCCACTCCACCGCATCGCAGCCCCTCGCGGCCATGATGTCAAGACGCTCCAACATGATGGGCGCGATCACGTCTAGACGCCGAAGGTCCAGCCAAGCTTCATCCTCAAACTGTTGATAAAATATTGTAAATTTTATTTGGAAAAGTTGTCAAAGGGTTGGGAAAATATTGTGGAAGGATTGTTAAGTGGTTGTGAAAAAATGGTAAAAGCAGTGTGACCGGACTGTGGAATTGTTGTGAAGAGTTGTAAAATGTTTGCTAAATGATTGTGAAAGAATTGCGAAGGTTTGTGAGAGGAAGATCAAAGCTTGGTTGGGAAGTTCGGCAACGTCATGTATGCTATTTTAGATTACTGTGAACCTTGTGGACGCTAAGCTTGCACGATCACACTACTGGTCCATCTCTTTCCCGTATGCTGAAAAGGGTGCGATCGTGGTGTAGTCTATGCCTGCGAACAATGTGTTGACGGTTCGAGCAGCAATAACACGTCGCCATGTGGCGTTAGCGCGGAGCTTCTAACAAAACTTGATGCTGCCCCCCTGTGGGCGATTTGAGGCATGAAATGCTGCCGTGAGGGGGAGCGGATATGTCGTGGGATACAGAGTCGTGCACGAAACTAGCAAACAGCAGGTTTTAGAAGTGTCTGACGTGGGAAGGAACAGCAGTCACAAAAAACAGTTGAGGTCGCAATGAAGTGCTAAGTATATTAATAAGATAGTTTAGACTATTCCGTGACGCTCGGAAATCAAGACATCTAAACGCCGAACTCCCGAGGTTACGGAATGGATCTGCGGTACTTGCGGCAAACCAACTCTCACCGTATCGCCCTCGCCAAATGATACCTGTCCAGCCAAGGATGATCATTCGCCGCGCAGCCGCCGAACGCCGTCGAAAAGTTGTCAAATGAACAGAATTGAAAGGATGCATCCAAACGTTGGGCGGAAAATGTGGAGAGGCGTGGTGTGTTATTTTTTGTTGTGTGTGAGTCATGGTGCTTCTTGTTGTTGTGCGACGCGTTGCGCGTCTCGTCACGGGAGCACAAGACGTCAAATGCATTGTGAAATAAGGATTACTAGATTTCGTCGGTACATATCAATCCGGCCTTCATCCACTACCATGTCGATAGCATCTCAAATTGCTGTTTTTATCCCATAGGTTACAGCCGTTATTTTTGTACGATCGCTTGTGATATACCTGGTGCTCTCTTGATGCGCGAATAGCTGTTAACAACATGCGATGGTGAGCTCGCTGGGTGGATAGCAAAGAAACAAATCGGCCACGGCTGGTCTTTCTGTCGACAGTAGGCAGTGACATATGGGTGCACTATCCTGGAACTAAATGTGTGGCCGAACGATACCAGTAGGGGTACTGAATCTTACAACTCCACCCTTGGCGACAGCGGGGAAAAGGTTGATGTCCTCCCGGAAGTCCTCCGAGGTTCCAGCGCTGATGTAACACATCACCTAAAACAAATAATAATAAAAACAAAAGCACACAGGAGCAAGTTGAAAATATGTCTCACATGTATGCAGGGGTAACGCAGCGACGTTTCTACGTTAACGCGTTCACTGCCGCAAACCCGTGTTACTTGGAATTAGTATAGGGAGGGGTGTCAGGGCTCTAAAGCGGGGTTAAGACCATGGCTACCGTATAGACTACAAATATTTTCGATGTCAAATACTACATATGATATATAGTATTTTATAGTACTTTATCTACCGACGCTACGGTAGGTGGGGGTACCCCTCTTTCTCACTACTGGATTGTTTGCGCACGAGTGACTGTACCTCAGTGAACGAGCGACCCTATACCTCACCGACGAAAGCGCTTTAATTGAGGCTATTTTGTTGGCGCATTGTAGCTATGCATTCCATGGTGGGATTCATACCACAAAATCAGTACCTGGTACAGCACCAACGTTCAAGGCCGCAGAAGGACAGGAGATTCACCCGTGCGAGTGAAGCCCGAGCTATTCCGACGAAAATATCCCGAACGTGACCTTCCTACCTTAGCCTTGGACTATAGGGGCATCACACATATTTTCATATTATCACCCATACCACGGTAGGGGTACACCACGAGTCCCTGCGGTCCTCGCTTGCACAACCCGACCAAGCTTCTATGATTTAGTCCTAAAAAAATATTTACTCGTGAATTACTTCATTTACCGGCATTTTCTCGCATCACATGAGGGGCTCAATCGCTCAGGGACATTTTGGCCCCAAACCTTCAACCCCTACGTACGGTGGAATGACTCTTATGATATTATTATATTATATAAAATGAAAATACACTCCAGCTGTGAGATTGAAGATGTTGTCGAAACTCATCTTTGTAAGCTGTGTGATACTCCGATCGCGCGTATTACGAGTTGTGTGTCCTCGTTAAGGATATAGGTCGGCGACTCCCCTTGCAACTACAGTGTAGCTATCAGGGTCAACAGGGTGATGTTAGTCAGTCTGTGCGCGGAAACTATAAAACCCGTTTCTGAGGGGGACAAAATATGACAGCTGTGGAAGGAAATGCATCCGTTTATCAAGTGAATCCTGTAAGTCATTATCACACACATTATTGTTTAACTGGTATATATAGCAATATGCATAGCACCATACCATGTTACTTGGTGTACGTAGGATTGCACATAGTATTTTAGATTACTATGCCTGCTACATACAGTAGTTTTGAACATATTGTGCCTCATCCATCTTCATTACCGAGGATACGTCGATCGAACGAGTAGTTTTGTACGTCGCTATGTCGGGGTTTGGTTCTTTTTTGCTGGCGTAGAAAAAGCAAACAACACACTCCGTTGCGGCAGTGCGTGTAACGAACCTGGAAAGCCCAAGATTTAAGAGCCTAAGGCCGCGAAGAATGTGGGCGGTCACCGGTGGGAGTATCTCTCATCCGCTACAACTATGCACGCCAAACTTGAGGAACTAGCCTACCCGTGGCTTTGGTGGGCTAAAGGTGAACATGTTTAGCCACACACGCGAGGGAGATGAACGTGGCGTTGGACGAGTAGGCCATACAAACGGCACGGCAACGCGGAAGCAACTGTAAACCCTTCAAAACGGACACCAACCGAACCACTGTTTATTGCGTTCTGCATAATTGGCATCACTGTCAAAGTAGCCCCAACAGTGACGGAGCATGTGTAACGTCGCTGGAGCTAAGACGCCGCAGAGAACTCTATATGATGTTGAAGAAAGGGAAACCTGGAGAAAAAGAGTGCGTGCAACATGATTGGTTTGACGCTGTAGGCGAGGGGCATATGCAGTAGTACCTTCTTTCCCTTGCTCTGGAGGTCGGTGACAACGCTTAAGGGGTAGGAGTAGTCGATGTCGTAAAGTTCAACGTCGTACAAACTGCCCGCTCCATTCGAGCCGGGGATGGGGGCGCCTGTCGACAAGCACACCGGTTTACGAGCAGGGAGGTTACGACGGACCAAAGGACGACACATGGCGTTAAGCAATGAGCGAGGGTTTGCGGCATTCGACGCCAGCGGGGTTACAGCAAACCCTCGCACAGTAGTGCTGAAGCAGCACGGTAACGGCAAAGAATAACGCAGACATGGGCATTCGATCAGACACATACGCTACGGCAACGGTGCCCCAGTGGTTTAATGATGCCCCGTACGGCATGATGAGGAGCTTAATGCCTTGCCCAAAAACTCAGTTTGAGAAACATGAAGGTGCTGTCCGATGACCATTCCCATGGCCTAAAATCATTCCCAAACAAGAATTATATTCCGACCGCTCCGGCTTGAAGAACCCCGTCATTCAGAAAAATGGTGTTGCCACAAAGTGCACGCGTCATAAAAACGACTCTGCCACTACAATCGGTTGACCCCGAAGGGCTTGACTCATTCCTTCGACGCGAGTAGGCACGCCGGTTGAAAGGCACAAGAGCAGGTGAGGATCAATGGGATTGCGACAAACGAAAAATCGACACTAGTAGGGTGTGTTTGATGCCGGTGGTCAAAAATAATTCGGATTGCTGTATTCGGAAAAGTTAGCAACGTTACGTTACCGTATTCGGTTTACGTCGTTGCACCGACCATCGATCTGCCACTCCCAGGTAGTGCCCAGGACCGGCTTGTACCAGGAGGCCGTCGAGGCAGGCACGGAGAAATCTCCGATGGCGCGGTCACACCCGGGTCCCGTCCACATCCCTTTGCACGCACACTTTCCGGTCAAAGTGTTGCACATGGAGCTGTTTCGTAATCGCGTGGGAACATCATTTTGACGAGACGGGACGTTGAGCAGGCCGTCAGGATCGTTTTGATATGACCCGTTGCAATACTCCACGAAGGAAAAAGGCTACGTACGGTGTTATAGAACGGCTGCTACGACAGAGGAACCACGTTTGGGCTACATTTTTTTTCTGATTGACGGGGCCCCGTCGCCCACAATGGTTGGTTAGGCCATTATTTTATGACCGCCGTATTAACGTAATCAGTATATACCTAGGCCATGGGTTTGTTCGTCGCAATGGTTGCACGTTTCTCGAAATCAGTTTCTGCCTCAGAAGGCGCCATAAAATGAAAAAATACACCCGCCAATACGTTAATAGCCTCAGAAATGGGTCGGTGCACAACTACCGTATTGTGTGCTATTAATAGCACAACCCCTTTGTAGCTGCCGGGTTTGGGCCGCTCGGGCTTGATTTTCCCTGTCCCTGACTGCAAAAAAAGCTTGAGGCGATTGATTGTTTTGGCGCAACGTAGCTGAGCATTCCACGGCGGTGACATGAATTGCCAAAAAAAAGGAAAGCTCGGAAGAAAAGCCAAGGAGCAAGAGGGTCACTTGCGCTATAGAGTCCAAAAGCCCGAGCCACTGAAACATGATGCGCAAAGAGTAAGCTCCCTACCGTATCCTCGGTGGTACACGGTAAACGCAGGCATGGATTTTCCTGTTTTCATTGATCATAGATCACGTTACTCTGGTGTATAAAAGGTGTTGCACACGTAACGTAGTGGATTCACGGAAAAGGGCAGGCAAAAGAAGAATGATTGGGTCAAAAGTCTCGCACGTGGCGCTGTTACGCGAGAGAGGAATCATTCAGTATTGAGCAAGGCGAAGTAGTGCGACATGGTCATTGAGCAGCGACTTAAGTCAAGGTATTACACATGGCGCTGTTTAGAGACAGAGGAGGCGTTGGGAAGGCTGTAAAAAATATTATTTGAGACTCAACATGGCTCGTAAGGTTTATCGCTTTCGTAGGGCAATTTCTCTTTTGGTATGTGTTTTGTCGCTTGTTTTAAGTTGTGTATACCCTTAATTATAGCGTGGCTGAGAGGTTTGTAATAGATTCGCATCGCGTACCATTTGGCTGCTGCCTAGGAATAGAGGAGGCATCGAGTGATCTGAAATTAATGCGTTGCACGATGACCTGTTACAAGACAGAGGAGGTTGGCGAAGCAATCACATAGACTATACAAAATAAAACTGCGTTTGCGAGGCTCGCCGTGAGCGGAATAAGATCCGCCCGACAAAAACGCCACAAAACATTTGCGCTTGAGAGACGTCCTGCAAGCATGGAATGAGATCCTCCTGACGCATTATGTGACCCCATATATTTATAATGCCGACCTCAAGCACACCATTGGTTGCATGGACGGCTGGCTGCAAGAAGGTTTGCCCAGGTTTAGGCGAGTGCTATGTATAATCTCTGTTGGCGTGACCTTCAAGTCCTACACAAAGCAATTACTGATACCCTTAACACTCTCGATCGGTCGTACTCACGGCTGACGTTTTTCGAAATAAGCGTAGGTTTACCTTTCTGAATTGTTCTTTCCGTGAAGAATGCTTTTATGAGTAATCGATTATGAAACTCATGCTGTGCACATTGCCGGGTAGCCAAAACGTGAGAACAATAATTCAAGAGCACTAACAAGATCAAGGATAAGAACACAAAATATATAGTCTATGTCCAATCGCCTTTTTTTTCTTCCTCACCCGTTGCTGCATGTTGGGCAGGTCTTGGAGCCGGACGTCTTGATGCGCTGGATCATGAGCCGGGAAGCGCAGTTCTCTAAACCGATCGCGAACTTGTTGCCGTTGTAACGGATGATGGGGATGATCCCGCACCCCGTCTCGTTATCGTCCTAGCAAGTCCATGTCAATCGCATTGCAGCACCTCGAATGTTAGCACGCCGGCAGGGAACTGTTGGATGTAAACCACTCTTAATCGCACGCACCACACACTAGGTCGGTTCCCTAGGAATAACTCTAGCTTCGCCACACCACTGTAACAGCGGGTGCAGGGCGTTGCTTTCCGCTTCGGATCACGACCGTGCGGGCACTCTCTGTAGATCGTGAAGACGGTGAAAAATGGATGGTGTAACGTGTAGCACGTCTAGTGTCAGCACCATGCTGAGGAGGTGGTAGGGATACACTACCCACAACATTATCCAATCCAGTAGTTATTGCTCGTATCAAACGTGTATGCCATATTCTGTACAGCAACCTCAAAGTGCGTTAAAGGTGGTGTGCATGGTACGGCTATATCATGACCTAGCATTACCTGCAGGCCAGTCTCGGTGCTGACGGCATTTCCTTCGTCGAAGACCAAGCACCCCGTGTCAAACCGCGCCAGGCTCTCGTTCACCAGCCTCTGCACCAGAGGGGAAAGGCGGAAATATATATTGATGGCGAAATCTTAGGTGAAAGTATCCGATCGCGCTTGTCTCGTCAGCACCCCCCTTTTGTGAGATACACACGGCCGTGGCATCACCTCCCGAGGGGCGACTGTTGGTAGTGTTATTGTGTTCACATACGTTGAAAAGGCATGCCTTTTGACGAGAGTATCGACACCTGATATGGTACGCCTTATTTCTTGCGAGTGTGCTCACTTCAGGCGCGTTAAGGATCTCTAGACTACACCTCAAGCCAAACGCCAATCATTGAGAAAACCCGAATTTTCAACCCGCGGAACAGTACCATAGGCTAGGATAAGCTAGGCCAGGCTAGGAATGTACCAAACAACCCCCCCGGATTTGAACCCGCAGCCACATCGCGGGGAGGAACCTTGTACAAGGAATGCTATTGTCAAATATAAAATTGATTGCATTGGGCTTGGGTTAAGAATAACCGAGATTCAGAAAATATTGTCGAAAAAACGTGTGTGACTTTCCTGCAACCGTAAAAGGCATGCGCTTTGATTAGAGTATCTGAGAAACTTCCTTCAACTGGACGAATTGAAGGTGTAAAGCAATCAAACGTGATCATGCGCCGCGAAACCATGAAGCAAAATCGCTCACCAGGCCAATGCTCGCGTTCCAGTCAGCGAGACGCCAGCCAGCAGGTACGGCGGTAGCTGCGGAGGTGCACGATGCGTCTTCGTAGTCGTCATCGAACACAACAGCGTTGTCGATCGTCGCATAGTCCTCGCTAAAGCAGTTTCGATCCGAACGAAGATGCAACGAACGGGGAAATTCCCAACAGAAAAGATCCAACGGGAGACGATGCGACGGGGGAATGAGGCGGGCAAAAATGTATTGATGCCTAAGCGCATTGTATAAACGTGCAGATGGGACCGTAAGAAAATAGAGTACCTTCTTACTGTCTGGGCGGGACGGGACGCAACACTCAGTGGGTGTAATTGTCCATTGGTATTCATTGTTATCCAACACGATTGCGCTGCCGATCGTCGCATAGTCCCTCCTGTTGCTCGATCCGGAAAATGTCCAACGGCAAAGGGTGCGGCGGCAAAGATCCAACAGGGTATGATGCGACGGGAGAATGAACGGGACGGCAATGTTGCAACGCTCGACCATATTGTGTACAACAGTGTATACGCGACGGTAAGATTAAGGAAATATATTGTTTGCGGCTGGGTCGAACGGGACGGGACCATGGGCGTGGTTAGTGTCTATCGGTAGCCGGCACCAAACACGATCGCTTTAACGATCGTCGGATTCTCCTCGCTATAAAAGATCCAATATCATACTATCGCACGGCAAAAGATGCCAAGGGAAAGATCCAAACGGAGACGATGCGGCTGGAGAATGACGGGGGCGAATATTTGTTGCTGCTCAACTAGATGTTGGAGCAAGCAAAACGTGTCGTGGCTATGATAAGTCGTCGTCCAAGACGATATATCCATGGATCGTATCGTAGTACTCGCTAAAAACACATCCAATGAACTGGAAAATCCCAACGGAACAAAATCCGACAGGAAATATCCAACGGGAAACGATGCGGCAGGATAATGACGGGAGTAATAACTTATATTAGTATTAACCGTATTATAAGGAAGTGTAGTGGCATTTCGATTGGGTAGTTGTCGTCATCTAAGAAATTAGCGTTGGCGATCGTCACACAGCCCTCCTTGTCTGTGATATGATGCAATATGAAAATATCCAACGGGAAAGGTCCGACGAAGGTGAATATCCCACGGGCAAATGGACAACCGGAAAATAATCAGCTGGATATCCAACGGAGACAAGTTGTAACCGGAAACGTTCCACGCGGGAAATTTCCAACGGGAAAGATGCAATGGAAAACATCTAACTGAAAACGATCCAACGGGAAAAGATCCATTGGGGAAAAGATCCTCCACGGGAAAATACCCAACGAGGTAATGACGGGGACGGGAAATTTGTCCATCATTTTACCACAGACTGGGCACAAGGACGTAACCCAGTGTCTCGCCTATCCACGGCAGGACCGTCACAGAAAATCTTCCGACACATTGTGGTGGTTGCATTTGTACTTTCCTTCTTGGTAAGAGTGAACTTTGATGCGGCAGAAAAATTACGGTCTGACCACCGAGAGGTCAAGCCGGCATGGCCCGCATGCTCTAAATGTTCGGCACCATATTTTCACCCCGAACTTTAACCCGCAAATGGGGGCTCACAACCATGTGCCCATCGCCAAGTTGCCGGGATGCAACATAACTGACAAGACGCGGAAAAATATTTTTGCACTCACCTGGGTGACAAAGTCCGCGATGGATATCAGCTTAGATGTGTGTTAGAACAGACTCATCCCACGGTGGGGGGACGGTAGGGGGGTGCAGAAGCTTCTAAGAAGCTTCTGGACCTCTTGCATGAGGAGCTAGCTCAATATCTCACCCGGAACACGACTTTCGAAAGCAATCGCTCGCCCAACCCGACCAGCACTCTTCTATGCTTTTTTAGACCCAAAACAAGTTCATTCGTAACGATATCAGGGGAAAAAAAAAATCGGTAGCTCCTCAGTTGTTGAGAAGGGCAACCGGTCAGAAACGCCATATGGCCCAGAAACTGCAACGCCTACCGTGGGATGAGTCCACAGTAAACCGCAAAAATCTGGCCTATAGCAGGTAGGCTTTAGACGCGCGCTACGATAGAAGAGGTAAGTGGCAGTTTTCGTCTGAAACGGTTTCCGAATGACGTGGCTCCTTAACCCTAAATCGTCTGAAATAGGCAAGAAACAAATTTTTATGATTCTCGTTGTATACCTAGGCCATGCATGGCGTTTTTTTCTTCAGGTAAAAGTTTTGATTTTTCTCCCAAGCAGTTTTTTGGTCGGAGAAGCCTTAAGCTCCCAAGTTGAGGAACCTTGAAGAAAAAAATGTGGCGGACCTTCATCGTGTCGCGCGTGTTTAACCACCAAACCACTAAGTCATCCAGAATCAGTCGTGGCCGTTAGAGCCAAAGCATCACAGCTTGTTTTAATTTTTCTTTCACTATTTATTTCCATCTTTTAGGCTCTAACCGGGGTCACAGGCGCCGTCCCTTCTCCCCCCCCCCCGGTACGAGCCCTCATTTTTGTCTCGCAGAGGTTCAGAACTCCCAACGATCATCGGTGTGTATCCAGTTTCACTAACGCGCTCTCTATAGCACTCTTTGCGAAACATGTGTCAGATAACAAAACAATCCTTCGAGTTGGTGCGATTTTGCACTCTGGAGAGGCTCGAACCAGCACACGTCGTGCGATTATGCACTCGGGCGAGGCTCGAACCAGCACAGTCGACCTTTGTAACAACGAGGTTAACCCGCTAAACCACCGGGGACGCCGACGATACCAATCATCACTTGATATCATTGGTCATGGATGTTCAGAAAAACTTAACCGAGAGGTGTCTAACGCTCTACGGCATGTGATCGCCGAAGAAGCACTCTCGCCCGGTAAGGGCGGCAGAGTTAAACCTAGTGACCAGTCCAGAGGCTCAGCTAAAACAGTGAAGCACTATTTACAGTTGCAATAGTTAACGAATTGGACCACAGCGCTAAATCACTACCTGGTAGATTTAAATCTCTAGCGCACATAAACACCAAAACACCAAACCACCAAAGTATTAAATAACTAAAGCTCTAGTCCATAGTACTAACGCACTACATCATTCACCCGTCGAGGGCGATGAAGTTGGTGATGGATGTTCCGGCGCAGTCCTCAGCATCCGCATCTTCGAAGGGGTAAGAGCAGATGCCGTCGCCTGCGGTGGCGGTACACTCTCCACAATCGCGAGGACAGTTCTACACCACAGAATGGAAACGGACGAACAAAAATGGTATGGCAAACGTGGGCGAGAAACGTCATTTGGTCGCATTTATGGTCGTATTCATTTTCGGTATAGGCCTGTCAAGAAGGCAGGGCATGAAAGAGGAACGTGTTGGATATTATGTAGTAATGGCCACTACACTGGGTAATACATAGCTACTCCGCAGCCTTCTAGACTAAATGTATGCACTGTTCTCCAGTCGTGGGGAAAGCTCCGGCATACTCTTGGCGAACCCAAAGTATGGATAACGTGGGTTTCGGGGCGTGAAGAAGGTTCTGCACTCGCGCGGGACACCTTTATTGTATTGGTTGTAAACTGGCCTTACAGGGAACAGGGTTGGGGAGTGAAGAAGGCTTGGGGAGTGAAGAAGACCAGTTAGTCGTGAAGGCACTTGTCGTTATCGTGGTTAAATGGATGGGACAGCAATGCAAGGGGAGCAAGGACAGTGATATTCGTTGCCGCATAGTCTATACATGGACAAGACGGCAAGGCAAGAAAAGCGAGGAGGGTTAGGTGCTCGCGACGTCAGACTTACAGCGCATAGTCGTAGTTGGTGGACCGCCAATACGACAGGGATCCGGGTTCAAAGATGTTTATACTATTGCACTACCAATGGCGTCTGAAAGGGTGGGAGCAGCTGCCACCCCTGGCGGTGGCGGCACGCTCTCCGCAGTCGCGAAGGCAGATATATAATACCCGTTGCAAACAGATAGAAAGCGGAGGACAAGGCAAGGAGTGCGAGGACGGTAATTTGGTCGGGAGGATAGGCCTGGGTCGTTACGCGTACACACGATAAAGAAGATGTGGAGTGTTTGAAGCTTGAGGGAGTTCCGGGAGCATATCTGGATGAATGCCGGTGCACGCTTCGACGAACGTTACAAATACCCCATCTTGGAAAATCGACCTTCGGCCGTATCCGAGGCGGTTGCAAAGGCGGGTAGGATCCGCGCGTCAGCTGTTGAGGGCGCACCGACAGCGCGAAATTCTGCAGAGGCTTCGGTTAGACAACTTAATAAACGATCCAAACGACGAACACAGGCCTTGGACCAAATTTGAGTGCTGTCGCGACCGTGAGTATGCCATACTGCGGTAGCCTGTCGCGGAATGGTCAACGCAGCACCAACGAAGACTGCGGCTTCAGCTACTGTCCTCCCCGATGGGTAGTAGCGCTGCCGTGGCTACTGTTCTCTCCGACGGAGATCCACTCACGATACAGGTATCGTTGCCGCTGCAGATGCCATCGCCGCATACCGCATCGCAAGTTCCCCCGCTCATGAAGCATGAGCCCGTCTGAACGAGAGCAGGGCACAGAGGGGAAGAGATGGAGACGTATATCACACACATTGGGCGCGACAAAGGTTAAGTATGGACGACTTCTCTGCTTGCACCTCATTGGGGAAGCATTTTTGCGGAGATTCTTCGCGGCCTCATAATAAAAATCGTGCCGGTATAGTCTATATTGCGAAAAAGTCCCGTGCCCTACCGCAGGCAGCACGGAACACGCAAACGATGCGGTAGCCAAAAGTCTAAGAACGTGATACGACGACACTGTTCCAGCACGGAACACGCAAGCGATGCGGTAGTCAAAAGTCTAAGAACGTGATACGACGACACTATTCCAGCACGGAACACGCAAACGATGCGGTAGTCAAAAGTCTACGAACGTGATACGACGAGACTGTTCGAAAACTTCCAACGAGGATAGTACGCAAACAAATAACAGATGGCGCGTTTCGGTGTATATTACGGCATCGTGACATCCGACTGGACACCAGCTGGCCAGTGTCACAAATGGTATCATCATGTTCTGCTGGTGGTACAAATTATCGCTTCTTCTATGAGCATGGGGACCGAGGCCCGGCGGGTGATGAGATATTCTCAGCCCCATTCAACTGAGGAGCACTTACTACAGAAGAAGAGGTGTTGAGGTTTGAAGAAGGAGAAGCGCAGTCCGCGGGGCAGCTGTACTCGTTTTCGTACCTGGGACCAACCATGAACATTGCAAAGGTAAAGAGCGTTCGATAATAATTGTGACGACGAGCCATAATAGTAACAGGCTTAGTTTGGGTGGGTGATGGGTTAGGTCCTAGACTAGAATTATACATAGTCTAGTATTTTAAGTTGTGCACAGTATTACACGTTACATTGTATATTATTACGCATAGTATAGTACCTAGTAGTATGCATATGTAGTACTGCACATAGGACCATACATAATAATAGACTATATACGTAGTCTAGTGCAATATTTTACATAGTGTTATGAGTATGAGTTTTGTACATGGGACCATAATAGTGTTATTATAAATTACATAGTATTCACATCAATGTTGTAATATATAGGCCCCCACGTCCTTCAAAACTCCGCCCCACCCCCCTCACCGGTTATTCGACCTACAAGATTAACTTGATCAAAGGTTACATTTCCCTTCACAGCTGTCAGATTTTGTCCCCCTCAGAAACGGGTGTTATAGTTTCCGCGCACAGACTGACTAAAATCATCCTGTTGACCCCGATAGCTACACTGTAGTTGTAAGGGGAGTCGCCGACCTATATCCTTAATGAGGACACACAACTCGTAATAATACGCGCGATCGGAGTATCACACACAGCTTGCAAAGATGAGTTTCGACGAAATCTTCGATCTCACAGCTGGAGTGTATTTTCATTTTTTATAATATATTGCACGTGTTGGTAGTAGCATGCACACTAATACATAGTATCCGTATTCTAAACTAGTAGAGCATCGTGCTCCCATGTTTGCAGCTGGCGTAGCCGGTGACGCGAGTGTCTTTGTACCTCCCCCAAAACTTACCTAAATCGATGCACTTCTGTGTTACAATGGGTACCCAAAAATATACACTGCTGACACAGCGTAACAAATACCAGGCAATATGAGCTTTGTGTATGGTGTGTAGTCTACATTATTAACATTCGTATCGCAAAACCAACAGGCACAACAAGGTTTACTGCAGTTTAATGCAGCTCCATGCAGTTTAACGCAGTTTAATGCGGCAAAATAATATCTGTAGAGGCTCGCCATGTTAATAGAACGAAGTCGAAGCGGAACCTCCTTATTGTAGGGACGTTGGCCTTACTTAGTCTAAGTCTCGACCATAAGCGGTAGCCCAGCAGACCAACGCCGTCTATTGGACAGTTAAACACGATTGGAAACCACACCTCCTACCGCACCCGTTCCGAATATTGTGTTGGTTGTCATCGAAGAGAAAAACTGCCTCAAGTAATCGCGGTTCACTGGGCCTTGCACATAATGTCCGTCGAGCATAGGCTATAACTATATACCCTAGACTATACCTTGTATGAACAAAAGTAATGTATTTGTTCTATTCGAGTAAATAGAAGCGTCGTATTTCGCGAGCGAATGAATGTCCTTTTTCCTCGGGTGCTCGGTATTGAGCTCGTCATGCAAAGACCTCTTAAAGATACTTCTGCTGCTGGGATATCCCCCGAACACAACGAAACTCAACTCGAAGTTTCTGAATCGGACCCCTCCATGACGCAAGCGTATTTGCGGAACTTGTGTGCTTCGGGAGGGATATCGTAGCGTCCATTCATCTTCGGTTCATCGAAGTAAAACTATTTTTTTATTTTCAAAGCCCGGGTTTCCGGTGAGGTACAAGGCTTCTCCAGCGCCACAACATGTAGTCGCATCCCTATCGCAACATGGCCTATTTGAGCATTCGACCCCTGATTGCAAAGACATAGCTTAGCCTCTCAACTGTTGTTGCGGTACATGCCGGGCGCACACTAGAACCCGGTCGTGGTTTTGGAATTCGACCCCTCGATGATGCAAACGGCAAAAGTGTGTCGTTGTGATACATGTGGAACACACACTAGAACCAACCCGTGTGTTGTGATTTCAACCCCTCGATGATGCAAATGCTAAAATTTAGCCCCTAACCAACTGCTGTGGTACGTGTTGGACACGCTCTGGAACCAGCTCGAATTTCTCAATTCGACCCCTCGATGGAAACACAACACTTAACGGCTCACCAGTTGCTGTGGTAGCTGTCGGTGGCGTAATCTTCGCATACGCCGTTACCGCAGACCGAGAGGTGGTGGCTGCAGTCCTCGTTGCAGATATCCCTTGTCTCAGCTGTGCACACCGATGGGGTGTACGAGCTGGTTGAGCGCCTAATCCAGTGCTGGCAATGTTATCTTACTAGCTGGATGGAATAGATTTATTCAGAGTTTGAGGGTTCAGCCCCGTCAACAAGGGGTCCGTCGGCTGAACTATGCATACCTAAACTTCGATATATAGTATATATTCGTAGGAGCTCCGTGTTTGGGGGCAGGGTTGGCCAGTGCTAGCAAGTCGGGGTTAAGTTAAGTTGTTATCGGGGAAAAACTTGATTTCGTTGTCTCATCTGTGCACAACCAAATGGCCTATCAATGGGGCTTGCGTATGCGTTAAGCACGCGTATTCCAGTGTTGGCCATGCTGCCTACAGTGATTTGTTTTTCAAGAGGGACACATGGCGGCGCCCGGGGTGCCAGTAATGGGGCCAACGTGCAAGTCCGCGTTTTTCTCCGTGTTGACAAGGGCATCGTGGGCGTGCAGAAACCCTGTGTAAATCAACTTACTCGTTGAAAAAAGATTATTCGGACACACAGATTGCGCGCAACAGCTACTGTCGTACATTCCTGGTAGACTACCGTGAAATAAAATGTGCCAGTGTTCGTGCATGCCACTGCAGTCGAAAAAACGTGCTCTTAAGTGATCACAACGGGGAGAAGAATAGAAGTGTGGGAGCCGCGCCAAGAATAATCCGTGGTTTGATTAGGTGACCGTGAAACGCTTTGGTTATGTACTATTATGGACTATTATGTGTATTCTTGTAAAACGTTAACGGGGCATTGTTTGGTGTAGGGCATGAACGGCAATGCCAAACGGGTATTACTCGTGAAACAAGGAGCTCTGTCAAACATCGAAACATGTTGCAGTGTTGATGCCAATACGCCGTTTTCAATAGCGGGGACGTGTTAAGAGACATCACTCGTGAACGGTACATGGGGTGCTACAATTGATATACTTGCAATAGTTTGAACTCTATCTCAACCGTCACAAGGCGTCAGTTCAATACCAAGATGTCACTTTCAAATAGATTAGTCAGCATTCAATATAGCTCTCTCAAACAAATCACAACTTTTCATATGCGATGAATACTTTTCGCCGTGTTTAACGCTTACACGAAATGCACACGTGAGCGATGACGCGTGCCACGATATAGGTATCGAGGTATAATAATTTTTTGGCTGAGGCATTTTCTGAATGAAGGGACGCTCCTTTACCTTGAACTGTCGGAATTTCGCTCAGTTTTTGCAACAATTTCCGCTTTGTATCAGGGCTATTGCGTTGTTCATCGGGGCAGCATGTTCATGTTCCCCAAGTCAAGTTTGGGGTGGACAAGGTATGGACTGCCTGGAGTGCGGATCGCCATAAACGAATGGATGCACCTGTACAGTACTATTAGCGGCATGTGTCATGCCGAGAGGTGTGCTTACTTTCTTCGCACATGCCGTTGCCGCAAACAGCGGGAGAGACGGAGCCGCAGCACGCAGAGTCCGTGCGGCACTCCTCCAGCGCGTCGCACACCCCGTTTCCTAGCTTCGACTTCCTGTCGCGTGTAGGCGAGATAGAACGCGTTCGAGTAGCTTTAGTAGTTCACTTTTACCGTATGCCATCTGGCAAGTGCTGTCAGGACGGTCGCGTTGCATGCCGAAAGATGCAAAATCGGGCATGCTTCGCCAGACACGAGGGATGGGGGAACATGAACGCGTATACTGACGCAAAAGTGGAAAGAACGGCCTGCACACCATTTCGAGGAGTTGTATGGTTGACCGCAGTGGAAGGTGTAACACTTCCGAGAACAAAACAATGGAAACGATAGACCACGACAAAATGCGAACTACTGCTCGAAATTGACCACGACTGAATGCGAACTACTGCTCGAAGTGACGTGTCGGCCGATGCAAATAGCACTCACCGCGTGTCCAAGTCAAGCATGGACTGAGAACACATCGACTCCAACGCCAACCCCAACACCTACCCTAACTCTAGCCTCAATCGCAGCACAGGTCGGCAGGCCCAACTAACATTTCAGTGCTGCTAGAGATGCCCGACCGATGCAAGACAGCTCACCAGGCGTCCCAGTCAGGAACGAACTGAGAAAACGCCGACCAGCGTTGTTTAACTCGCGGCGTGACGGGCACAGTGATTGGGGCAACCATTATCACAGGCGCAGCCGTGGTTTCATCCACAACAACGGGCGCAGCCGTAGATGCAACGACGTCAACCGGAGCAGTCGTAGGAGCGACAACGACGACAGGCGCAGCCGTAGGAGCGACTGAAATGACGGGCGCGGGCGTAGGTGACAGTGGGCTGGTGCCTCCAAAGATCTGGATCTGATCCACGTAAATGGTCTGCAGGTTTCGGTTGTGGTGGGAGGGGTCACGGGGGTTCGTGAGAGCTCGCAAAAGGGGGTAGACTGGGGTAGCAGAAGGTTATCTCGAAACAGGGAAGGCGTGACGTCTCAAGCCTGAGAGGCAACCATAAGCATGATTGCTTGAAGATGGAGAGGGTTGGCAAGGAATTCGCTCATCTGGAGGGTTTCAACGATGCCAAGGTCTGAGATATATGGAGGCAACGCGTTGTAGGGACGGGTGAGCGCACCCAATACCCCAAGTGAATTTGGGCACCGTCTGTTGGTTTCATCTATAGACAGTGTCGTGTGCCCCAGTTATGCGTAGCGTGTGGACAACACCCGTATCGCAGATCTGTCGCGTTGTCTACGTTGTCCGAGAACGTGGCGGGGACTTGCGTGTAGTATCTATTGAACTTCTGCTCCGAAACCTTGTTTCAAACACGTCAGATATTGGTCGATACTCAGCTTTGCAAGCTACGTGATAGGTTGACCGCGCGATTTTTTCCGTGCATTCGTTGATGAGGATGTAGGCCATTTACTCTCCTGAACGCTGCCAGGGTCAGTGTAAGTTTTTGCGCGGTGGGGCTTACCTCTTGGGAATTGGCGCCACTGGTGTACACACGTACCTAGAGGAGTTTCCGTTGGGAGGGGGGGGGGTAACGCGAATTCGGGGGCTTGAGCGGGCGGGTGTCATCAGTGCTGCTTGTATTTTGCTGTTCTTGAGAGAAAGGCTTGCCGTGCAACACCGAGGTGGTGCTTCGAGAAACTACCTTTCATGAAGCATCGTTACGAACCCCAACATCGATACGATATTCGTAGTCTACCGTAAGCAGCAACCAATGATGACCGTAATATATTTAGGTCCTGAACGACACGGGCTGCGGCCGAGAGGTACGCGCGCGTTTGAGCAAAACCGATTCCCGACCCGTGCTGGATTCCTTGACTGGGGAACCTCCCAATATGGTCGGAATTCCATGCGTGTTTTTCGATTATGGTCGGCAATGACGCGTGATAAATACGGTATCACAAAGGTGAAGCAAAACGACTGACGCGTGCCACGATAGAGGTGCTGTACCACTTTTTTTCTCAATACTACCCCTCATTTTGGGAGTAGCTTACGACCTCTCCCAAAACCTGATTTGGAGAAAAATAAAACTGCTATCATACCCGATGAAAAATCTCACTGCCTAGGTACACAACGAGAATCGTCATGCAGAAAAAAAACGATTCTGTATTTTCGACGATTTTATGTCAAGGGCTCCGTCGTTGAGAAAGCATTTCAGACGAAAAATGCAATACCTCCATCTTGGCGCGCGTCTATTTTTCTGTGGCTTTTCACGTGAGGAAGTTTATACTTTAAGAGCATGAAAGTACACGACGATGAACAACACGATGTCCGCTAGGGCAAAACAAAACGAAAGCCAACCCCCCCAAAAAATACAAAAATGCCGTTCCAGCAGTATTGAGCAACGGACTCCTGAAATTCCTCATATAACGTTCTTACTGAAGCGTGTCACCTCTATCGTAGTGGGCATACTCTGACCATGGCTTTGTTCAGCTTGTTCCATTTTGCTTCCTGAATCCAATATTTGAGTGAGGTATGGGGCTCCTTCGGTATGAAACGTCGGAAAAATCCGCCCTGCCCCCACTTAGGAAGTTGCAATGGATCGAAACATGGAAACAATGATAACCTACGGAGGATTCATCGAACATGAAAACCATTGTTAATTCAAAATTAAGCATGCCAGCAACGATTAGGATTTCAAGCGTACCAGGCGTTTCGTTGGTGGTGCCGTTGACGAAGTGGCGAACGTATTAATTATGCAACCGGTGAAATTAAAGAGTGTTCACGGTAAAACCGGCTCGACAAGATGGTTTGCTCCGAGTTGAAGTATATTACTAGCATACCAGCATTTCGTTGACGGTGCCTTCCACGAACTTGCTGGCGCCCGATGGGAGGGAAAGGTTAACGGTGCTCCAGGACCCCGACACTGGTATAGAACGCGCACCACAGGAACCAAGAAAAAAAGCAACCATACAGCGGAACGGAAATCGATGCAAGCCCGTCAGGAAATACGGGAATGTCACAACGGCAAGCCGGGTTGTAATCACAAGTTACGTTCAGAGCGCATCACATCTACGCTTAGCAACTGAAAAGCAAAGGAAAATAAACAGAAGGGAAGGGAAAATAAAACACAATCATCAAGAGAGAGTATCAAGACGGTGATTGCTTTCTGGGTCACAATTTTTCTTTCTGGCCCCTCCAACGACTGACTCCACGATAGCCTCCCCCCAAAATCAAAATCCCCCCCCTGTGACTGTAGCCTTGGTCACGGGGACATTCAGGGAGACGGGAGTTCCACACCCGTGCGGCTGTCTTAATGATCGCGATTTGTCCACGTAGCGCCTTCAGGGCTGACTAGCGACCATAGGCACCGTGGAAACTGAATATAAAGCGACTGGTTTGTCAAGAGAGGCGGGAGTACTACAACCATGGTTGTTTCTGCGGCTTATTTCTCAGTCTGAGGGGGTCCAATTAAAGGTTAACCACTTAAACCTGACTTCCCGAACTAACGTGGATTTCACGTTTGAGGCGTCGCCGGCTTGAAAGTGCAAATCACGTGCGGTGGGGGTCTCCGGATAGTGCCGGTATATGCCAGCCGAGTATACCGGCACTATGCATGGCACGGGCACCACAGGGAACACGGTTCCTCTATTGAATTACTGTAGTGAGTTCTACTCGTACCAAGCAGTTTCACCGGCACGATAGAGGGCTGTGGCACTATTCAATCGGCACTACTATATGGACAGTGATCCGCAGTATGAGGTCACATCTCATCGTGTACAATGGGGCACTGCTAGGCCCAGCAGCCAAACCATCGCGCTGCCTGTCGCGTACTGTGTCGAACAATAGTTAATGCAATTGACATGCAGAACAGGACAACCACGACGCTCGCAGTCAGTCACCGACTGCTGTGCAACAGCAAGTGAGGTAGAACATCACGAGGTAAAACTACCAGAACAGCATAGCTTAGTGCTACTACAACCCCTGCACTATAGAACGGTCAGCGCTGACTGCAAGCGCAGTGGTTATGGCATATCTAGCACGTAGTGCTACATGTTGTTATCTCAAGCACTAGTAGTGACGTCTCTGCCATTAAGCCAGTTCTACACAGCGGGCACAACTAGAGCCAGAAGCGAACACACGTTGGCGCCTTGTTCGTACGGCGTTAGAACTGCTCTTAAGGCAAACAAACCGTAAGCCTACACGCGCGCGTGGCTCAGTATCCCCCTCAGAAAACGATAGAGGTACCTGGTAGCACTTTTTGTTGGCGCAGCGTGGTATGAATAGACCAATCAATGACGCGAGATACGATAGAGCTATCACTTTTTGGCTCCAATATTTTCTGAATGGCAGAGTTCCTTAACCCATGTTAACCCAAAATCGTCGGGATGTTGTCATTTGTTGTGCTGCCATAGGCCAAGGCTACGGTGGGGGGGGGACTTTTTAGGCCATTGTTTGCAGTGGCCCGGGGTCACTGACGCTAGGGACCCCCCGGTTTCAATGCGGCGTTAAGCTTCTGTGTTGTTTCAACCTTGCTGTATGAACCCGCAATAGAATGGTCATCGACGCCGCGCCAAAACAAACTCTTAGAACTTATTTGTCCGTGAGGTACGAAGTCACTGGTGCGAGAGTATGATAGCATGACAGTATGATGGTGATAATCGGGGTATGAAACCACAATACCGTAGCCGTGGTCCATGTTGGTTGAGTTCGCGTACCTCGGCCATGCGTTTGCCCATCGCGTTACATTTTCAGTTTATTCGAAATCAGTTTCGGTTAATAAGGCCAGGTTTTTTGTTGATAAAGGTCAGTTTTTGGGTCAAGTTTTTTTTTTTCAAGAAAGGTCAGTTTGTTCAAGGGCGCACCAAGTTTGTTTGCTAATAAAGTTCAGTTTTTTTGTTGAGAAAAATCAGTTTTTTTGTTAGAAAAAGTCGTTTTTTGTTACTAAAGCTCAGTTTTTGGGTTAATTTTTTTTTTTTTTTCAAGAAAGGTCAGTGTTTTTGCAATAAAGGTCAGCTTTTGTGTTGAGAAAAATCATATATTTTGTCAGTAGAGGTCGTTTTTTGTTAATAAATCTCAGTTTTGGGGTTAGGAAAGGTCAGGTTTTTGG
This sequence comes from Undaria pinnatifida, assembly GCA_012845835.1. Classification (NCBI taxonomy): domain Eukaryota; class Phaeophyceae; order Laminariales; family Alariaceae; genus Undaria; species Undaria pinnatifida. Next base: position 1,846,673 of record JABAKD010000004.1, on the reverse strand, counting down.
GAAAATAAAGGTCCGTTTTTGGATTAAGAAAGGTCAGCTTTTTTGGTAAGAAAACGGTCATTTTTTGGGTTAAGAAAGGTATAGAGCTTCCAAGGTGAGGACCCTCAGAAAAGCATTGATCATCTCTTCCGTGGCATGTGTCCGTTGATGCACGAGTGGCTCCCTGCATTGCAAAATTACACAGAATAAAACGCCACCCCCCCACCTTAGCCTTGGCAAACAGTAGGTAAAGAGTATCGTGGGCACGTGCTATGATAGAGGTGTACCAGTTTTTTTCTTAATACTACCCCTCAATTTGGGAGCTTTTTTAAGACATGATCCTCCCAAACAATTGATTTGGAGAGAAAAGAAAAACTGCTACCTACCGGATGAAAAATCCCATGGCCTAGGCACGCAGCGACTATCACGCAAAACAAAATAGCCTATTTCCGACGATTTGGGGTCAAGAAGTCCCCCCGCAATTCAGACGCCATTTCTTCAGACGAAAAGTGCTACCTCTATCGTAGCACGCGTCCTCTACGGTAGCGGCTCACCGTCAGCCAGGTCACCGATACTGACCCAGTCGTCTGATCCCGCAAACTCGTACAAGTCCACCTTCCAGTGTCCGGCCGTCGCGCCAGCACCGAGCTGAGCCACGACGCTAACTGTCAACCCTTCCGTCAACACCCCGGGTAGAGTGAAGTACACCTCGTACTGTGACGCAGGTGTGGACGGAGATTCGGTGGGTGTGTTGCATGTGGGGTGGAGATCATCGGGGCACTGTGGAGGGGGTACCCCTTTTTCAATGCCGGGTTTGGGTCACTCGCACGATTGACTCTGTATCTCACTGAAAATAGCCTTTGCGCGATTGTTTTGGCGCAACGTAGCTAAACATTTCATTTCATTGGATTTTTGATATCCCAAAATGAAAACAGAACGAAGGTTTAACACCAACAAGGAGCAGGGGGTCACTCGCGCGAGTGACCCCGAGTCACCGTACGAAAGACCCCCAAAAAAGGACCCTCCCACCGTAGCCTTGTTCAGAGGTTGTATTTCCAAACTATGAAGAATCGGCACGGGCACTGGACGTGTGTCCTAAGTGTCGATGTGTAGATAAAACGATGTAACGTGCGTAACACGTACCGACTACTCACATACGGGCGATACGTCATCCAATGTATTTGGAGGCGAATATCATCGGTGCCCGACCAGAACAACCGTCTGGTGGGTCGCTTTGAGACAAAAAATCTTTGGCACGGTTTCATCGTTAGTTACTCCAGTGATGCGGTGGTCACGAGCGCCACGAACGACTCTCACCCCTTACCTCAGCGACGCCGGCAGTGGTAGAAGTAAACGCGATGGAGCTAGCAGTCACCGACGTTGCCGCGTTTTCAGCACCCTACACGGGACCAACCGTGGGGGGAAACAAAAAACACGATTGTCATAGCAGTAAAACCAACGGGGCTAGCAATCACAGACGTTGAGGCACTTTCTGCACCCTACGAATCATATGGAGAACGAGAGGGAGGAACACACAAACGTCGGGTGGATCCGGCGCATATTCTGCTGCACGACCAATCCGACAACGAGCCGAACACGGAAAAACTACACTTGAGGGTTAACCCCTTTTGGTGACCCCGCTATACTCGACCGAACTGAACAAACGAGGAGCGCGGTGCGATATTGTCAACCTGCCAGGAAAAGCGGGATACAGTCTAAGCATCGCCGTTCTGTGCGCATGTCGGGTACCTACTGCCTCTGCACCTTGGACACTCCATGCCCTCCCGAAACAGCGCGAGCTACGTCCGGGTGGTCGATGCTATAATCGCCACATGTTTTTGAAACATTTTTTCTTGAAATCTCCTCATGGAGGTTAAGCTCAGTACCTTCTAATTATCGAACAGGGTGATATAACAGGGAGTTTTACGGGTCGGATCACTTCTCGCGGGTCGGGTCGGGCCGTGTCATGGCAACCCGGCACACCCGGTGACGTTTCAAAACCTCCTGACCCGACCCTCCCCAACCCGTGAGAGCTCGAACACGTCCTGACCCGACTTGACTCGCTCGCGAGATTGTGCAAATTTCCTTACTCAACCCACGGGTCTGATCATGACCTGTGTAACAAGCCCTGGCCATATTGTCATGAGCACCTGCAGAATGGTCGGTAACCCAGCTGCGCAGGGGCGGGAATGGGCACCCACTTGAATATCAGGTAGGCCGAAACCTTGACGTGAACTCATGTACCAGGTTATCCACCACTCGATTTCTCGTTGGCTTCGTGAGAATCGATTCCTTCAACAACCCATGAAATCGGAGACGATGTATTTCTCGCTCACATTGGGGGTCGTCAGATATTAAGCAAGCCCTTGTGCTACCATCATTTCGTGCTGCAATAATTTCAACATTTTAAACAAAACTTGGGGCAAGCCCTCTTGCACTTTACTCACCGATCACAATCAGAGTGATGTCGCTCTGGGCCGCCAGAACTTAAACATCGAGATGTTTCACAATCTGCACAACCGAGTTGTCTCGAAAAGAAAACATCGTAATCACCGCAATCAAAGTACTAAATATTGTTGTGAGCTTATCATGCTGTATCATTCTATCTATACAGCTACTTCGAAGAATGTACTACGTGTAAAGGTGCACAATACCTGGTATATTTTATTAGGCTCGTAACGCCTTTAGAGCGGGATCACGTTTGGGGCCTTGTTTCACAGTGGCTTGGGGCCACTCACGCGTTAAACCCCTGTTCCTGTGCAGTCTTGAGCTTTCAAGATGTTTTAACTTTACGAAATCAATCCGCAATGAAGTGGCTAACTATGCTGCACCGAACAAATGACAAAATATACTTTTTGGTCAGGTACAGAGTCGCTCGTGCGAGTGTGGTATGATATGATATGATATGATGGCTTACACTTGGTATTGAATAAAGGAGGTATATCATACCATCACCATAGCATCATCATAACACCATCATAACATCATCATAACATCATCATAACATCATCATAACATCATCATACCATCACCATAACATTATCATAACATCACGATAACATCGTCATAACATCATCATAGCATCACCATAACATCATCATAACATCATCTTAACATCATCATAACATCATCATAACATCACAATAACATCATCATAACATCACAATAACATCATCATAACATCATAGCATCATCATAGCATCATCAGAACATCATCATAACATCATCATAACATCACCATAACACCATCACAACATCAAATCATAGCATCAAATCATAACATCATCATAACATCATCATAACACCGTCACAACATCAAATCATAACATCAAATTATAAAATCATCATAACATCATAACATCATCATAACATCGTCACAACATCAAATGACAACATCATCATAACGTCATCATAAATCACCACAACATCATCATAACATCATCATAACATCATCATAACACCATCATAACAACATCATATATCATCATAACACTATCAAAACATCCCCCGTAGTCTTGGTCATCACACAAAACCCTGTTCTTCGGGAAAACCAAAAGCGCAACCCGATGGTGAAACCTATCGCCTGAGTATAAACGACAGTCATTCGTATTTCTAACCAACAATGACATTCCGACGAGTTTGGATTAAGAACCCCGTCATTCAGAATACACATTGTCCTAACGTGCGAACCGTGTCATGGGACGCGGCTACACAACTACCAGCTACAGGATAGGCGTGTTGTTCTACTCACCGCAATCGGAGTGCCGTCTTTCTGCGCCGCAAGAAGATCTTCGCCTTTGGTACCGACGACCTGAACATACACCGCGGTCCCGACCGTGTCGGTGCCGACAGCCACCGGCTGAGCTGCCGGCGAAGGCGCAACTGTGGTACCCACCGGCACCGAAACTGGCATTGAGAGGTGGGTAGGCACCGCTACCGGTGGCACAGGTGCAGCGGTAGGTGATGGGACAGGATAGGTACCGTCATCTCCGAAGAGCTGAAGTCTGTCGATATATATGGTCTGGGGTAGCAGGTGGGATAAAGAGAGAACACAAAGTCGATTACTGGACGGCGTATAAATCCATGAGAACGGGATGTGCGATGACGTACGGGAAAACGACAGCTGAAGTGGATGAACTGGAGCAGAGGACGTGGGTGAAAGAAAGAGAAAACAAGGTCGGTTCGATGGGGTTGCGTACATTACAGTAGATAGTTTCGGAATTCCACACAAAAAGCGATTTGGGCTGTATCGAGCGGGCTTAGCCACTAGTACAGCCACCGGCATAGGAGCATGTGTGTGCGATGGGCCGAAGCAGCAATACAATTATCCCTCGAGAGCTGAAGCCGGTCAAGGCCGATGACACGAGGGATAGAGGGTGGAGATTGACCTCATATAATGTGCGTTTATTGTTTTGTCTTCCGAATTGTAATGCATTTTCATTATTCACTTCCTCGGTGGTGGGGGAGACAGAATTTTCCCCATGCTTCATGCCAATAGGCAAGGTTTTATTCTTCGTGCCGCGTTCGCAAAGATCATTGCTGTGTTTACGGATCGTGCATTATTGGAGGGATATGCGCTTTATCGAACGGGAAATGACAACTGAAGTAGGTCGAGATAGATAGTGGCGAGTAGGACGCGCGAAAGGGTTCCAGCAAGGCATCAGATACCGCGTAGATCAAAGATGCTCACATCACAAACCTTCGTTCGAAGAAAGAAAGGGAACCTAGAGGCGATTATTATATTGTGTCAAATCCCATGAGGTGGCATGGGTGTGCGCCATCTCGAAGGGGAAAACGACAGCATGGATCTTTGTACGCGGGCAACACGTTGTTTTCATGGCATGCCCCACGGTTCTAGTCTTGACTATGCTGCTGTGTCACCGAGCGCTTACTTCGCATGTAAATGGAGAACGGCCAGAAAACCGTCCCTCACTACCTTAGATTGTAGTAGAAGCATGGTACGGCAGAGGCAGCGCCTAATACCTACGAGGCGTTTCATTGGAGTGGCTAACGTAGGGTAATTCCGACGACCAAAGACAGGCATAGGCTCGCCAAAATATTTGTACCTTTATCATATCGCACAGCCGTAGCACCTTGGCATCGACCTCAGGTGTGCGTTAGCAGGTTTAAGCTTCGATGTCGTCAACCGCTCGTGTTTTGCTTGTCGACGCAGAACGGCGGTTTAAATGTGATTACGCGTTCAAGTTTTGGTCATAGACCGTCGAACATAGCAATTTGACATCGACCGATATTATTGCTTAAGTTAGCTCACCTCTTGGCCTGTCGCACCCTCAGTGTAAATCCGGAACTGGCGTGGGGAGTGACAGTGTTCAGTGCGTTACACAAACATGGGGCAAAGGATGGAATCAATGGTTGGGTGTTTGGTGCCTGAGCAAACATCTGTCGCCGTCACATATTTGTGGTTCTTTAATTAAACGAGCTGAGCATACCTTCGCCGCACCAGCAACACCTCGCTAAATGTTGGACAGGGAGTCAATTAATGCATTGTTCGATATTGCAACTCCACCGAGTATTGACCTTGTTGATAGAGCAGTTCAATTGAGGAGCCGTGCTGAAAAAAAAATAGGTTTAGGGCCTACTCGTTAGATGTTCATTGAGTCCAAAAAGTTCGTCTATTTTTACCATTAATGTTGATTAATGGGGCGAATGAGTATGAACATTGTTCGGTAGAACAGTTCCATCGAGGATTAATTATGGTCTCGATATCCGTAGTGCTTCCATCGAGGAGGTGTGTTAAGAATATATTTTTCCAACACTGTGTCTTCGATATAGAAAATAGATCGAGTGCGGACATTTTTCTCGATATTGTGCTTCCGTCGAGGAGCCGTGTTAAGAATAGACTCTTATACAGGTCTGCTGCTGTTTGGTTATCCTCGACCATGAATCTATCAGCTTCGCACCTGAAGAGTCCCTACATGACACGAGCTGGGCATATCTATCGGTACACCAACAAAACCTTGTTTGAATAGAACGGTGAGTAAAACACTGATCAATAGAGCAACTGCATAGATGACACCTGCTACGGGTTATAAATTTGTGGAGATCCATTCGTTAGATGTTCACTACGGTCAATAAGTGTGTCCAGAGTAACCGCTAGTGCGGTGTAGGGAGGCGACGAGAATGGAAATTGTTCTTGATATGCGGGCAAATGCGTTAAGAGTATATCCGTCAGATGGCCGTTGCAATCATTAGCTGCCTCCCAAGTAACCGGTAAATGCGGTGCAAGACAGAGGCTGTTATGGAAATTGATCATCATGGTAGCTCTACTGAGGAGACGTGTATAAAGCGTGTGTTATTTAGGAACTATGCCAAATGTTCATCAGATTTTTTCTATCGCATCATTTTACTTATTGCATCCGTAGCAACCGTTGACGCATTGTAAATGTCCCAGGCACAGATCCCAGATACCATTACTATATCTACATCAGTGTAACGAGCAAACGCCCCTCGCCAACTGCCAACACACCCACCGCCGAAGATGAGGCCATAAAAACCATAAGCACCAATAATCCAACAATCCAAACTCATGTATGCGACAGCTCTGGTGTGACCGTACCAGAAATTCGTTGGACGATAAGTCGATGAACTTGCTGGCCGTGGCAGTGGGAGCAGAAATTGTGATCGCTTCCCACCCGCCCTTCACAGCTGAGGAAAAACGATGAGCACCGGGATACAACGAACGCTAGTTAGCTCTTCTTTCCGGAGCTGTTAACAAGTGATACGGGCGTTGAGACTCACGCTGTGCGTTGTCGGATGACAAAAGCATCCTAGCGTCGTGTGTTCATACGACCCCTCAGGGGAGGAATGAGTCGCATCCATCGAGGAAAGCAACGGTAAAAAGTACAGGCATGTCCGGATACGCGTGGCAAACAACAGGATTCTACTTGTGTTTACCGGATGGTATCCACGAACCATTAGCATGGGGACGTGTCCTACGATAGGACTAGTAGCACCTAGACTCTCTGAAGCTCCCCACGTACGGGCCTCTACACCTTGGCTGTGAGAAAATGGTAAATAGACAAGCCTATTATCAATTTCATGGGCAAGGTATACTACCATGTATTTTACGGCCTGGGTACGGAGCGCAACACATTTTATAAAAATCAATGGCCTTCCAACGATATTGGGTAGAGTATATTTTTTGTGTAATATCGTCAGTCAGAATGATTTTAGCCAAAAAGAAGTATTATGCTCTTAGGAATCACGTGTGCCATGGGTACTATTTCGAAAGGTTATTAACGGGCTACCTCGGGCGTGGATGGACACCGGTACAACAACAGCTCGCATATGACCGCGGTAACTTACGTGAAATCGGCTCGACGAAAAGCTGACTAAAGTACGTGCAGTCCACAGAAAGAAAAAAAAAAACAGGTATATAGCTCACCGCCCTGCAGATCGCCAATGGTAGTCCAGTCGTCTTTTCCGACAAACTCGTACAGGTCCACCTTCCAGTGAGCAGCAACACCACCAGTGCCAAGCTGCGCCACCAAGTTGACGTTGAGACCTCCCGTCGTAAAAGAGGGCATTGTCGTCCAAATTTCGTACTGTATGTGGGGGCGGCAAGAGAAGTGCCGGAAATTTGTGGCGGTGATGGTGATGTTTTGGCGTGTGCTCTTCTTAATATCGCGGTACGTGTTGGCGAAGATACTCTGTGAGACGACGCTGTTCAGCTAATCACTACGCCACCCATCATCGATGGTATGCCAGTTGTGTTTTTCAATACCCGCATTCGCTATACACTTAAGCACTCGGAATTGTTCATCGGGTTCCCTTCGACGGAATGTCAAGGTCAACGTTTTGAGTGAGGTTATAGAGCGCCTGGGGTGAGGAGCTCCAGAAAAAACACAGCGGTGGACTCCTGCGGTATCATGCGTTTTTCAGGCAGAAAACGCGCGAACGGACTATTTGAATACCTTGGTGGTCCGAGATGGTACAAATAGGCCCCAGCTTAGGGGGGCGGGAGGGTAATAGCTAATTGTCTCTTATTTCGTAGTTCGTTCCCGTGGGATCTGACACGTAGTTCGAGTGAAAAAGCCAAAACAAAACATACACACCGATGGAAGGAGAAGGAGGAGAAAGGCTGGATGGTGTATGCACAAATTATCCCGCAACGTTAGAAGGCTAACATGAGCGGTGGACATTAATCTGTCTTGCTAACAATGTATCGGTGCACATGTTTTTATTTGGCTCTACATACTTTAGGAGCCCGTGAAATTTTAATGGTTCTATCAAGCAATGGTGAAGGTTGGCCATTGTCAGCACTTGTAGCGGGTTCTTTTTCTTTTCCATCAAGCGAGAGTGATCGCCAGCCACGATGAAAACTTGAATCAAGGATATGTCGCCTACATCAAATGCTGGTAATCTTCAGTCGTAGTCGGATGTTTTCCATTTTGGTCGGCGGTGCAAATGGACGGGAGCAAACTCTGGCGTCGCAAATACCAATCAATGGATCGTTTTCCAAGATTCACAGTTTTGGTCGGGACAAGGTTCTTACCTCGGCAGCGCCAGAAAAACTCGACTTTAGCTCGATCGAGTCCGCGGTCACGGACGTTGGCCCCAGTTCAGCAATCTGGAAAAACCCGGGGGGGAGGGAGAGGTGCACAAGGGCCTCGGTAGTCTCGACATTCTAGAAGGGCATCCGCAGCGCACATGCAACCACCTTTCGTGTATCCTCGTACTGGTCATGGCTAATGTGACCAAAGAGAATGAAGGTGGGGTTCGAACCACGGATTTCATATTATGATTGCGTAAGGTATTACATGATCAGGCTTGAACTCGATCAAACGCGCGTTTGCTCGTGCAGGCCCCAATTCAACACCTAACAAACAACCCGAAGGGAAAACAGGATGCGCAAGGGCATCAGCTATCTGAATTTCCCGGAAGGGCATCTAGGCAAGCTTATGCAGATGACATACCAGGCACTCCAGTACATCTACAAATTTAGCGTGTATGTGTTGGGCAGATGGTTCAGAATATGACACCGGGAAGAAATTCCAAAAAATTCACACAACTAGCTGTCTTTCTTGCGTATCCGTCATGGGCAGATTCCTCTAACTTCGGCATGGAAAACTGACGCTCACTGCTTCAAGGGGGGCAATTGAGTCCACGTGCTGGTTTAACGACAGATAGTAGATAAATCGTGGGCCTCGACATCAACGCTAGTTAACCGATTGCGAGCAAGATACCTAGTAGTATTGAGTGATTCTACGATAGCCACTCCTCAAAACCAGCGATTTTCTTTAACGAATGTATCACGGCTGCTCGACACAACAAGGAAGGATACCCTTGAAAAAAAAGTGTCCATATATTGGCCGGTGTGCACAGGTCTATCGATCGATGACGTTGGCATGTCTAGGGACACCGCACTCAGGAGACAAGACCGGGCGCTGGTTTTGAAGCCGGTGGTTTCGTTAAAGAAACGATGGGGGGGCTACCGTAGAACGGCTCTATTAGTCTATATATTACACAAACAGGAAAACGACGGTCTTGTGAGCCGTCTAGCTCAGCATGTCGATTAGCTCAGCACGATCGCGCAGCAATTCGAGTCGTTTGGGGTAAATACTTGCACTCCAGATGACTCGGACGCCATACCTGTCATCAGGCACATGTCACGGTAAACGCACACCAATCATTGTTGTGTTCTGAGGCTCGTAACCGCTTGAGGAGTTGTATACCTTGTAAAATAGCATAATACTAGAATGCACCTCTCCAACTTCAAAACGGTTTTTTTTCATTCAGGGTAAACCTGCAAAAGGCTATCCGATCAAAGCACCCGTGGCTTCGGAATACAAAAGCTAAGCTATTGCAAAACAAGGAATGACGTTCTTCAACGAGTTTGGGGTGAAGGACCCCGGCCACAGAGAAAAACTATCATATAGCCAGAAATAGCTACCTTCATCGTAGCACGTGTGTCATCACCCCTATCCAGCCCCTATCCAGCCCCTATCCAGCAGTCCGCGACACGTTGTACGGCCGATACTGCGGAATCTTCACTGCAATTGGTCCTATTTTCACAATAAACTCCCAAACGAGGTACTCGAACAGCTATGCTCACCAACAGCTGGACACCGTCCTCTTGAGACGAGATGATATTTTCGCCGTTTGTCATCTCGACGTATACTGGCGTGCCGGCGGTGCCTTTTTGCAAGCGACGCCCACGGGCATGCTCTCGGGATATTTGGCTATGAGAAAGGCTCGAAGGAGCACCGAAAATACATAGTGCCACGAGCGCTTCTAGTATGCGCATTGAACGCGAGTTGGCTGGTCGAGCCATTCTGTGGACGTCAGGTTGATGGGTTGAGGACAAACGAAAAGAAATACTCGAGACAGACAGGCAGGCAGGCAAGCAGGCAGGCAGGCAGGCAGGCAGGCAGACAGAAAAAAGTCAATGGGCAGAGAGGGCCAGAGAGGGACAGCGAGGAGGGATAGAGATGTGGTGAGCTTCTGCATCAGCAGTGCTACTAGCTTTACAGACTCGTACACCGTTATGGCTCCGGCATGGCTCCGGTATGGCTCCGGTATGGCTCAAGCTTTCAAGCCATATACAGATGCCCCGGGTTTTCGTTGGACGGATTATAATAGCAACTTGTGAATGAATGTCGTTGAAGCGTACGTAGTACAGCACGTGCTACACGATAGGGGTGGGATGTCTTCGTTGGTTTGGTTTCTAATTGACGGGGCTCCTTTAAATTTAGCAAAAGCCGTGTCCGGCTTGTATCAATCTTGATTTTCTATATTATTCGGTGTAACATAGGACACGGGGAGGTTTCGCGGTTCGGCCTTTTTTCTTGTCAAATCGAGTTCCCCGAGGGAGGAGCCGCAGAATAAAAAATAATGCACCTCCATAATAGCGTGCGTCTACATGTACGTACAAACCCGGTATTATAGTGGAGAAAAACAAAAAACAAAATGCTAAGACCACCCTCAGGTAGAGAAAACTTACCTACGCGTTTAACCACAAGTAAGTGCCAACAACGCTGACCAAGACATCCACCCGCAAACCATCCACCATACATATGATATAGCAGTAGTCTAGACTATAATAGTGAAAACTACAGAAATAAATTAACAAAAAAAGTAGATCTGATGTTGGATCTAGCTCAAAATTGCCCACCTGAATAGAGTAAAATACCAACACCAACCATAATACATTGTGGTGGAGAAAAACATAACAGATATAACGTAGTAAAACCCTTCCCATCAAGTGAAAAAACTCACCGACATAGTCTCTAGTATATTACGAGTACCTGCAACGCCGCTTGCAAAGATGGGTACCGATTCCAAATTCGTCGAACTCACAGCTGACGTCCTTATAATATTTGTTTTCAAATATGCATCGCGTATGATATTATTTATGTATGTGGGAGCACCTTGGGCACAGAAACTGATACTGTACCGTGGCATTGAGGGTAGAGGGGGGTGGCTGCGATAGTTTTCCGGATAATGCGATCCAAAAGAGGACTCAGCGAGATAGATACAAAAAGGCTACGTGGGGTGGAAAACCGAACAACAAATTCCTTGCACAATTGAGCACGTGTTGCACAGTCACGGGATGGTATTTTGTTCTAGAAAACCCTAACTTTGATAAAACACACGTCGGACAGATCATATAGATGACATGGATCATACAGATCATACAGATCATACAGATCATACAGATCATATAGATCATCACCACCGCGTGCCACCTGTCGTTATCACATAATATGCTGTGCAACATATGCGCAGTACAGATCCCACCAAGGAAATGTGTGCTAGACATTGCGAGCATCCGGCTCTCGTCCGGCAACATTGCATGATGTAGCCCACGTCAATAGCATAGGCCAGGGACCTGTCGGCTCTGATGGACACAGATCATCCACCAACCATGAACGGAAATCGAATCTTTCCGATGCGTATGATGCCTTCCCACACGAACAACTAGCACTACGCTATTTATTATCGTTTTACCATGACGCACAGCAGTGTGGGTCTCTTCCTCGGACGCGATCCACCCCCCCCGCGGTCTTTGCCTTCGTCTTTGCCAGCTACGTGCGTGAGCAGATAGATCCCGAAATTCCGAACAGCACCACTCCTCAAGCACGAATTACATCGCTGGCCGCAAGCATGCCGGAATGCCGGCGTAACAAGGCCGGGGTGACAGCAGTCTAGACTAGACTAATGGATGGTCATTACCACGGTAAAATATGCCGACTGGGACGTATCCTAACATTCAGGCGGGGGGTGGTACAGCCATGAAATTGCCGGCACGTACGACTATCTATCAATACGTAACACTGACGGAAATATGCATATACATAACGGGAATAAGTGCGAAATAGTACGCAAGCATCCGCGTTCGGCTCGTTGTACAATGATCGCGCTGTGTAGCGGATTGGATGAGGTATCCGAGGCTCGACACCGCATGCATGCGCACTGTCCACGGCATCGTCACACACAGTAGTAGCAGGTACGACTAATGTTGAGCAAGCTAGCGGCCGGCTCGTGCCTGCGCGTACAAAGGCTCTGTATTTTCGCTGGGCTACCCAAGTACCAGGTACCTGGTAGGGTAGGGTGGAAATAAACGCGGTACGATGTAACTACAGTATTCGACACCTAGTTATACAAGTTATGGCACCAGTTAAAGATATGAATGTCATATTTATGGGCAGGACGGAATTCCCACGTACCTGGTCAGGCAGGGTGCGTCCTATGTACACTACTATGTTCAGTACGAAAGAAGTCATGTTCATATTTTCGTCTTCAACTCGAGCCTGAATTTATTGACACCCAAGTTTTGAGTCCTATCGCGTACTTCTGCGGTACGTGTGTGAGAAATTGTACTTAGAATGTGTAGACTATACCAGGTTTCAAGTTGAATACGTGTAGCGGCCGGTTCGTGTCTACGTGTAGGGGGGGGTGAGCTAGATAAACACATACTTCGAAGTATACCACAGAACTTACCCGACGCAATGCAGCTTCACATTACATAACATCACGTAACAGGTCACAGGCAACGCGGGCAGAGATCGTATCATTCGAGGTTTGTTCTCTTACAGCAACTATAGACTATATATAGACACCTCCCGCCACGACAATAACCGCTCGGTGGTGAAATACAGAGAAGCCCATACCTTATTTTCGTCGGGTCCACGAGCAGACGCTGCTGCGAGTTTAGCCAGCCACCGCTCAAGAATAAGAGCAGCAGTAAAAAAAAGGCTACGCTTTGTTCGAGGGTTTCGTTGGCGAGCCACCGTTGGCAAGGGGAAAGGCGTACGTCGTGCCAGCTTAGCTTATGTGTGTGAGGAGCTGGGGGTGCCCACGAGATTGCCGTGGGCGTGCAATGCCACAATAATCTGCTGTGCTTGCTTCCAAGCTTTACCAATTCGCCGCATGTGATCCAACAGCCTGATCCAGCGATTTTGATTCAGTCAGATCAGCGATTGACTCGAAAAAAATTGGACATCGTAGAGGCCTTAGATGAGATGGAGAGCTCTAGATTGCTAGGCCTCTTGCCAGTCTACTCTTCTTCTTTCATATCTTTTACCGGGTATTTCCCATCAACGATTGTTAAGGGAACAACCATTGAAGTGTTGCAGTTGTCTGGTCTGAATATATATGTACGTTATAACAGAAGTGTATTATTTCGAGTCTTGCGTTTGCGCGCGGGAAAAAAGGCAATATTTTAGGTCCGCTCGAAGAGACGAACAACACATCATCTCTCGACCAAACAAAGGCGGACATGACTTGGAACAAGAGGGTACCTGGCACGCACTACTGTCGGCTTGTTTTGGCCGACATCCCTCCAGTATGTGTAGTATGCGTGCGTGCATGTGCACTTGTGTTCTAACTAGTCTGAACCGCTCTGAACGTCCTTCTAACTTGGCGCGCCTTAGACCGGGCGTACTTGGGGTTATAGTCTATGCTGCTTAACCTGCATGTATGTACTGGTTTGCTTGCGCATCGCCTCTCTCTTCAATCTGCACTCGTACGTATAGTATAGACTATCCTTACACACATAGTACAGGACACTCATTAATGCACCGAAATACTGGGATCCCGGGATGGGTTTCCTCATTTGGCAGAGGGTGTGTTGTATGCCACAGCTTCAGTACAACGGCTTATCGTGCTGCAAACCTTAGCCTGCATTCTTGCTACAGCGGCGCCGGGGTTCTTATTATCAATAGGTGGTACTACATACTACTTGCTGCATAATGTGTGTGCATAAGTGTGAGCACAACAACAACAACAACCTGGTATTTTCGAACAGGAATACTCCGGAGTATTTAATAATAATACCAGTTATAACAGTATTTTGCAAGCGGCGTGATTATGAGCCTCCTTGTCGACGTGCGTCCCCCAGCGACTATATAAGTGCACGCCGCAGTACGTAGCCTGGCGTGGCTCTTCATCCATGTTTGTTTTTTCGGTGAATTGCACACTCAGAGTACTTGATGTGCCCCACCGCGCGCATGGCGTACAGCCGCAGCTTCACAGCTCCATCCGCACGTCATGTATACACACGCCGACCGATGTGTCCGTCTATAGGTACCGCTTGCTGTTGACTCTTGCTACATGGACACGCGTTGCAATTTCTATTAATATGCTATTCATACTGTAACATTTTTGTGTATGTAGCTAAGGGAATAATAGCCCTTATATAGACTAGTCTATGTGTTTACCTTATTAGTCCATACAGAAAGCTTAACCTTCTCATGAACCACAAGGGGTGCCATATAATACTTTGATAGTATAGTCTAGATGTGCATGTAGACAACCACGGGTTCACCGACTGCCTCTGGATGGTTCGGTGCGGTTATTGCGCATATCAAACAAAAGGCGCAATCCAATCCGGCGTTCGATTGCCCCCGTGTTCTCGTTGGACGCAAGTGCACCATACAACCACCGACAATCGCAGTCCGCGTGCTACCATACCAGGATTTTACAGTGGAGAGATATGCTACGGTGAGCACCTTTTTTTAGCTGGATACTTTCTGCGTGGAGGGGTCCGTTCGCCCAAACTTGGTCCGAATTACTTTGCTTTGTTTTTTTCTTTACAGAGCTTTCGATTTATGCCCAATGTTATAAAGCTTAGTTTGGGTAAGCTAAGCTATTGGTTTACATTTTGCGAGTAAGTGGTCAAACGGACTAATGCCCCAATAATTCCTTAACATATAGATGGCGTCGTCGACAGACCATGGGTTTTTTTTGTCTTGGGTTCAAACCTCACCATCCACACTAATAACCCTTATCTCGGTCACATTACATGCAATTACTGCGCACATTATACATCCACAGTCACTCTCCATTTCCTAGTGCTCTAGTGCCCTCTCTATTAATATCTGTGTCGGCCATCCTTCGGGTGTTTCTGCTATTTTATTTGTCACGAAATCATCCGCAAAAATCAACCCCGACACCGTATCTTCCCCCATCGTGGCTACTTGCTTTGCTGCTTCGACTGCTACTAGGTCACGTCATCAATGTATATCTTGAATAGATTGAGTGATAGTGTACATTCCCCTGTGCAGCTCCTCGTAAAATATCACCGTACTTTTAGATTTCCCCGTCCAACATCACAGCACTTCTCGCACATTCCGTCGTCATGGGGGAGGAGTGCGGGGTTGGGGAGGAGTGCAGGAGTGGTTTTTTTTGTGTGCGTGTGTGTGTCGGGACCCGTGTGGGGTGATTTTTGGTGGGGCGGCGGGGAAGGGCTGTGTGTGATGGTGGTGGTGGTGGTGGTGGCGGCGGCGGGAAACAAACGGAGTATTCCTCGTGGAAGATATAGGTCGGTGACTCCCCTGGGTGCTACCAAGGTCAACAGGACGATTGAATGGACGATGTTGTCCATAATCATTCTTCTGCGCACGGAAAATATATAACCCGCACAGAGGGAGGGGTAAGATTTACACGCATGATATTGCTTGCTTTGTTTCGTATGGGAATCAGCGATTTCATAGTGGATAACCCGCATAGAGGGAGGGGTAAGATATGCATGATAATTTTTGGAACATGTTGAACAATAACATGCAAAAGATGGCCAAAAATGTCATCATCCATATAATAATACGATACGTAGACCTGGTTGCGCTCCGTGAAAAAAAAATATCATTTATTTCATATCATTTAATAAGAAAAACAATTTGAGTGGCGAGACGAGCAAAATCGATATAAGGCATATCATTTCGTATGAAAGACAATTTGAGTGATGAGACGAGCAAAATCGATACCTAGCTGGGTATAATCTTTTCATATGAACGACAATTTGAGTGATGACACGAGCAAAATCGATGTACGTATGATAATTTAAGTGGTACTCCCTGTCAAAGTTGCCGCAGGTGACGGCAGAGGTCCAGCACAGGCTTGCGGCTCAGGTCAACAACGCTGTTAGTCTTCATGGCAGAAGCACGTTTCGGGCGAATGCTGCTTAGAGTTACGGTTGGGATGTTTTAGCGGTGTCGGTGGCGAAGCGGTTTACCAAGTAGCGCCATTCATCATGATGAGGTACCGCAAGCGACGACGTATATGGAAAAGACAGAGGAGGTCTGGCTCAGCGCGTTGACTGCCACGCGAACAAGACCCAAATGGCAACATTTGGGTCAAGTCAACCGATAGGCGAAACGACCAGACACACACTCGGTGAAGTCCGGTGACAGCTATTATTCTTCTCGAAGATGAGAACAAAGTATAATTCGAAGGTAACTAACTGCTACGGTATTGACAAGAACGGCCAGTCGCGTGGTCCAACACACTATCTATGTCCAACATCAGTGGTAGTTTAACGGTCATACTCGCAATCATTGTCTAAACCACTGCAGCAGCAGCATCAGCAGCAGCAGCAGCAGCAGCAGCCGCAGTCGCATTGCGAAACCAATAATAATAATGGACGCACCGAGTCAACCCACGGAAGGGAGTTGCACTTTTTAGGTTAAGCTATGTTTCTGGCCTTCTGATGTTCTGGCCTTCTGATTGGTTGACCTCTATAGTAGTGCGGTTGACCTTCCCAGGTGAGGAATTACCGGGCGCGGGTTAGTCTGCTACCTTTACGAGAGCACAATATTTGTGTTAGGACTAGCGCATAGAAGCATCGGCGGTTGGGTAAGCCGGCGAACGCTTTCGAAGTAGTCATGTTTCGGGTGATGATGGATGATGGATGATGCATGATGGATGATGGATGATGGATCCGATGATGGATCCGACGATGGATCCGATTATGGATCCGATGATGGATCCGATGATAGATGATGGATGATGGATGATGGATGATGGATGATGGATGATGGATGATGGATGATGGATGGTGGATGATGGATGATGGATGAGGATGATAGGTGATGGGGTGAAGGATGATGATATTGAGCTTCTTTCTCATGTTAGGGGCTCAGAAAATCCTCAGAGTATGCTGCACCCCGTAGCGTGGGATAGGTCTCGGGTTACCTCCGGTGACGTTCTTTCGAGTGATGGGAACAGAACCATTGTTCGAACGTAACTGCTGCGGCATCGACAAACACGTGCCGACCGCCAAGCCCAAGCCACAAACCTCACGATCTAACCCGCGATATCAACTAACTGTGGTGCCGCCGCGGCCGCTGCCACACTCACAGTCACGGCCCAAGACGCAACGGCAGCCGCAGATGATGCACGAAACGAACAGGTACGAACAGTTAAGCCCGGTGGAAGGCTTTCTCATTATGGGAACAAAATCATGTTTTGATGTTTGACCGCTACGTATACACGGCGTTGGTAAAATCGCCTTGAACTACATCCATCATACTATCCTAACCAATGAATTCGCCGTATCAAAAACACTGCAGCAGCCGAAGACGCAGTCGCAGATGCAGCCTCAGTGCCAACCCAACAGACGCGCCGTCCAATCCGGTGAATCCGGTGCGGTTCGTTCTTGAGATGATACCTTAAAAACATGTTTTCGGTATTGTCAGCTACGTTACGACAGCATCGGGAAAAAACACCATTCGCCAAGACAAACACACTAAACCTCGCGACCTATTTCGCAATGCCTGAAGCATCTGCAGCAGGCGCAGCCGCGGCCGCAGTGCGAAACGAATAGACACAGGGTCAAACCTAGCACCGTTCATATTAGTGAGGGGAACCAAAACAAAATTCGAGATTGACTGCTACGATGTTGGCAACATCTACAAACAGCCACGTCCAACAACTTCACGGCGTAACTCGTGGTGGTGTCTAACTCGCTGTTGCTGCTGTCGTCGTCGCTGCTCCGTGCGTTTACTGCTGCTGATGTCGTGTTTGCCAAAGCAGTACTCTGGAGAACCACCCACAGCGTAATGGGCTAGTGTACAACCAGAACCAGCACAACGTCAACTACATATATAGACTATGGGTACATCGGTCTCCACGATTATTATAACTACTGTTGCCCTAGAGCCCCACCGCAGCCACGAGCCCCAAATACAATACAACTAACTGTGTTACAGGAGCCGTGTCAACGCTTCTGGCAAAATATTACCATCACTAGAGCAAAAAAAGGCAAAGTAGTATTATTGGTACGCTAGGTGCTCTTCTGTAAGCATGCGCCAGGGGCATAGCACTGGCATGAATGTACTCTCTTTCAATATACCAAGGTTTAAGGCCATGTCGTAATACAATGGGTGAGAGCACCGACAGCGGCACATTCACACTACCTACGGCAAATACTGACTGAACGTGTGGAGACAGTGCGGTGGTCTCGCCACAATATTGCGGGGGGCGTACTTTACTTTTGATTTGGCGCTCATGGCGAGAGCTACTGTTGTAGGCGACGACCGCGCGGATCACCTTGGTTGAATGGACGGCCATAAATACTGGATACACACCCACTAATGCTATCCTAACGATGTTACGATACACAACCCACGGACGATCTCAAGCGATTCTTCGGACCGAAAATAACTATTTATGAGCTGTTGCCGCAGCACCATCTAGTCACGCTAGCGTGTCGGGCTTTGCCTATTTCTAAAAAAAAACGCCCAATACATTTGGCAATCGCTGCAAGCAGAATGTGGAGGGACTGAGACAAAAACATCAATAGGCGTGTGAATGGAACAAACCACCGATATCATGGACAAGCACTGCAATCAGAGCATCAACGATTATACACCAATACCATGACAAACATATTCAATATACAGTACCGTGTGCAACAAAAAAAATACAAACTCCGTCCGACGGACAAACTTGCCAAACGTACAATAGCATTCACAACACAAATCACAAACCAACCCGATTGGAACATAAAAACTCAAACTCAGTCCGAAGGACAAACATGCCAAACGTACAATACCATGTACAACTCAACACAAACCAATCCGACTTCCGATTGGCCAGCACTCTCACCAAAAAGAAAACGAAAAAAAAATGTCAAGGACGAACTTCTACGTCAAGAAAATTCAAGTCAGCACTGCAAGAAGCCCGTTCCAAAATCACATCAAAACACTTATCAATACCAATGGCAAGACTACCCGCACGAAAATTGACAAGCACTTCTGAAACACCCGTCAAAGGAAAATCTAAGCACCCAGATCGTTTTGACGAACTAAGACCGTCTGAGAATGGGCGCAATAAAACAAGATTTCAGGTATGATATGAGGTTGCCCTCGACTGCGCTCCTTACTAAGGCCCCGGCCGGGGGCAGACACAAATACCGTCCCGTTTATTCGCGACGCACGGCACGACAAGTGTGCACAACGTTTTCTCTACTATCCTCAACTAAGGATCTCTGTACCTCTCCCGGCAACCGATTTGGGGAAAAGAAAATGGTGCCAGCCTGATGCACAGTCAGTCCCATGGCCTAGGTATTCACGGGGAAAAAAAAAAAAACACTGCAAGAAACAAAAACAAAAACAAAAATATCCGTCGATTATGGGTTGAAGGGGCCCCGGCCTTCGTTCGGAAAACTTTTTTGTTTTTTGGCGAAAGTGCTATACCACATCCGTCGTAGCGCGCGCGCCTCGCTCTGTTCGGGTCGTCGTTGTAGACGTTTTCCGGTTTCCCGAGATACACCGCCTCCCTGGAACTCCCTGCTTACGGCACAGCGTCGTGGTGACGTCTGATCTTGCCCCGAGTTTCTGAGCCACTCGCGCAACTCGCCCATTTTTGACAGCTAGGGCACTTCTCCAACCCGGCACGACCAACATGGGGGCAGAGCACGGATTCCTACACGGTGCTGGTTGGGTGGCATCAGTTGCCCACGATAGTGTCTGTGAAATCGCTTGGCACAGACGGGAACAACAAGCAGCTGCAGCGTGGGGAGTAGTCCCTATAATGTGCCGATAATTCCGGCTGGCACGAACGGGAACTATAGAGGGACCTTTACTGTACCTCCCCCTTTCGTAGTGTTGGTCGGATGCCGAACGTCACCCGCTTTGAGGGAGGGGGGGTGTTGTTTGCACCAAACTGTGGTGCTGGGTGTCTTCTTTGTCTGTGCCAGATCAGTAGCCCACCTGCGCCCGTAATGCAAGGACAAAAGTTCGAGGGGAAGGAGTGGTTCGTTTAGACACTTGGAATGGGGAGTAGGATTTTGATCAAAACAGCAGTGTAGCGCAGAGCGACGAAAAAAAACAAAACACGGAAAGCCGAGGGAACGCTGCTAGAGAAGCACGACGGCGTTGGGACACGGAAACCACGGAAATCTAAACGGAGCCTGCTGCAGAATCATGACGGCTTTTAGGGACTTCCGTGTCCCGTCGAGAAAAGGAAACGATTGACAACGTCGGGCTTTACCAAAAAATCCGGTAATTCCGACGCTGGACATCATAGATGGAGTGCCCGAACTTGGACGCGAGACGTTACACGGCACGTGGGCGGCTGCATGACATACTTGTTTGACGCGTCCACGCCACAGAGAGAACCCCACACTTACCAGTAGTTTGTTGTCTATTGTATTGACATTGTATCAGGTTCTCAGAAGGAATTTACGTCTTTGGAGATGCCTTACAAGCCGATACGGGAGTCTCTGTTCTCACGTCGGACACACCAGATCCCTACTGATGACCTGTATCCTTCAGGGACGACAGATCACCATCCCTAGTCTATGCGATCTGCGTGGCCAATAGATCATGTTACCGAGTGGGACACAGACGATCGGAATGATCTAGCTCTACGTTTCGGCGGTTGGGCCTGTGCTACAAAGATCCCGCGCAACATACCATGGTGACGCATATATGACCTAGATATTCTAGATGATGATTTGATGATCTAGACGATCTCGATGATCTAGACGATGTGTGCAAAAACCCTTGGGAACGAACTGCCTTAGTGGAAACTATGGACAGGCACCGTCATCTTCATATTATTACTGCTACACAAAGAAAAGATACTGTAGGAAAGTACGTCTAGACTATACGATTACGTATCGTGCTTCCTCATGGCCATCACGCGCCAACAAACGACATTTTTGGGGTTCGATTCGGAGTCAGGTACTATTGTTCTCCCCATGGCGAACGAGTGCAAACAAACAAAAGTGAACGGCATCAATCACGCAGGCGCAAAGGACGGTGTGGCGAGCGTGGCTAACTACCCTCTCATAAGGGGTTACCGGTCTACTGGTATGTCGCCTGCAAAAGGGTATCTCGTTAACGACGAACGAGGCCAACTGCCTCGGGTGCCTGATAGCGCCGGTACGGATTGCGGGTATTGTGTCCTTATTTTAACTCTTAATTTCTTCGCAACATGCGGAATTGGCGGCAGTTTTAAGCGATGGCCGACAGATACACTGGAACGCGACTCACATCCGGGTCGCAGGTAGCGAACCTATCCATGAAGAACACGAAGATATGGCAGGAGGAGACGGGGTAGGAACGAAGGCGAAGGATTACAGAGACGGCGGTATAACGGTTTCGTTGTAAGTTGGATGGTACAAGCGCAGGCCGAGGGTGGTCGAACAGAATCGTGGGCAGCTGATTACATAGTACTTAAATATTCACAAACGACTGGAATTAAAAAAATAATACTCTACCACCGTCGGCGAATTAAAATGCGAGTGACCGCATGCGACTACGTGCATGGACGGCATTGATTATTTTATTTGTGCAGCGCAGTCAATGTTAGAATCGTGGGCTCATCCAATTGATAAGCTCAAGATTAAAGTCCAGACGGATGTGACAGGGGCGTGTTCGTCCCGGTGGCACATGAAAGGAGACGTAGTAGTCAGTCCCGTACGTTTGGCGTTCCTAACTTGTGAGCGTGTTTTTTTTTGTACTGGACAGGGGTACGGTATTACAGTATAGTTGCAGTACTACACCCCCTCTTTCTCCACGAAGTTTAGGCCACTCGAGGCATGGCTCAGTTCCTTGCCCAAAAACGGACTCAAGCTGTTTTGTTGGTGCAGCGTATCAGGTAGCATTTACGTTGGACTGATTCTACCATACCCCCCCGCCAAAACCAGCGATATTCCTCAACGAGGGTTTCACGACTGCTCGGCACGAGGACGAATGGCATGAAAACGCAATCTTCAAGTATTTTGCTGTCTGCTAAGGACTATCAAACGATGACCGTCGGGATGGCAAGGGTCACCGTAAATCAGGAGATACGGCCGGGAGCTGGTTTCAAAACCGTTGATTTCGTTAAAGAAAAGGGTGTTGGGTGGGCTACCGTAGAACGACTCGTTGGCGGTGCGTATCGTAACACCGAACAGCACAGGGAGAGATAGGGGTAGCCACTCGTGCTAGTGGCTCCGAGTCGCTGAAAAGAGATACTCAAAAAGTCACGCCCCTACCGTACATATATCTACAGTATAGCCTTCCTCTACTGCGAAACCCATGCCACACGGACGTCAAGAAAGCTTTCCCCTAAAGCTAGCATGCAGTACTAATGAAGCACTAGTACAATGGAGGAATCATGACCAGCATACCTGGTGGCGCTGCACTCTTCGTCATCGACGTTGGTGGTCATTGGGCACCAGTTCGTGTCCATCACGGCACCACTGCCAACAGTCCAGTCGATCGGGTACGCAACCGTTCCCGATAGAGAAGCTTCGTCGCACTGGGTGTTCGAGAAGGCTTCCTTGCAGTCGACCTTCACCCAGCAAAGGAGGGAGAAGGGTTGTTGTTTCGGTTACGGCAGTTGTTGTTTGTTTTGTTAACCTTAACAATTCGCGGTGACACAGGCCGCAGTCACAAGGATAAACAGCCCGGGCCCTATAGGGAGTCGAAGATTATCCCTCACGCAAGATGGTAAAACGTATTGGAAGGTGCAGCTTCATTTTGCTGAGGTCCCTCGCTTAGTGAGCTATGTTGTTCAGCCCGGGATCAAGGCTACGGGAGGGCGGTACCCCCGAATTTTCACTACCGGGTCTAAGCTATCATACCATACTCGCGCGAGTGACTCTGTACCCTCACGAACGAAAACGCGTACGGCGATACGTTTGGTGAAGCGTAGCTAACCGTCCCTTTTCGTATAAATAGCTCGCGGAGCGTGTTATAACACAGCACGAAACAAAGCCTGTGGCCGTAGGGAACAGGGGGGTCACTCGCGCGAGTGACACGGAGCCACTGAAACAAAAGTGTCCAAAAGGAAGTAAGACGACATAAACCCCCTACCGTAGCATTGGCGTAACCGTCAAAGCAATGAAAAGATGTAACCGTCATAAAGCGATTCCGTGTCTTGGGTGTAAAAACAATACATATAATATTCGAAGCACCAACAACCGTACGTACTCCGACGATACTCCCATAGGTGAGATCTCCGTCAACTCAGAAATAGGATTGACCAAAACCTGCTCCCCATGCCGAAGCACGCGCCTTATGCGGTACATATGCAAGTGGGTACGAACGTCACGGTGGTAGTACAATGGTGTTGCCGCAGCAGTCAACCTCTCCATATACTCGCATCGGTTCGGATATAATATTCAACGATAGACCTGTGTAAGGTTTACGCAGTATTCCCCCTCGTTAAGCCTAAAGAGAGGGCAGTCATAGCCTGACACGTTCTGTCAAAACTACGCCACACCAAAATTGCCGTTGCTCACCCTGCAAGAAGTGAGATCCGGAACCTTCTTGATCGTGGACATGTCCATGAGGTTCGCTTGGGAGCAGTACATGCACCTGCCTCGGGTCGTCATGGTCAGGCACGAAGGCAAGCACACAGGCTTTATTAGTAGGGCGGTCATGCGAGGCACGAAAGGGTAGAACGGCGATCTAACGGACCCCCGTAGGAACGATTGAGAACTTGTTTGTTGTCTGGCCGGAGCCTCCCAAAGCAACGAGATCAGCGTTTTGCCGCGAAAAACAGATGCACACGGCTGGCAATTTTGTCAAAACCACGCGCACTACGGGAGGGGTAGCACTGCTTTGCCAAACCATGTATCCGGCTGACCGTCGGGGGAGTGCTTGAGCCACCTGAATCCAAACACTTCGGACTAGCAACCAACAAACCCACCTGGCCGTGAAGTACTCGGTGTTGAGGATCGGCTTGTTAGCCTTGATCCATGGCCACTGAGGATGAACGAACAAAACACGAACGAACAGCAACGAAAAACAACAGGATGGTCAAAGGTGCCGTCGTTTACATATAAGGCCAAACCATTGCTGCTATTAATAGGTGTGTGAGAAAATGTTGTTTAGATCATAGAAACGCCTTCAAAGAATATGTAAAGGCACCTACTTTAAGAGTTTCGCATGACGCAGCTTGCATCGGATGATAGTTTGGTCCTCACAACATGTGTCGCTGACGGTATCGTATTTGGTCATGCTCGGCGATTCGTTGTGGAGTGCTCCATGTATTCACTTCTATCATACATTCAGAGGAACAGTTTCAGACTCGATCACCGTCGGGCAAAGTCGATGTCACTACCGGCAATCTGCCACGACAATCTGGCGGTTGCTATAACCATAAGCAATTGCAATACACTACTCTAGAACCCCCGAGTACTTGCCCAACATAGTGCTGCGTCGACTCGGGCAAGCAGGGAGTCCTACACTATAATGTCCTACTTAATCTTGATCAGTTGAACACGCCAAATAGTGCCATCGGCAACGGCTCCCAGGTTTGAAGCGTCATTCACGAAGGTCGTAACATCAGCGATACATCGCCCTCAACGAGCAATCGTTCCGAATTTTGGGTCGAAAACGGAGTAACCCCGTCATGCCGCAGGAGGCGGTTATGGTGTAGTCGGAAAATGGGGTCTTACGCTGTTGGAGCGTTTGTCGTCGACCCAGCAGTCATCGCCGGCCAACCCTAACGCTAACGTTTGCCTTATCCCTAACCCATACAACAGAACGCAATCAGTAGCCATGTATAAAAAATGGACGACGCAGGCAGAGCCGCAAGGCCACCAAGACAACGCAGAAAGGGAGCCGCCTGCTTCGTACGGGGCTCTAATACGCGATTCGGACATCTTCAAGTGGTCTGTTGACAATTACGAGACGCACGCAGGCCCTTTAATGGGTGATGTTATATAAAGTTTGGTCCGTTCCTGTTGATCCAGCATTCCTCACTAACCAACATGCGGTAGCTTCTTACCCCCGAAGCCTAACCCTACCCGATAAACAAAATGCGGTCTGTAGCCGTGTATCGATACCGAAGAACAGCGGGGTCATGCCACAAGTCGGCTACGAGAATAACGTGGAATGATGGGCGCTTTCGTAGCCACTATAGGATGCAGGGTGCTGTCGGTACATGAGGTCTTACGTAGTTAGGACAGTTGCCGTTGATCCAGCATTCCTCGTTGACCACCATGTCGTAGTCGTCCACGTGGAAAGCCGCGGCCTCGTTGTTGTTCTTCATCGCCACCCCCATTCCTCGAGCGTGTGTCTGCGCCGCTATCCAGGCGTTGTAGGCAATCTGGACGCTCAGGCTGACCCGACCTCCGCCGGACAGGCCCGTCTGCCAAACAAAGCCAAATGCACGGGGGTTGTTTGGGCAGGTCGCAAAATATGTTTGCTTGCGGTTTTGGACTGGAACATACTATGGCACTGTTTCGAGTCTCACGTAAGCTTTATATGTTATTGGAGTCTTGGCTATCCAGGCGTTATATGCAATCTGGACACTAACGCTCTGGTCTTATCGCCGTTGGACAGGCCCGTCGGCCAAACAGAAACGAGAAGATGCGCTATGCTATGCTGGCGGTGCACCAATTTATTTCGACATTTTCTGGGTTGCGGAGTTGTATTCTTGACCCAAAGACTGACTTCGAAAAACTGAAATCGCATCGCGATTAACCATATCATAAACTAGCCCAATCAACCAATATACTGTATAACAACGAAACGATAGCGGGCGGTTCTGTCGTTGAAAAGCACCGTCGATCGAACCACAATTGGCATAACATTATTTCTTATCACAAAATCATGAACTTTATGCATGTGGCGCGCGAAATAGATACCGCTACCAAGGCGTTGTCAGCAACGTGAACGGAAAGAAAGGAGAAGAGAAGGTACGAGTCATTCTAACAACAAGAGTGTCCAGATTGCGCTATGTGTGATCTCCGTTGTTGGATGCCAGCTATGTCTTGTCACCGTGTTCAGACCGTCCTTTCAGCCGATTGTGCCATTCACGTCGTGAACGAGGAAGTCGGCGTTGCCCCTTTCCTCCACATCGCAGGCCCGTCAAGGTCACAGTATAATCAATAATAAAACGTATTAGGTTACGACCAACGGCAAAGTTCGCTCCAAATGATCGTCGTCCAAACGGTTATGGACGCCGGCGGCGATTATAGTGCATGCTCACGTCGTGTACAGGAAGATCGGCGTTGTCCCACTCCACCGCATCGCAACCCCTCGCGGCCATGATATCAAGACGCTCCAACATGATGGGCGCGATCACGTCCAGACGACGAAGGTCCAGCCACGCTTCATCGTCGAACTGTTTGTGAAAACATTGAGGAAATATTGTAAAAGGGTAGCACAAGGATCGTGGAAGCGTTGTGGAAGGATTGCGGAAGGAACGAGAAAGGGTTGTGAACGGGTTGTCAATTTTTTTGTGGAAGGTTCGTGAACGCATTACGAAAGGTTGGTGAAAGGTGTGTCAAAAGCTCGTTTGGGGGGTTTGAAACATCCTGAACATTGTGGGTGAACCTTGTGGGCTCTAAGCTTGCTTGATCACACAACGTTCACATCTGATTTTTCGTTTGCAACAAAAGGGTGAGATCGTGACTGGGCCTGTGAACAGGACATTGGCGGTTCGAGCAGCAATAATAACAAGTCGCCATGTGGCCTTGGTGCGGGGTTTCGAACAAGACCCGATAGGAGGCGTTTCCGTTTATACAACTGCTGCCCCCCCTTGTGGGCAAATCGAGGAATGAAATACTACAATGAGAGGGAGCGGACATGGGGTGGACGTTACGGAGTCAGGCACGAAACTAGCAAACAGCGGCAGTTTCTGACGTGGGAGGAAACGACAGTCACAAAAAAAAGGTTCCGGCGCAACGACATGCTAAGTCTGAGGGAGGCAAACTCTTCCGCGACGCTTCGAAGCCAACACATCCAAACACCCAACTCCCGGAAGTGCAAAGTGAGTTTGCGGCACGTACGTCGAACCAACTCTCACCGTGTCACCCTCGCCGAAGGACACCTGTCCAGCCAAGGATGATCATCCGCCGAGCAGGCCCCCATGTGCCGTCGGAGGTTTTCGCAGAAACAGAATCGAAACGATGCAGCCGAGCAATAGGAGAACAGTTTGGGCAGGCGTGGTAGTGTTATTTTGTGGCCGTATGTGGGCCATGTCTCTGACTGCCGTGCAACGCATTCCACGTCCCGGACGAGAGCGCAACAAACTATATTCATACAATATATTAGCATGGGCGCTCCAGCTGCGAAAACTGCCTGAATTTCCTCAGCATTTACTCCCGGCTTTCATTCACTGGCATCTCGATAAAATCTCCATTTTTAATTGCCCGTAGTTTTCGTATTTTTCGTTTGTACGATCACCTGCGATGATGAACCTGATACGCTGTTGATTTGTCAATAGCCGTTCAACGCACGCGATGGTACGCTCGATGTATCAACAAAAAAGGTCAATAAGCCGCGGTTAGGCTTTCTCTCCACAGCAGGCAGTGATGTACTACTATAGATTGTTTTGTCCTGGGACCTATCGTATGGCCCGTCAGTAAACCAAACGAGAGGCACTGGATCTTACAATTCCACCCTTGGTGACGGCGGGGAAGAGGTTGATGTCCTCTCGGAAGTTCTCCGAGGTACCAGCGCTAATGTAGCACATCACCTAAGCACGGTAGAACAAAAGGACACACAGGAGCAGGTTAAGATTGTTTTCTCGCGTGCATGACGATATAGCACACACTTATGGCATTATCCACAGTAATGTACATAGCATCATATATTATAGACTACAGTACCAGGTACCAGGTAGCATTTTACGTAGCACTACACACAGAGCAGTATTGTACGTACACACATACAGCAGTGTTATTGTACATTGTATTATACATCCAGTTTAATTCCCGAGCATGGTGTTACTCGTACGAGTGGCTTTGTGCGTCGCTGTGCCAGACTTTGATTTTTTTTGTTGGCTTAGCAAAACCAACAACTCCGCGGTGGCGGTGCATGTAGCGAACCGGTAAAGAGCAAAAGCATAGGGCTGCAAAGGAAATAGGTAGCGACCAGCGCAACTGGCTCTCCGCCGCTGAAAAGAGACGCTAAACGTGACTTAACGGGCGATCGTAGTAGCCTAGACAACACACGGGAAGGTTAAAGGTATGGTCTCGTATGGGTGGTCCGTGCGTTAGAATAGGAGGCCATACAAAAAGCACGGTGTTTGAATAGGAGGTCATACAAAAGGCACGGCAGCGTGGAATCAAATTTGATCCCTCCTTTTTTCAAAAGTACCAACCAAACAACCGTGTACGTCTTGCAGAATCGGCATCAGCTCCGCGGTAGCCCCAGTAAGCTGATGGAGCTTGTGCAACGTCACTGGAGTCGGGGCGCAGCCGCACGCCAAGATTCATTGAAGAACGGCAACCTGGAGAAAGCGGTGCATGAAACATTATAAATTTAGCACTGTAGGCGAGGGGCAAATACATGATACATCTACAGTACCTTCTTTCCCTTGCTCTTGAGGTCAGCGACAACGCTTGAGGAGTAGGAGTAGTCGATGTCGTAGATCTCAACGTCGTACAAACTGCCCGCTCCATTCGCGCCGGGGATAGGGGTGCCTGACGAGAGACACATGGTGTTACGGGAAGCGTGATTACGGCAAACCGAAAGACAAATCAAGGTGTTTCTGCTCGAGAACGTCGGAGGGTCCGCTACGTTCGACATCAACGGCCGTGCCTGTCGAAAGTCTTGCGGTAGTGGAGAAGAATCGAGAATACGAGCAAAGCAAAACACGGCTCTGGGTATTACATGAACGACACTACCAGTTAGGCACTATGGTTGGTGTAACGCTGGAAGGTTCAACCGTTTCCTTGGACGCGAGTAGGCGTGCCGGAGAAGGGCACAGAGTAGTTGTAACGCACCGACTGTAAACCTAAAGACGACGCCAGTCGTGTTTTGGTAGTCGGCAGAAATTCGGAGTGCTGTGTTCGGTAAACTTGGCAAGGTTACATTGCCGTATTCTATCTATCTATGTGGGAAGCGTTGGATCGTGGGCTATGATACTGTTTGCTGTGTTCGGCAAACTAGGCAAGGTTACAATACTGTATTCGTTTTTCGTGGGAAGCATTTGTTTTTCACCTCCCCTTGGACTATACTCTCGTGTGACCCTCGGTAACTCTCGCTATGTACGTAAAGCATGCCCAAGAAGAACAAACGTCCTTGCCGGAAGTTGAAACACCAAAGAACCCATAAGCTAAAACGTACGTAACAGGAGGCCTATATCATAATTAACACAGCCCAGACACTACCATGCCATTTCAACAATACGTTGAAATCAGCACATTTTCGTACGGTTCATTCGTTAACATAGTTTGGATGTTTCGTCGCTTTTGCCGTAGACTGACAACGTGTGAGGAAGTTAATTACGCAACAAACGTACACTACAAAAACCATTCCATGTGTGCTGTCAAAGCGACCATGTCCACAACAACAATGAGTTCATTTACAACAGCCGAAGAAACACGACTTGCACCCACCATCGATCTGCCACTCCCAGGTAGTGCCCAGGGTTGGCTTGTACCAGGAGGCTGTCAAGGCAGGCACGGAGAAGTCCCCGATGGCGCGGTTGCACCCGGGTCCCGTCCACATCCCGTTGCACGCACACGTTCCAGTCAAGGTGTTGCACAAGGATCTGTATCGGAGTAACGTTGGAACATCAATTTGACAAGACGGAGCGTTAAACAGGCTGTCAGCATGATACGAGGCATGCAACGATAGACGTAGCTCTTCTTGGCCGAAATTGTTTCTGAAAGACGAGGCTTCTGAACGCCTTTATAATTGGAAACCCGTTTTGGGGAACAAATGACTTGAAAATAGTATAGAAAGATATTCGGGGGGCTCTAAAGAGGCAACGCTCTAAAGGGGTAACCCCTTCAGAGCCCCCAAACCCCTCCTCCTACTACTTCCAAGTGCTTTCTGCCCCCATGGCGATATTCTTGTTGTATCAGTTGTTTCGCGTTAACCCATGATCATCGGAACGTCATTCTTGGTTTGGGAAAAAATATGGATTTGTGGACTATAATACCTGGATCACGCGTGTTTATACAACGGATTTCACTTTCGGCTTGCTCGGATTACTTGTGTTGTGCGTCTGTCTGTCGAGTGACTTACCCCAGAAAAAAAAAAAAAAAAACGATCTCACCTCTCTCTACTGTGTAGCATGTGATATACATTGCAGAAAACAAATCTGGAGCATGTGTCATACATTGCAATAAAACAAGTCAATGCTTCACCCAAACCAAATAGCAGGTGCGTTAGTACATGAACGGATTTTCCAGAGGGCCTTGATTCTAGATACTGCAGTGAATACAAACGAGTTGTTTGGGACATGGACTTGTTTAGGAATGGGCAGTCATTGGGTCGCGAGTGAGTCAAGGGTCTTGTGCGTGTGGCGCCGTTACAAGACCGAGGAAGCGTTGAGTAGTGATCATATCAAGAAGTGGTACCCGGCGCACTGACACATACATGTTGCTAATAACGCTACTAATAATGCTACTAGTGCTACCAATGCTACCAATGCTACCAATGCTACCAATACTGTTGATGATACTAATGCTGCCAATGCTCCAAATGCTACCAACATGAAATGCTACTAATGCTACCAATGCTACCAATGCTACCAGTGCTACCAATGCTAGCAATGCTACCAATGCTACCAATGCTCCCAATGCTACCAACATGAAATGCTACTAGTGCTCCCAATGCTACCAATGCTACCAATGCTACTAAGTTCTACGGCAGAGGTGTACAAGACGCTTTCGCTCGCTCACTATAGGATCTGTGTACTTGTACCACCTACCTATACCCCGGTTTTGAGTATTAAAAAGAGACGCCTGCGACGACCGCCTACCTATACCCCACACACAAACTGGTTTTGAGTTTCAATCAGAGAGGTAGAGATGCACCACTTTGTTTTTCTTCAAGGTTCCTTAATCTGGCACCTTAAGCCCTCTCCCAAAAGAATGATTCGGAAAAAAAAAATTAAAATGCTACCGGATGAAAACTCCCCATCACCATGGAATAGGTACACAATGAGAATCACGCAAAAAAACTAAATGCATCTTTCCGACGATTTCGGCTTAACCCCTTTAGAGCCCCCGAAGCTCTACCTATACTAAACCAAAGTAATGTTGTCCCCAACAACGGGTTTCCAGTTGTAAAGGGGTTAATAAGGAGTCCCGTCATTCAGAAAACCACCAATTTCTTCAGACGAAAACTGCTAGGTACCTCTATCTTAGCACGGCGTCGAAAAAAAAAAAAAAAAAAACGGTCCACAAACTCTTTTCCCTGGGCATATTTATATACCTGGGGTACGGTATAACCTACGGTATTAAAAAAACAAGCGTGGTGGCGTTCCGACGACTTGGGGTCGAGGAGGGCTAAGGAGCCCCGTCGTGTTCACAAAATAGTTTGGCCTTCCGGAAAGTGGTATACCTTTGATACATTGTTCGTAGCGTGTGTCTAATGGAGCAGTGAGTAGCTCGGAGTTTTGCTCATACATCGCGATGTTTAAGACAGAGGTGTTGAGTAGGCTGTCGGAAATATGGTTTGACCGACTAAGCTTGCAACTGACTTTCGCATGCGCAGAGCCATTTGTTTTTTCTGTTCGTGTTTTTCGTACGCAGGATAGACTATACCGATAGAGTGGTTTTGACACTTTGAAGTAGATTCTCGCAGCGCATACCATTGGGGCGCTGCCTAGACATACAGGAAACACCGAGTGGTGTGAAAAGGTCAAAGCGTTGCACAATGCGCTGCTGCAAGACTGAGGAGGCATTGGCGGGGTAATCACAAATCCCCCAGACTACAAATTCGTTTCCAGACACTTGTGGCAAACATGGAGTGGGATTCGCCTGACGCATGTGACCCATGTATCTTGATAAACGCTGGCTCCAAGCCCACCAGCAGTTGCGTGGGCGACTGCCGTCTGCAAGAAGCTTTGCCTGAGTTTAGGCTTAGCGAGATCTTCCAGTCTACTCGAAAAGAATCCCGGTATACATGCCATACCCCACGCGGTTTGGAAAGGTTATTATCTTCCTCCCAACCGGTCGTACTCACAGCTGGCGTATTTGAAATATGGTTAGGTTTCCATTTTTGAATGCCCAAGGTTGGGAATACTCTTCTTTCCGGAAACGCTTTATGATTGATCGATGTGCTGAATCTCATGTCTTACATTGCCTTACATTGCCTCGAAAGAAGAATGATACGAAGAAGGAGTAGTAACGAGAACAAGAACAAGAGCCGCACAACAAACAATGATAACAACAAGCAAGCGTATAGGTCAAATCGCCGAATTTGTCTCGGTTTCTCTCCCTCACCCGTTGTTGCACGTAGGGCAGGTCTTGGAGCCGGACGTCTTGATGCGCTGGATCATTAGGCGGGAGGCGCAGTTCTCCAAGTCGATCGCAAATCTGTTGCCGTTGTAACGGACGATGGGGATGATCCCGCACCCCGTCTCGTTATCACCCTGAAAATGGAAGTCGATCGCATTACACCACGCCCACAGGTTAGTACGTACGCCGGCAGGGAACTGTTGGCGGTAAAACACTCACAATCGCACAAAACACACTAGGCAGGGTCTCTGCGAATTAAAAGCATGGCCACAAGGCTGAAACAGCAGGCAGGCGTCGTGTTCCGCTTTAAATCACGACCGTGCGGGAACTTGCTACTCGCAGTCTAGATCGTAAGCACCGAGAATGAGAATGGAGGATTCGACGTGTAGCGCGTCGACTGTTTGCACCGTGATAGGGAGATATTAGGGATATACGCCCCTACCATAGCACGCATCATGATATGATACCAGGGTATCGTATTATATGATATGATACGATATATATATGATATGATACGATATCATATCAAATCATATCATGTCATAACATATGGATACGATATGATCAATATGATATGATATGATATGATATTATATTATATCATATTATATCATATTATATTATATGACACGGTATGCTGTGATATCATATCATATCACGCGATAGGATGTTGTGATAGGAAATGATATTTTGGTTTATTAATTGATATGATATGATATGATACGATATAACATAGTATGGTATGATAGAACAGGATATGAGGATATATTATTAAAAAATGACAATACACTCCAGCTGTGAGATCGAATATTTTGTCGAAACTCATCTATGCAAGCTGTGTGTGATACTCCGATCACGCGTATTACGGGTTGTGTGTCCTCAGTAAGGATATAGGTCGGCGACTCCCCTTGCGACTACGGTGTAGCTGTCAGGGTCAACAGGGTGATGTTAGTCAGTCTGTGCGCTGAAACAATAAAACCCGTTTCTGAGGGAGACAAAATCTGACAGCTGCTGTGGAAGGAAATGCATCAGTTTATCAAGTGAATCCTGTTAGTCGAATAACCGGTGAGGGGAGGGCGGAGTTTTTATGGACGTGGGGGGCTGATTTTGATCAAAAGGGGGGCGAGAGGGGGGCGGGGGGGGGAGGGACAGGTGGGGCAGCTCCATTTGTGCATGGAAACTATTAATCCTTCTTGTGGGGGAGGGGCGGGAAATGTCTGTGTGGGGGGGGGGGGGGGGGGGGCTTTAGGTCGCATAGATGTAGGGGTTTGCTATACGCGTGGTGCTAGGTCTAGGCGATGGTGCGGGTGGTGGGGGAGGAGGGGGCGTTGGGGCAGGGGTGGGTGGGAATTGCAGCAGCGGCATGGACGGCTCTAAAAAGATAATGAGGTGATATCCAGGGCGTGGAAGTG
Source organism: Undaria pinnatifida (assembly GCA_012845835.1). Classification (NCBI taxonomy): domain Eukaryota; class Phaeophyceae; order Laminariales; family Alariaceae; genus Undaria; species Undaria pinnatifida. The sequence goes on along the minus strand of JABAKD010000004.1, from coordinate 1,812,392 downwards.
TATAGTGCCTGATAAGGCACTCTATGACGCGATTTGACATGGTCTATTGATACATTATTTGACACGACATGACATGAAATAAAATGATATGGACATAACCTCACCTGCAGGCCGGTGTCCGTGCTAACGGCATTTCCTTCATCGAAGACCAAGCATGCCGTGTCGAACTTCGCCCCGCTATCGAGCACCAACCTCTGCAGCACAGGGTAAGAGCACATCAACATAATGATGGAAAACGGTTCATCGAGTGTATCGGTTAACGTGTGCCTCGTCAGAACTCCTCTTTAGTGCGATGTAGGAGTGTGGCATCACCTGGCGAGGCTAGTGTCACCAATCTTCTCATACTTCGTGATAGCGTTCTCCTTGGTCAGGGCATCGACACATGCCACGATATAGAGACGTACCTAGCTTTGGTGAGCTCGTTATCCTCACTTGAAGAGCGCTATGCCTCACCCAAACACGCCCCCAAACAAAAAAGGAAAACCCAATTTTTTCAACCCGATGAACAATGGCATAGCCTGCTGCATAACCTACTGCATAGCCTACTGCATAGCCTACTGCATAGCCTACTGCATAGCCTACTGTAGGTACTACCATATCAGGAATACAACAAATCGTACCGTTAAACAAGGATTATATACTATAAATATGAGTTCGGGTTAAGAAGCCCCGTCGTTCGGAAAAAATTGTGGCCAAAACAACCTACCACCACCAACGTAGCACGCGTATTTTCTACAGTCGTCCTGGCATCTGATCTTCGATGAGAGTATCTGAGCAAGAGTCCTTAGACTTGACGAACCAAAGGTGTAAACCATCCCAAGAGGCAAACAATGCGCCACGGTGTCGGGAAAAATAGCTCACCAAGCCAACGCTTGCGTCCCAGTCAGCGAGACGCCAGCCAGCAGGGACGGAATTAGCTACGGTGCTGCACGAGCCGTCCTCGAAGTCGCCATCGAAAACAGCAGCGTTGTCGATGGTCGCATAGTCCTCGCTAAAGCAGACCCGATCCGAACGAAGATGAAACGGGAAAAATACCCAACGGGAAAAATTCAACGGAAGACGATGCGACGGGAAACGGGGCGACGGAAGCATGATTGGGACATCAGCGTGTGGTGCTACTGCGAGTAGGTGGTCCGTCATCCAACATCATCGCGTTGCCGGTCGTCGCATAGTCCTCGCTATCGCACGTCCAAGGGAAAGATCCACGGTGATACGATGCAACATGAGAACGACGGGGACAGCTACGTGTTGATGTTTACCCAGATTATACAAAAATATGGTATCTTGCAGATCCATCGCGAAAATGCCCAACGGGAAATGATTCAAAGTCGAAATAGCCGAGGATAAAATATCCAACTGGCGAACATAGAACAGGAAAAGATCTAACGGTAAAAAATCCAACGGGAAACGATCTAATAATGGGAAAAGGTCCAACTGGCAAAGATCCGCCGGGAAAATATCCAAAGGGAAAACATCCAACGAGAAAGGATGCCATGGGAAAATAATCAATGGGAAAAATATCCAACTCAGGAAAGATCCGACGGGAAAATATCAAAGGGGAAATGAGTCAACGGGAAATATCTGTCGGACGAAAATCCAACGGGAGAATCACGGTATCATAAATGTTTCGATACGTTTACCAGATTGTCCAAATTCAAAGCCAGTAAAACAAGACATGTGTCTCGACTATCTATGAATTGCCATCGCAACTATCTAATCATTCCACTTGTAGTTGGGTTTGGGTTCTGCCAAAAACTGAGCTTTAACAACGTAGAGCAAAAGGTGGGAATACGGTAACCAAGGCGACATCACCCCGCACGGTCTATGAATGCGGCGCAACATATGATGCGCGCATTAACATACGTGCTGAAGATATGGAATGGACACGTTTCACATAGTCTATGCCTGTCTCCAACTCGCCGAGATGAATCTGATGATGCGGAACTAAAACACTTGAAAAATAATAATATGCTCGTAGGCAGCGTGTGTTTGGACCCCTTGCAAACATGCTCGGAAAGCTTTTGATGTACGTTTTAAGTAGTTGATATTTTTGTGTCAACGCCCTCTTAGCACCTCTGTGAAAGGTGGCTAAATTGTCGTTGGACGCCAACCTAAAGTACGACAATAATCATCCGGTACCCGGCGGGTCTCAAGCGCTGACGCATTAGGCGTAGATATTACGGAGGACGATAGTAAACAGGACGAAATATTGTTAGTAAAAATATATGAACATATATGTTTTTGTGTCCACCGTAGGTCCTATTTACTAGGGTCTCCGTAATAGTAACGGCACATAAGGCATCACGCCCAGAGAGGTTCTTCTAAAGCATAATAGCCCCACAATAAGAGCAGCACTCACCCGTCGAGGGTGATGAAATTGGTGATGGACGTTCCGGCGCAATCTCCAACACCTGCAGCTTCGAAAGGATAGGCGCATTTTCCGTCTCCGTCGGTGGCGACACACTCTCCGCAGTCGCGGGGGCAGTTCTGGAATGGTCGGTGTCAACCGGCAGTAAACAGGACGTGGGGATTGAGATGGGAGGGAGGTTCGGGGCCAAGTCTCGGTGAATGCCTAAAAACGCATCGACAAAGCGTCTTTAGGTTTCGAATAGTTGGTTGCGGCTGCCAAGGGGATAATACCACCACTACCTTTGGGCGCATGATGGTTTATCGTAACTCCGTCAATGCTTGAAATGGTCACCGTAATGAAAATATGAAGACAGCCCTTGGTACAGCCACAGTGCGCTGCCGTGATTGTGACGCGCGAATACCACGTTTGGACTACCAAACCCAAGATTATGATGAACCCTTGAAACTATGAACTGTGAAGAAGCAATCAGTGCAGCCGTGGTTGTGATTTTGCTATGTAGTACAGTAAACTCACGGTGAAGGTATGGGTGCCGTAGCAGCTTGGGGCACGTCAGGGCGAACACCATCACGTGCTTTATCAGATGGTACCAAATCGTATCCATTGCCCCCACGTCGAAGAAATAATGTTTCACAACTAACGTGCGGGTGTTTGCGGTGGTCAACATGCACAATGTTGTTGCTAAGACAGGCCTTAGCACAATTAAAGTTCTTCCGTGGAGGTTATCCCCCCAAAACTCAATGCAAGCACGGACAGAGCTCCTTGTACATTAAGAGCCCTGCCGCGACGGTGGCCGTCACACAGGTGCTGCGCTGCGCAACTGCTGTGAATAGTAAAAACAAAATGGAGCGACACTAAGGCGGCCCTTGGCACAATTAGAATCCTGCCGTGGCTATCATTGTCCCAACCGGGGGTTAACTCACGGTACAGGTGTCGGTGCCATCGCAGATGCCATCGCCGCATACCGGATCGCAGCCTGCGCCGCTCATGAAGCATGACCCAGTCTGAAAAAAATCACAGCACAGAAGGATTATGTGAGAACACACAAAGCACGGCAGGAATGAGGATGAACTGTATATGTGTATATGATAATACACTCTTGGGGAATTCCCCTCATGCAATGGGGCATGTACGAGGTACGTTATGATATGTTGCAAATACATTGACCACCCCACCGCAGGCAGCAGTCAACAGTCCATAGCCATCCTAGCCACGGCCTTAATAGGCCGGCTCCACAGAGAGATGCCAACCTGTAGTCAACGCCGAAAGATTAAGCATAAACGAGCATCCTCTTTGCTCTGGAAGCACGCGCAAGCTGTTTTGAACCAATACCAGCAAGCAACATAAGGCTCGAGAGCTCCAGCGGGTTATAAAATACGTACAGCCCCACTCACCACTGATGAAGAGACGTCAAGGTTGGGAGAAGACGCGCAGTCCACGGGGCAGCTGTACTCGTCTTCGTACCTGCCACCGTTCATTGCAAAAGACAAACAATGTCGGCGCATCGGGGTGAGCAACTGCAATAGTCACATGTTGTAAAGTTCACTATACTTTGGGTGGGCAGTCAAATAGGTTAGCGATTTCAACAATACAACCCAACGGGCTAATACATTAAAAAACGGTCTCGTCGTCGAGACAAGAGACAACGGAAGAATGTGCCATATTGACGCAAACCTACTCTACTGGGCAGCTAAACTCGTCTCGAGGCCAAGCCCGCCGTCTCTTTCCAGAGTAGTCAAGGGTTATCTTCAGGGTGGAGAAATTCGACAGTGTCGGTGGTGTCAGTAGTGCAGACGCCGTTGCCGCTAACGGAGAGCTTAGGGCTGCAATATTTGCTACGTCACACATATCATTATGTCCTGTGGGCAGAACTTTCATCTGAGTTGGTCCCGGTGACTCGAGTCACTCAAAACATCCGAAACCAACTCATGTTTTCTGAGTTCAACCCGTCGATGCAAAGGCCCTATGCAAGCACCAAACCGTCTCATCACTCGCTATGGTACTTATCGGACACACACTAGGACCAACTCGTATTTCGGGCATTCGATGTAGAGACATAATGTCGGCACTCTCCAGCTGGTGTAGCTATTTTCGGAGAGACATTAAAACCAACTCGTATGTTCTGCGTTCGGCTCCTCGATGATGCGAACACACCACTACCCAACCGTTGCTGTGCTAAGCGTCGGCGGTGCCATTTTTGCTGATCCCACGCAGCCAACAGCGAGCTGGTGGATGCGATCTTTGTTGTGCCACACATACCAGTACACCTTATGTTGTGCCACACATACCAGTACACCTTATGTTGTGCCACACATACCAGTACACCTTATGTTGTGCCACACATACCAGTACACCTTATGTTGTGCCACACATACCAGTACACCTTATGTTGTGCCACACATACCAATACACCTTATGGACCAGAATTTCCATCAGGGCTGGCCCGAATGGTCTAAATACCCGGCTACACACCAGACCTAACTCGTAGTTTCTGAATTCGACGCCTCGATGAAAACACCAAAAATGTATCATCTCACCAGTTCCGGTGGTAGGAGTCGGAGGCGCCATTTTCGCAGATACCGTTGCCGCAGACGGAGAGGTGGTGGCTGCAGTCCTTGTTGCAGGTTTCCCTCGTCTCGGCTGTGGACATCGATGGGGTTTGCGTATTATTAGTTAAACACGAATTCAGTGTAAGCAATCGATTAATTATATGACAGACACCGTAGAAAAGATTTCAGAGTTCGTGGCTTCTATCCTTGTTGCAATTGTCCCTCGTTTCAGTTACAGGCGCAAAACGAAAACGTCGACAAATGCAGATATCCGTGTTTGTGCAAACACGTACTACAGCGCTGGCAGTGCTACCTACTTTGGACTTGTTTCAGAGAAACACATGAGGGCGCTCAGAGGATCAATGATGGGTTCAACGTGTGGGTCGGGGCCTGCATTTTTTTTTGTATGTCGCCGAGGGCAACAAGGGCATGGAGAACTCCTGCAGAAATCATCTTACACCGATCTTTAAAACACAAATCGGACGCACAGATTATGCGCAACTGCTACTACTGCGATACGCACGTGGTAGGCTACCGTACTAAATGTTTCAGTCCATGCATGTCACGGCTCATAAACAACGGCGTTCTCAAATCATCACAACAACGGAAAGGATCAGTGAAACTCGGGAGCCGAACCATGAATATTCCTTGTTTTGTTAAGCGGACGGGGATGGGGGGTGGGGGTGCTGTAGTTGTTGCAGTGTGCTTACAATGGAACGTGTTGGTTCAATCATGTACGTTTGTGAATAATTTAACTTCACGGCAGTAACGTGGTATTGCTTGCTGGTGCTGGTGCGTCGCGTGAAAGGCGATACCTCTTGGATACTACTCGTAAAACAATGAGCTCTTTCAAACATAGGAACGTGCAAATCTATTGATTATTCGCCATTCATTCATAACATCGGAAACGTGATAGAGAAATCAATCATGAACCGTACATGACGTCTTACGATTTATGTACTTGCACCATGATTTTGAGCTCTCCTAGTCATCACAAGGTGTCATATTAAGAACAACGAATCGTTTTCCTCAATACAGGACTGTTGATACAAGATTGGCTCTCTCACAACATCACAATTTTTCATTTGATGGACAAAATATCACGTTGTGATGACAACGCGCCAAAAAGGTTTGCTTACTTTCTTCGCACATGCCGTTGCCGCAAACAGCGGGGGAGACGGAGCCGCAGCATGCAGAGTCCGTGCGGCACTCCTCCAACGCGTCGCACACCCCGTTTCCTCGCTTCGACTTCCTGTCGCGTGTAGGCGAGATAGAACGAGCCCGAGTAGTGGTGTCAGCACAGTCGCGCGGAATCTCGAAAACTTTGGAATCGATATTTCTACACCAGACACCAGGGAGCGTGGTACATGAACGCGTCCCAGTGAACAAAATGGTAATGAGGCATTTTTCGCCGTACGAAAGAGTTCGATGGTTAACCACAGCGGAAGGTACACCACCACGAGCCAAAAAATGGAAAACAAGCACGACTAAAGGTTCAGTTCTACTAGAAGAGATATATCGACCGATGCCCGAATAAAAACTCACCGTGCGTCCCAATCGGGCACGAAACTGGGAAAACGGCGACCAACGCCGACCCAAACTCCAACCCCCATCGTAGCGCTGGTGGGCATGCCCAACTAACGTTCTACTAGTGCTATACTAGAGGAGATGCACCGATCGATGCAGAATAACTCACCAGGCGTCCCAATCAGGCACGAACTGAGCAAACGCCGGCCAGCGCTGTTGAACTCCCGGCGTAACAGGCTCAGGGGTAGGAGCAACCACAGGCTCCGCCGTGGGCGCAACTACAACGGGCGCGGGCGTAGGTGCTGGCTCGCTGGTGCCCCCAAAGATTTGGACCTGGTCCACGTAGATGGTCTGCGGGTGTCGGCAATGGCGAGGAGTAGCAGGGGGGTACGATGGGCAAGGGGTGAACGGTGTTGGCAAGGGGTGGTGGAGGGTGAGAGCCCACCAAAAGAAGCAGCAAGGTGTCAACGTCGACCGCCCGGTTATTGATGAAGTTGCTCGTTAACCAAATCAGCCAGCCACTTCCCAATATGCTGCCAGGCTCAATGTCATGCTTTGGAAGAAAAGGTGCTCACCTCCTGTGAATTAGCGCCACTGGTGTACACGCGTACCTAATGAAATTTCGGACGGGGGTGCGGAAAGTACGTTCGGGGACATGGGTGGGTGAGTGACATCAGTGTTGAGTTGAGTTTGATGTTCGTAACGGTATGAGGGTAGAATTATAGTGTTGTTTCGAAAAACGATTGCCACCTGAAGAAGGACCGCTTGATATAGCTGCAAGGTCATGCACATATAGGTGCTCACGTTGGTTTGTTTACCTGCTGTTCAGGGTGCGAATCAAATGTCGTTTGATTTTTGCTGGGGTCCTACTGTTAGACTACAACTTCAATCAACAATTGTCAATGACGCAGCCGACTCGTCAATCATCGCAAACATGGATAGGTCGAGTGAAAGCACAACAGCGTTACGTTTGTTTTTGCTGTTCGTGAGGGTATGGCTGGCATCGCAGCATGGGGAGGGGTGCTTCGGGAGATCAATATTCGAAAGCATCGCGATGAACATCATCAATAACCCAACGAGGTGAGACTCTATTCATTGACTATTGCAGACGCAAACGTTGTTAATTGCTACCGATTCAGCTAACTCATCAGACATGAACACGAATAAGCCGACAACCGACTCAAAAAGTACGGCATGTGGTCAGGTCGAGTTGAATCATGCCAGCAACGATGAGACTCCAAGCTGCAGTACCAGAATTTCGTTCCCGGTGTCGTCGACGAAATTGCTGTTCATAGTATGTTAATGATGCAACGACTCGCCGCACATTAAAAAGATACGCCCAACGCATCGAAAACCCAAATCACGCTAATATAATTATTTAGGGGACTCATCGAAATGGTCAGATCGAGTTCAAACACACAGCCTACCAGCAGTTCGTTGACGGTGGTTTCGACGAAGTTGCTGGCCCCCGATGCGAGGACGACGTTCACAGTGCTCCAAGAGTCCGCCACGGCTATAGAACGAGGACCATAGGCGCCACGGGAGGTGGACACAGCGCAAAGGTAAAAGTTAATACAGAGCCGTCAAGAGACATGGGAATACCGCAATGTTGCTGAGTCGGAAGAAGCATGTTTAGGGTTTCCAAGGTAGAACGGCGATCACATATACCAAGGGAAGTAGGTACAGGGCGAGGGAAGTCAGGCTTAGTCGTCAAAATGGCCGGGAATACCAAAACTGTGAACTGCGTATGGGACGAAAGTTGAAGTTTTAGAGCCTCCAATGTAGAACGGGGCCCATAGGCACCAAGGGAAATGGGTAGAGGGCTAACAAAATAGACGCAAGACCGTCAAGGGGGGCGAGGAACCTCAACGGCGAACCGTTTCAGACTCGCAATTTTTGTTAAGTTGGCGTCCTACTTACTCTTAGCTACTGAAAAGCGAAGGGAAATCCATAGCGGGCAAGGAAAATCGACAAAGGGTCGTCGAGAGACGCGGGAGTACCACACCCACGCTCGCTGTTCTTGTGATCACACGTTGTAATTCTAACGCCTCCACGATGGAATAGTGATTGCAGGAGACACCAAAGGGGAGGGTTTGGTAGATCGACATGTTGATTGAGAGAGATGAGAGTAGCACCACAACAACAGCGAAATGTTTATGAATCAATATTGTTGTTTGAGCGCGTCCAACTCGCTGTTGATCACTCGAATGCGACTTCAGAACCACTGGTCTGCGAGGTATCACCGATTTCAATTCGCAGCAGACAGGGCTAGGGACTGCCACAGTACGTACTGACAGCAATCTACTGGTAGTACCTATATCCACGGATTGATCCTGCAGGTAGACGCTGCCCCAAAAGACATGATGCTACGCTACCTCGTAATCCAAACAACAAGTCATATTATATTGTGGAAACCCGTCCAAAAACGGTTGGAGACGATCACTATCCAACATCCTGCTGCCATCCAATATACTGATTAATTTTAAAGACAGTGCCATTGAGGCTACCAGTGTCCTACCTTAACGAAGCATGTATGAGGACATGTCTACATGAATGCATGTCTAAGTTTGTACAGCGGGCACCACTAGGTCCAGCAGCGAGCGCAAAGCCTGCTGCATGACCGTACTGTGTTATAACGAAAGGCACAAAATAATACGGTAAAAAGAGTCGTGGCAAGAGGTACAGCTTTCACCACGGCATTAGCAGTCGGCCAGCGCCTGCTGTACAATCAATGTGTTGACACAGTTAGACACAGGGGTAGCGTTAGGAGTGCATCATGGTCATCCAAATAACAGACATCGCTGACTGCTAGCTCCGGGGCCATGGCACATCTAGCAAGCGGCAATAGAATATCACCGACTTCAACGTCTTTGACATTGAGCTAGGTTTGTGCGGCGGGCGCAAGTATCAACAGGCACTTCGAGGCTGCTGTAAGGGCAATGGTTGTTTCAGCGACCCCGAGCCGACGGCGCGAGTGACGATACCGCGATACCCACTGTGATTTTCGGTAGCGCGATACGCATCGCCTTATATGTTCCTTGTCTTTTGTTACGCCGTGCCAACAAAATACCGCTTCTTAGTGCGCTGATGCGAACCATACTGAGCCATCAGCGCGAGGGGCCAAAAATGTGTGGAGAAAGCAGGGGTACCGCCCCCTGCCTTAGCCTCAGTGTTCATAGAGACAATCTCGCGCGGGCGGCTGAGTCGCTAAAAACGAGGCCATAAAAGCGGCTTCCCTACCTTAGCCTTGCTCTCACCGCCAGTCAGGTCGCCGTCGTTGACCCACTCATCTGATCCCATGTTGGAACTAGTAGCCGAGTTGTGCCAAGATACATACCAGGGATTTCTAGCCAAGTGGCTATCGTATCTCTGAGCGAGACACACAGCCAATAAAAGAGGTACTACCTCTGTCAGCAACGTTGTGGGTGTTTTACACCTGAACACAAAATTCTACAGCAATGCTCGGTAGCACAGCGGACTCTTCTTCGGCATCTCGCCGCCCGGTACTTCACCGACATTGAGGCAGTCATCTGATTCCGGAACTGTTACTGCTAAATGTTGATATTAGCGTCGTACACAAAACAGGAAATTTTACTATTACGGGGGACCATAGTAAATAGGACCAAATATTGTTAGTCAAAATAGGTAAATATATTGGTTTTTGTGTGTACCGTAGGTCCTATTTACTATGGTCCCCCGTAATATTTAGGCATTGAAAACTGTTGAAGTGGTCATCTGCAGCACGGTATCTCACCGTCACTCAGGTCACCGAGATTGACCCAGTCATCTGATCCCCCGAACTCGTACAGGTCCACCTTCCAGTGCCCCGCCGTCGCACCCGCACCCAGCTGACCCACGACACTAACTGTCAAGCCTGCTGTCAGCACCTCGGGTAGGCTGCAGTATACCTCGTACTGTGACGTAAGTGGGATTGGGGGGGGCAGATTGGAAGGGTTTAATCACAATGCCGTTGAAGATGGTCGGGGCCTTGCTTTGTCCAAACGTGTTTCTCGCAGTCTGTGGCGGCAGAGCTTGTACCTCTGGCCGAGGCTACGGTTGGGTGTGGGGGGGGGTACCATTCAAATCACCACCGGGTTTAGGGGGCGAGTGGCTGAGAACCTTCTCCAAAACAGACTTGAGCGTAGCCTGCCGGCGCGGCCTAGCAGCCAATCTAGTGGGGGTGTCTATCGCGAAGTCAAAAAGCACACCACAGGGCAGCAACCAGCGAGTGTGGCTCGGGGCCGATGAAAAACTAACCCATGAATTAACCCATAAAATTAGCCCCCCCGGGCATAGCCTGGGATCTCTCTAGGATAAAACATCGAATGAGACGACGCGTGCCACGATAGAGGTGCTGCACCACCTTTTTTCTTAATACTACCCCTCAATTTTGGGGGCGCTCAAGACCTCTCCCAAAATCTGATTTGGAGAAAACTGAAACTGCTACGCGATGAAAAATCCCATAGCCTAGGTATACAACAATGAGCGGTGCAAACGAAATAGCGCAATTCCGACGATTTTGTGTTAACCCCTCCCTACACTAATTCCAAGTAATTTTGTCCCCAAAAACGGATTCCAGCTGTAAAGGGGTTAAGGAGCACTGTCGTTCACAAAACATTTCAACCAAAAAGTGCTACCTCTATCGTAGCATGTGCCAGGCACTGGATATGCGGAGTGTCGATTGGCATAAGAACGGTCAAAAGATAATGGCACACACGCGGTAGGCGATGCGTCGTCGTACTTATCAGGAGGAGAATAAGATCGGAGCCCGACTGGGAGAGCTGTTAGAACAATCATTTTTAGACAAGGCCCAAGCACGTTTCAAGAACACCATGAACGACTCGTGTTCCTTACCTCAGCGACGCCGTCAGTAGTAGAAGTGAACTCGATGGAGCTATCAGTCACAGACGTCGCCGCATTTTCAGCACCCTAGAAACAGACAATAAGAGGGAGAAGAGCAAAAACGTACATGTAAACTCGATGGAGCTGATAGATACATGCGTTGCGGCATGTTCGATTCCCTCTTAGTAGGGACAAAAAAAGCTGGAGACACAAAGGTTAGGTGGATCAAAGATCAGAGGCGTGCTACGACATATCCCACATCAAACAAAACACAGAGGACGAGCGCTAGTTATTTCGAAACATCGCTATTTTTGCTGTATCGAAATAAAAAGCAGGAAGTGCGGTCTTCTAGCGAACCTTCCAGGAACAGCGGGCTGCATCCTGAGAATCACCGTGCTCGCTCGCGTGTTCGCGTATCTTCTTTTTCTTGCTCTATGAACGCATCCCCTGCTGCAACAGCACGAGCCGCTTCGCATGATCGACACTGTAATCGCCCCTATTTGTTTTACGTTTTCCCCCCTGTGATTCCAAGGGAGTTAAGCTCCTGCGCTCGACGGGCTGAAAAGGGCGATTACCAGGGATTTTCACAGATCAGGGTATAACTCGCGGGTTAAGCGCGGTCAGGGTGGTGCCGACCCGACCCTATCCGACCCGACCAGTAAGATTTGAAGACCCCCTGACCCAACATGAACCAGCCCATGAGATCTCGATCACCTCCTGAACCCACCCGACTCGCCCCGCAAGGTCATGGAAACCTCTTGACCCGACCCGCGGGTCGGATCATGACCCTTCGAGAGCCCTGATTATACATACATGGGCACCTGCGAAACGGTCGGTGAACCGGATGCGCAGAGGCAAGAATGGGAAATACTGCTGTTCAGATCGGGTAGGCTAAACCTTGCCGTGAGCTCTTGTGGTGTGTTTCAACATATCCACTACTCTGTGTCCTGTTGATCTCGTGTGAATACACTCCATCAGTGATCCATGGAATGAAAGGGTCTGGGCTTCGCACGCAAATCGGTTGGCGTCAGACATGGAGCACCCCCGTTGTTTTTTGCTGCAGTAATCTGTTCGCCTTAAACCAAGGTTACGAGCGAGCCAATTTGCTCACCCGCCACATTCAGAATGCCATCGCTGTATGCTGCTACCAGGTAGGCGTTTCAAATCTACACGACCTGGCTACTTTGGTAAAAGCCCTTTATGCGGTGACTAGAGTCGGAGTATCGTCGTCTGGAGATGCGAAAAAAACTGGAACGCAGTTATATTGTTTGGTGGCCATCCATGCCTGAGTCCCAACAGGGTTAACATGTTGGACAGGCCATAGTCACGATGAGCTTGTCATGTGGCCTGTTCCAGAGTATTCACCACCCCTTCCTTGGCAAATCTTGACGCATGGTACGATAGAGGTGCGCCATTTTGTTTCCGAATATCCTCCGTTTACGAGCTCAAGACACGTCCGCCTTAACCCGAGAATTGATTCGGAAAAAAAACAACTGTCATGGATTGAACAGACCCAATGGCCCAGGTATACAACGAAAATCGTGCCCAAAAAGAGTGAAATTTTGACTATTTTGGGTCAAGGGGCGCCGTAATTTTTTTCACAGACCGTTTCAGACGAAAAGTGCTACCGCTGTCGTTGCACGCGTCACTTTTCACTCACCACGATCGGAGTGCCGTTACTTTGTTCGTCAGGAAGCTTTCTGCCGTTAGGGGTCTCGTCGCCGCTGGTAACGGTGACCTGCACATACAACGGGGTGCCGGCCGTTCCAGTCCCAACAGTCACCGGTGGAGCCACCGGCAAAGGTGCAACCGTGGTAGGCAACGCTACTGGCGCCGGCGGGGATGTAGGCTCCGCCACTGGCGCCGGCTGGGAGGTTGGCGCCAAAGGTGCAGGAGTAGGTGACGGGACCGGAGAGTTACCGTCATCCCCGAAGAGCTGAAGTCTGTCGATAAAGATGGTCTGGGGTGGCAGTTGGCGTACAGAGAACACAGAGTCGATTAGTGGATGGCGTATAGAACGGGACTTGCGATATAACGAACGGGAAACTGGCAATTCAAGTCGCTCGAGGTAGATGGTAGCGGACGTGCACGAAGGGTAGAGAATGCAAGGTCGGTTGGATTTGATCGTGTCGATTAGATGGTGTCAAATCCCACCAACATGAAGCGAGTTTCGCTATATCGAGCGGAAGTAAGCACAGCTTCGTACCTACATAGGGCATATGTAGGTAATGGGATCGGAGAGGCACCACCATCTCCAAAGATCTGAACTCGGTCGACGCAGATGGACTGGACTAGCGCGTGTCAACCAGACGGTGGGTTAAATGTAGCTTTTGGTGGAGAACCAAAAGATTATTGGATGGTGCTGAATCCCACACGATAATGACCTGCGCTAAATCGGTCGATTGCGTGGTATTGAATCCCACAAGAGAGTTTTTAAGCTAAAATACAGATGCAGACGGAGATAGTCATCGGCATGTGGTTCATGTTTATACGCAGTCCTTAATGTTGGTTGTCGTCGTCGTCGTGATTTTTTCCCAGGAACACTCCGAACAGCGCCGGCACCGCAAATGAGCAATTGCTAGTATCACCAACTTGGAAGATCCTCTCATCCGCGCGTGGTTCTAGGCGCATGTTGAATTTCACTCTTCTTCTTGCAGGTGTTTACGAATATCAATACCGAAAGCACAAGCGATTCCGTGTAGGTGTGCTGACAGAGGGCTTTCATCAAGATGGTCCAGCGGTCCGCGCCCAACTTAGGACTCGGCGTCACCTACCGCTTGTTTTTCATGTCGACGTCGATTGGTGATGACAGCCATCTACAGTGCTTAGACTACCTTAGTCGTTTGGCATCGTCCCACGATATAGAGCACGTTGCCCCCCTTGCTGCTATTGCAAGACCCCTCACTGTTCCTAAGTAGCTTATCCCCGAAAACGTTTGTGCAGATGTACAGGAGCTAACTCACCTCTTCGCCGGTCGCACCATCGGTGTAAATCCGGATCTGGCGTGGGTGGCGAACGTGTCCAGCAAGTTCCAAAAAACACGAGGTGGGGGATGGGATTGCCGGTTATTGTGTTGTTCTTGAGCACGAAGCCGACGCCGTCGAAACTGAGGGGTTCTTACGTGAAAGAGGCTGAGAACATCTTCGCCACACTAATAACATTTTTAATAGAACTACTAGTTCAAGACGATAATTGCATCGAGTGTGGATATTTTTCTCGATATGCAACTTCCATCGAGGAGACAAGTTTGTAATTGGACTGTGTTTTGGAGCTATATCTTTCAGATGCCTATACTCCGTGCACCCGTGGTACACGGTGCAAGTGGTTCCGTTGCGGTTAAATCATTCGCATTTTATTCTAACGCGCCCACAGCCGTAGATAACGCCTTGCAAGCAAGTCACACCAAAACGCTACTAGTATCATATAAAGCCCGCTAAATAGCTCAGGTGCGACCGTACCAGAAACTCGTCGGTCGATAGGTCGATGAAGTCGCTAGCCGCGGCAGTGGGAGCAGAAATGCTGATCTCTTCCCAGCCGCCCTCCACAGCTGAGGGCGAAACGACAAGCACCGGAATGAAACGAACGGAGTACTTGTGTGGGTCATCCAGACTGATCGGGACACAACGAAGGAAGACATCGTAAGGGTCGCCGAAGCTATGGTACAAATATTAGCACCGGAGTTAAACGAATTGATCATTTCGTACTTGTCATCGAGGCTGGTTTTTTTTTTTGGTACTACTGGGATTAGGATAAGAGTTAAACGAATTGATCATTTCGTACTTGTCATCGAGGCTGGTTTTTTTTTTGGAACTACTGGGATTAGGATAACATCAAACGGGAAAAATTGCAAGGGTTGCTGAGGTTGGTTAGGATTGGGACTCAAGAAATGAATAGCTTGACGCGTGCTGCGTTAGAGGTGAACCCCTTTTTTTGTATGGTTCCTCATTTTTGGGAGCTTACGACCTCTCCCAAAAACCGAAATGGAGGAAAATATAACGTCCTACCGAAATGAAAAATCCCATGGCCTAGGTACACAGCAAGAATCGGGCACAAAAAATTGGCGTATTTCAGGCGATTTTGGGTTAAGGAGCCCCGTCATTCAGAAAATATTTTCGCCAAAAAAAGGTATACCTCTATGGTAGCATTGGTGATTTTTCGTCCTTCATGATCATCCACCTATTAATAGCCTATTAATAGCCTATTAATAGCCTATTAATAGTCTGATTCAACCGATTAGTGTCGGGGCACAACGAGCAAAATATTACCAATGATCTGAGGTGAAAATATTATCGTAGAGTCCGAACATAACGAATAGCGTGTGTGCATGGGCCCGTCGAGGGTGAAACAATGACAGAGGTGTTTGCGCAGGCCCGTCGAGGGTGAACTTGAACGGTCAGCACCGGAACTGTACGAACGAAATATTGCCAGGGACCATTACTTGTATAGGTTTTTTAGATGAACACATGAGCATCTGGACACAACGGCGATAATAAGCATTACATAGCTCACCAACACGTCTTGCAGAACTTCTCTTTAGGACCACAGCAGCTACATAATGTGGATCGAAAAGGGACTATAGTACACTCACAGATGTCACCGGACGATGAGGGTAAAATATTTCGGGCGTGGGCGGAAGCGCGAACAGCTTCGGGCGTGGGCGGAAACGCGAACGGTGACGGCTTCCGAAGGCCGACATCAGCTTACATTTAACAACATATCGATATAATGGACCAAGGTAACCTACGTAAGTACAAGGTCTTCAAAAGTAAGCGAGCGCAACACAGGACATTGTTCCGGTAAGGGGTGGGGCGATTATCGGGCCTTGTGCTTCATTGGCAGCGTCTCTCGCGCAAATAGAGCTACCCTAGTTGCGTGCAAGTGCTTTCATGCGTGGCGATAGGCACCAACCAACCATGTGAGGCATGCTGCGGTAGAGGTGTTTCAACGTTTTTCGGGAATTTCTCACTGGAATATGTTGATATCCCACACACGATATCCCAAACACAAAAAGCGGTATCTTGATAGGCACATGAAATTTTCAACGCGAAGAACAATGACATGGCCTAGGTATGTAACGATTTACATTAATGAATACATTTAGAATGACATTTAGAACGACACCATAAAGACACAGATGACGGCATGGCAACGATTGCTTGGTAGGCCCTCGGTTCAGGAGCCCTGTCAGAACAGGCATCTTTCGCCGTATGTGCTGTCTCTGTCGTGGCAGGCGTTATGATAGGCTTGCGTGTTGTACTGAGCCAAGAAGGGGTACAGGGTCGCGAAAAGAGGGGTTACCCGCCCTACCGTGGCCATCGTCCACAAAAAGGAAGATAGATGGGCACTATAAACTCACCGCCTTGCAGATCGCCGAGGTCAGTCCAATCATCTTTTCGGTTGAACTCGTACAGACCCACTTTCCAGTGCGATGCCACACCGCCAGCGCCGAGCTGGGCCACCAAATTGACGTTCAGACCTTCCGTAATGACCGATGGTGATTTTGTCCAGATTTCGTACTATGATAGAGGGACAGGCAAACGCGTGCGGGATGAGTTTCGAGGTTCAGGTCGGTGGGAAAAAGGTTAGTCGAACGAGTTGCTCCTGGGGAAGTGTATGGAGCATGTAAAGGTTGTCTCGCAACGAAGCCCGCCGTGAGCAACTAATTAGACACGTGCTTCGATAGAGCTGCTACCTTTTTGCGGCGTATTTTAGCCAGCCGACTGGGAGCTGTTCAACTGATGGGCTACTAGTTGCCGTCGGAATTCCGTTTGCGGTGATGGAAAATTCGTTCGATATGCGTCCACTAGCTAGACCATGGGAATGTTATTCCAGTTTAGCCCGCGGTCTTCACAAAAGCCTCGGAAAAACTGGGGGGCTCACCCTACGTAGCATTCTTCACCTAGGTAGTCCAAAGGTCGATCGCTCAGCTGGGGCGCGCTAGGCACGGGCACCGACGCATGCCGCGGTAGCCTTCGCGCCTAATTTTCCTACGGTGCACAAATCGCGTGAGGATATATATATATATATATATATATATCTGTACCTCGCCCAACAGACTGACTTTGACCAATCAAAGGTGCAAGCGAAAAACAGTCATCCCGCCGCAGGGACTGAGCTTTTTCGGCCCGAAAGGTTTCTGGTCTTCTGATTGGTTGAGTTTCTCCAGCAAGGAACCGCAGAATCGTTGTAACGGCAATTTAACGAGTATCATTTGGTTTAGGGACTAGGGTATAGAGGCTTGGTTGGGTTGCGCGAGTGGAAGCCTTCGAAGTCATGTTTCGGGGGATGATGGATAATGGACGATGTTGATATACTCAGCTAGCTCCTAATGTCAGAAGCTCAGAAATTCTTAGAATATGCTGCAGCCCTGCCGCGGCATGGCTATTTCGGCAACCTCATGGCCTAGGAATAAAGCGAATGATGCTTTCAAAGTTCAATGGCTTTTGTGCAGTGACGCGTGCTCTGCGTTAGCGGCATGTGTACATGATACCACGTTTTTGCAACGATGCTTTATCTGAAAAACGGGGATCCTTGACCCAGAACCATCTGAAAAATCGTTCTTCTTGTCGTTCTTGTTTCGCAATACTAACATGTGTTATATCTAGGCCGCGCGTTCGGCCATCGGGGTGGGTGTCACTTTAAGTTTACCCAAAAAAAAAGTTTTCGGGCGAGGTATATATACTGCAGAACTCTACAAGCACGGAGCCCCGGGAACAAAAAAACTTTGTCCTTTGCCGCCGCATGCCTCTAGTACCCCAGCTGGAGAAAATACCACCGTCGGAAACAAGATTGTCCCGCAGAAAAGTGCTGCCTGTGTCGTTGCACGCTTCTACATGTAACAGCAACACGTCATCCGGATCATCCGCTTACCTCGGCAGCACCAGAAGAGCTCGACTTGAGCTCGATCGAGTTCGAGGTTTCGGACGTGGCCGCCCGTTCGGCACCCTAGAGAACACGGTAACGAAAGAGAGCAAGATGCGCAAGGGTGTCAGGTGATCTACCCTTTCTAGAAGGGCGTCCGCAGCGCGCTTACAGCCACCGTGCTTGTATCCGTCGTGAGCAGTGTTCAAATGGGCAAGACAGATGAAAGAGGGGATTCGACTCCCCGATTTACAGATTAATATTGTCTTGTTTATGGCATCCACCCGCGCTTAAATCGATCGAGTCCCCGGATATATCAATCTAGGCCCCAGTTTTCTTCGCCGTCACAACAACGAAAAAGGATAAGAGAAGACATGCAAGGGTGTCAGCTATCTGGAAGTTCCGGAAGGGTTTCTACACCAGAATGCGCAGGACACACACCCCAGGTGATCAAGAGCATCAAGAACGCGAGCTCGCGTATCTGCCTTGGGTAGGTAGATGTTGTAGTCCAGAATGTGGTACCGAGAAAAAGCATCCAAAAAAACACGCACAACTGCTTGTCTTGCGCATCCTTCGTCCACAAGCTATCCAGAGCGCGGTACAGAAAACTAATACGATCGTAATTATCGTCACTTTGAAGGGGAAGGTTCAGTCCCCGCGCGCAGGTTTAACGAGAGATAGTACGTAGATCGTGGGCCTCGACATCAACACTGGTTATCCCATTATCATTGTAAAAAGGTATCTGTAAACCACACAAATGGAGCAAAAGGCGGTTTTGCGAACGGTCTAGCCCAGCATGCCGTCTAGCCTAGTGTGAGAACGCAGTCAGTACCAGTTGTTGTGAAACTCCTTGTACTATGGCTCGGACGACGCACCTGTCACCACCCTATCCAGCTGCCCACATCAGTCTATATGGCCGATGCTGTAACCTTCAGTTATATTAGTCGTAGCAATTACTTTCCATAAAATTTCCGAACGGGTTACTACGATAATGCTCACCAGCAACGCGCTACCATCGTATTGAGAGGAGAGGATGTCTTCGCCGTCTGTCTTCTCCACGTACACTGGCGTCCCGGCGGTGCCTGTTTGCAGGTGACGCCTATGGGATTGCTCTAGTACCCTCTGGCTTTGAGCATAGCCCGATTGCGCACCGAACACGCATAGTGCTGCGAGCGCTCCTATTGTGCGCGTTGAGCGCAAGTTGACTGCCCGAGCCATGGTATGGGCCTTAGGTAGTAGGCGTGTTGAAGACTGGGAGGGAGGGAGGGAGGGAGGGAGGGAGGGAGGGAGGGAGGGAGGGAGGGCGAGAAAAATACGGGGAGAGAGGCAGGGGGGAAGAGAGAGGGAGGGAGAGATAGGGAGGGCGACAGAAAGATATAGAGATTGCGAGAGGGAGGGAACGAGGGCGAGAGGGAGGGAACGAGGGCGACAGGGCGACAAAAAGAGAGCGAGAAAGAGATGGTGAGGCGAGTGAAAGAGAGACAGAGGGGAGAGACACAGATAGGGAAGCGAGAGGGGTAGATGAAGAGATGAGAAAGATATAAGGAGACGAAAGAGAGAGATGAGGAGGCGAGAGAGCGAGGTCGGAAGGAATCAGTAGACAGAGCACAGGGTCGTGCAGTAGGAGTTATCCCTGGCGGCCGTTTGCTTCCGTGTAACCCTTCGTTCGCAGATTGAGCGATTGAAAGATTGAGAGATTGAGAGTTGTGGTGAGCTGATAGCTCAGCAATGCTGCTAGTTTTTCCACGTCCGCAAGGCTCACGCTTCCAAGCCAGACAAATGCCGCGGTATCTTCATTGTGCGCACGAGTGCATTGTCAATCAATTTCGTCATAGAATACCGCACGGTCGAAAAAGATGTGCATGTATGGTATATTGTGTTATGTGGGTGCATGTGGTGTATTGTGTTATGTCGGGGCACCTACAGTAGTAGCACATGCATACGAACGAAAACCGTACCGTACCTTTCCACGCCGGTACGCGAGGTGTGCTTTGTGTACGGCCATGCCAAGAAAACTGGTCGGCGACACCTTTGGGTCAACAGGTCGTTACGAGCTTTATGGCGGTACCGCTGTGCAGTGTTCCTTGCCAGAGGTTCTTCTCGAACGTGACCCAGACTCTACACTGCTTTTACCCGCTCCGTGCGCTTTGAGCAGACACGACCATCGGTAACACGTACCGCCAAGTCGACACGAAGAAACGAATACATACATACACGCATAAAAATACCAAGTCGTGCCCTGATATCTCAACGTTTCAAACTACACCGACCCCCGATACAAGTTTAACGCTGGATGCAAGGCATGCCGGCATGCCGTCGTAAAAAGGCTGAGGTGACGATAGACCACCAAGAGAAAATAGTTTAGACTCTATAGACGGCCGCTACCACGAATGGCCATCTTCAGAGGGGCGGGCACACGTGTCATATTGCCGGCATGTACTCTGGTGCATGTGATGGGAGTCAAAAATGATGTGGCATACTGTAGTTCGTTCGGTCTTCTGCGTGTTGTGCTGTAGGGGGCGGGGTGGGGCATCTGAGACCTG
Source organism: Undaria pinnatifida (assembly GCA_012845835.1). Taxonomy (NCBI): domain Eukaryota; class Phaeophyceae; order Laminariales; family Alariaceae; genus Undaria; species Undaria pinnatifida. Next base: position 1,791,702 of record JABAKD010000004.1, on the reverse strand, counting down.
ATCCGTATGCGCACTGTCCATGTGACGAAGGGTCGTTCTCAACGAGGCGTACAACATCTCCGTTTATTGCTTAAGTTTCGGTATTTTGCCGAAATCTATCGGATTCGTTTCTCACCCACACCGCTCTCTGGCTTCCCTGGGTTACAGGTGCTTGTGAGTGAGCTGAAGAATGGATACGATGAGATGCTGGAGGTTCATTCTAGCCAGCACAGAATATCTGTGGGTATAGGGTATTGGTACCAGGTACACTACTGCTGTAGTAGGTACGCCGCCACGGTAGTCAAGCTAGCTGCCGGCACGCGTCTACGCACACGGCCGCAGGCTGTTCGCTGAACTATAAACTATATATAGTTCTAGTCTAGTATAGACCTACATGTGTACGACGCAACGACATGCGACGAGGTACCGTACGTACCTGGTACGCACGTCACATACCCCAGGTACCTGGTACACAACTACTACTACAGTACTACAGTAGTAGTCTATATGATCTGTCGTTGACGCTGCTGGATACTGCGAGGATCAACAGGACGGTTTGATATTTTGCAGGGACGGTTTCGATTGAAAATCAACCTCGATGTGCGATATGTGGGACCACAATGCATTAGTATTAATCGTAGTGGTCTCCTCTATGGCGGCAGTATGTGTCATCCGGAAATACCGGCATAATGGCGGCAACCAACACTACTCCGCATACTGCTGCTACTGCGGATTCCACAAGCAAGCGTGCCAAGCGATTTCACGGGCTCGTAACGGGCAACCGGTACTCCTCATCTGCGCTACGCTGGGGGGTGCAGTGCTTGTAGTAATGTTTTCCGCGCCTGCTCCTCTCGTGAACACAAGAGTGTCCCATCAATTCAGAATTAATTAATCTTTCCGCAGCAACTGTGATTGACTGACTGTGTTCCCGCCCTAGACTAGACTATACCTAAGACAGAGACAGCCAAGCCTACTACGCTTTTGAGCCCGCGGTCTTGGCTCGTCGTGCCAGAAGGTCAGTTAGTGTCAGCACTACGTCACGTTGTGCCTAGAGCTCGCGCCACATACGGAGCCGAGTACCGCCCCTGATATGATATCTAGTTGTTGTTACACATATCTGTGCTAACCGTTCGTCTACTATTGTAGTTGTCGTTGTTTTCGGCGATAGCTTTGCTGCATGGATCTCGTTAGATTGTTTCATTCCGCGCCTGTTGCTCCTCTGTCAATAAATGCCAGAGCGATCGATCACTCCATCCACTCAACCCACCTAAAAAGAAGGAGCTGCAGGTATTACCGCCCGACTGACTCGCTGTTCACCGCCTAGCTATGACGTGAACGTTGATTTAGATATCGCAGCGATGCACCATGGATCTCGTGTGACTGATTATCTTTTTTTTCGTGCCAGATCCTTCCACTAACAGATCATACCAGGTATCCACGGGTGGGTTTATCCATCAAAACCGATAACTGGGGCACTGCTGCACTCACCCTAAATTAGTTTCGACCCACAAGGCAGGACCACAGCCAGTCTTCCTCCTATCCCCGACCTGCCTTGCGCCTTGAAGTGGTCTGGTGGCGTTGGGGCGTGTGCTTGTTTGCTTCGCAGTTCGATCTCTGATAAGCCGAGCCTCGATATGATTGGCTCACGTTCTCTGTATATTTCGGCGCACAATAGTAAAACACGTCCTTTTTTTGATTGGCCAAAAAATCTGAAGTCCTGTTCTTGGTTTAATTTCTGCTCCAAAACAAAACGCATTCTCGGCTAATTCAGCTCGGATTCGGCTCGGAATCTGCAACATCGGCTCGCTTTGCAAGAAAATCGACTCCCTCCCTCGCAAGCAAGGAACACAGTAACCAGTACTGCGTTTGTTGCTTGTGTTGCTGCTGCTCGCCCACGGATCTAGAATATACCTGGTACCGTGTAGTCTATAGAACTTTCGTTATAATTTATCGATTTTATTTACTGAACACTATTAATAGCACAACTTGGGTTTTAACGGGGATCGTGACACAAAAAAGAGAGTCAAAAAGAGATCCAATTCGAGAGGGATCTGCTCCCTCAACTTAATAAACTCTACACCGAGAAAAAAAAAACGGCTCAGAATCGGCTCTGCCACTCGAAAATAGGCCCAAAACCAACTAAAAAATCGGGTTGTAATTTGGACTAAACCTTTCAAAACTCGAATCCGAAAACCGAAAATCCAACTTTTTTGGCTTTTTAAGATCGTATCCAAAACTGTGTCCGGACTATTAGAACTTTATGGGGCCTGGTCTGGATTACACCATGTGGAAGGCAACTACATGTGTAGTCTAATAAGCCGAAAAACAGCAGTACAAAGTACAACGCACAATGACAAGAAGACGCGCTGCCGTCGCAAGCAACAAGTACACCATAGAAGAGCGTGCTGCTGCTGCTGCTGCTGAATCACGCTATATACCCACTCGCACACCCCTCGACATGACATGACCGCGAGCCGATGGGATCGGATAGCTATATTGTTGTTGTTGTTGTTGTTCTCACATTATCTCGCATGACCAAGACCGTTTGGTCAAAGGACAGGCTTTGTTGTTGTTCTCAGATCAACTCGCACAATCAAGGCCGTGGTCACAGGACAGGCTCCAGTCACTCTGAAGTGGAGGAACACCCCACAGTCAAGGGAAAAAACACAAACAACAACCAAAGAAGGTGGTACACGCATAGATAGACTATATCACAGCTGACGCAATTTATGCCTTTGCCAGAAACATATAAAATGGGAGATCGAGAGTCAACCTACAATCTGGTGCATACGTCTCATTTTAGTAGTGAGTGGTGGCGACGACTACGGGAGCCTTGCCACCCTCCTCGCGGTCTCGATTGCGGCACTCACTCGTCAAGCGCCAAAAATAACACTCAAGATCTGTCGTCGAGGACGATCGAGGACAGCCGCCGTCTGCGACATGTAGTCCTTGTTGATGTACGAGATCGACGAGAGCGAGGGGGAGAGACAACAAAAAAACTCTTGTCGGGTGAACCGCGCACACGGCGTGTTTTCCGTTGCCCCACCTACCGAGCTTCATCTATCTATCTATGCGTGCGAGCTGAGATAGATTCTCGCTCTCTGGTGCGGCAAACTCATACGCGCGTGCGTTTGTCATGCAACGGTTGCCGTCGAAACGGTTGGTTGTCGGTTATAAATAGTTATAAATAGTGTCCAACCACATGTGTACCAGTAGTATGTGTTAACCCTTTTAGCACCTTTTAGCACCGCGCTCCCGACATGAGAACAAAACACTTGGAGTTAGACTGGGATTAACTACAAGAGTTGGGCAAGGTTTTTTAAACGTGCTTGCACGCCACAACAACCCAACCGCTCTCCCATGGTCAGCGCTCTGACTATATGGGAGAGTGGCTATTGTGGTGCACAATTAACGAAGAAAGCGCAATGCCTTCAGGGATGCCATAAGCAGTGCATAGTCTACAGCACTGGGCCCTAGATTTGACACAAGGGTTGCAGCCCCTCTCTTTCATCAGCGCTGCGCCGATCTACTCGGACGGACCGACGTGCGCGAACAGGATATTCAATGGATAATTTCAGACGGCTGATCCCCGCTGGCATGATGCGTAGGATTATTATTATGCTGATATGCACCCCGCATATTTCCGTGGGCGTAGAATCGTGCAACAATATAGCAAATAATAATGTGAAAAAGAAGTACAGGCGGATGTGTGAAAATTGCGGTAGACTACACTACCAACCGACGATATTACGTAGGGTATTTCGTACCTACCGTCTGCATGATCGCCTCCCAACCTCTGTCAAACGAAGTTACTTAGCATATGCCTAACGAGGCAACGTAATTGAGCGCGGGCACATCAAGCGTTCCATTTAAAACACTGACGATTTGCACTTCTCCCCTCCGTGCTCAATAATGGTGGTGACATTGCATGACCACATCACCAGGTCCTCGCTTGTTGCATTCCGCAAAAATGTATCTCTGCCTCCAAATTAGCGACCTCGGAGCCCCACATCGGCACGGCAAAAAAAATCATGGTAGCTACATAGTTGCATATATATGTCGATTGAAATGTTACGTCTTGCGATCCATGTAAAATAACACCTACGAGGCTATAACACATTGTATACCACACCTAAAAAATGTTTTGTATACCACACCTGAAATCAAATCTGCTGGAACAATACGCAATATCAGGCAGATGATATCACCTCATTAGCTGCCATGCCGTAGCTCCAATTCATGTATCCCCCCCCCTCGCCCCCTCCTTCCCCACCACCCGCACCACCATTACCTAGACCTAACAAGTTTAACAAATTTCCTCCCGGGTATATATTAAAGCGACGTAAAGGGTTTTGATCCCCCCCCCCCATCCCCCCTCTCGTTTTGTTCTCTCCCGCCGCCCCACCTAAAACCAAAGTCTGCCAGAGTAATCAACACTACCAGGCAGATGGTATCACCGCATTACCTTTTCAGCCATCAATGCCCTAGCTCCAATTTATATCCCCCCGCGCCCCCGCCCACGCAACGCCCCCCCTTTCCCAACAACCCGCACCATCGCCTAGACTCAGCACCACGCGTGTAGCAAGCTCCTCACTGATGTTTATCTATGCGAGCTAAAGCTGTTGGGAATCCCCCTTTCAAACACTCCCCCCTCTCCCCACTGGCTGCACGACTATAGAATACACATGATAAGCTCATGCATTCCTTCCACAACCGTCAGATATGTATCCTCTTAGAGAATTTGTAGTTTCCGCGCACAGATTGATTGCCCCCCCACTCCTCCAGTCCCTCTTGCTCAAACGCCCCACCTAAAATCAAAGACTGACAGATTAATAAACAATACCAGGCAGTTGATATCACCTCATTATCTTTCTAGTCATCCATGCCCTAGCTCCAATGCATAACCCCCCCCCCCTCCCTCTCCCCACGCCCTCTCCTTCCCCACCACCCGCACCATCGCCTACACCTAGCACCACTCATATAGCAAGACCCTAGTTGATATACACCTACGCGACCTAAAGCTGTTGGAAACCCCCCTCCCCCCCACCCCTCCCCCTCTCCCTCTTGTTCAAACCCAGGCCCCCACGCCCTTAAAAACCCCGCCCTCCCCTCACTGGTTGTACGACTCTTACAGAATACAATTTATAAACTGATGCATTTCCTTCCACGGCTGTCAGATTTGGTCCCCGTCAAGAGCGGGTTGTACAGTTTCCGCGCACAGACTGACTATCATCACCCTGTTGACCCTGGTACAAGCTACACTGTCGTCCCAAGGGGAGTCGCCGACCTGCTGTATCCTTAATGAGGACACACGCCCCCAGTAATACGCGCGATCGGAGTATCACGCACAGCTCTGCAAATAAGATAAGTTTCGACAAAATATTCGATCTCACAGCTGCTGGAGTTCTTTTTTCACGTAACATTTGTGCGGCATACGTAGTGTATGCATGCTAGAGGCATGATGAAGCAACTTTCGTTTGCCACAATGCTGGGAGGGGGGGGCTCGGGGGGGGGCGTATTGCTCGAGGTGGGAACAATACGTACCCCGCACATTATTGGGGAACCTGCTATAGTAGACTATACACCTGTATTACGCTAGACTGCTGTTAGGAATTTCCGGTCGCGGCTAAAATGTATGTACAAAACGTCATGCATACACGCGAGAGTGGTCTCACGATACTAAAAATGAAAAAATACAAGCTTGTTGTATAATAAATAAGAAGCAAACTTGGAAGAAAAAACGTTGGCAAAAACTATGACCACTGCTTATGGTTCCCCGATTTTGGTCATAGATCTGGATCTAGTCTTCTATACAAGATTCGCCTACAATACAGACCTGTACAGTGTGTACACTGCATCTGGAGGCGAATCTTGGTTCTGACAATTTCCAAGACCGGAGAAATCCACCCAAAAGGGGTGTTTGGGCCATTGCCGAGCAGCTTCCGCTTGACCCTCGCGCACCTCGATGGCCATGGTCTGTAGCGCATTGTGGTGCTGCCGCGCGTTTGTTTGTGTGTGTTTAGGCTTTTCGAAATCGTGTAACCACCCCTCTGAAAAATAATGGCAACGAATACATTGAACATTGCTGTTAGCTTCTGCGCATCTAGAATCGGTTTTACCATGCACACTGTTTGAAAATCTTTCGTCGGCATCTTGATATTTAGGCGGCGAAACGAATGTCAGGAATATCTGTGACCTGGATCGGGGTACCACGTAAACAGTAGCCTAGGCTAGAGAAATAAGAAAATGCAATATACAGGTCTAAAGGGATTATTGCCTGTTGAGGGCGCACACACAATAATAATAGAACTTGGACCCTAGACGCCAAATTGGCGTTCTCAACACCGGGCCCCCACTGCATAGAAAGATTTCGATAGGATTTTTTCATCAAAGATAGAAAGACCTCGATAGTAGGATCTTCCTTTAAAGCCAGCTTTATCGCGGGATGCGCCCCATTTGGTTTAGGAGAGCCTGGAGGGGGAAACGTCTGGGAAAAAATCTAGACTGCACAACAAGGAGAGATGTCAGCATGTATGTCTCATCCACAACAACACGAGAACGAACATCTACTTACATACGAGCGTTGTTTGGTGTTCACGTTTTGCTTTCAGAGAAGAAGGCAAAAAAAGTAAAACTCAGCCCGTACACGTAGCAGTGTGCAACACCTTGCTGATTGAACGACACGTACGTCCCATGGGATTTTAACGATCCTTGGAATCGGTACATACATGCCCATGGGGACCAACAGGATTACTTAGATGCCCCGCGTGATGTCGACGCCTATGGCACAGCAACCATCCCATGGGACTGACGTCCCGTGGGATCACGCTGTCCCGTGGGGGTTTTACATCCCATGGGACGTCCCATCTGCAATACGTCCCATGGGGATCACGCTGTCCCGTGGTGTTTTACATCCCATGGGACGTCCCATCTGTAATCCCCATAGTGTTATGGAAATGTTAGCACATAGTCATTCGTATGATGAGTCGATGTTCAGTAGCACTCTGCTCTTGTGTGTCGTAGATCTCGTATGTATGTGTCGGTTCGAACGCACGTATGTGTGCGGAGGAATTACTTCCGTGGGATTCTCCGCTTGATATCCATCCAGGTAGCTCACTCTCTCGTGTGGCCTTGATATCCAGGTAGCTCAAACCACCGTGCCAGGGTATCACACATTATCAATGACAAATAGCACACCATATGCGACATTGCATAGGACCCCCTACTTGTCTAGCCAACCAGCTGGAGGGGGCGCTACCACGATGTTTTTAGTACATACAGTGAATCCACGGGGTTTCCAGAAACAATATGGACTAAAGCAGTAGGGGCGCACGAACAAACCCCTGGATCCGCATGCATGTGCACTCTCGCCCCCCCACGACCGGCCTTGAAATTTTTTTTTTTTTTAATCAAACGAAACCAACGGGTGTTTCGAAGCCTTCTTCATGTCAGTATATCACCGAGACGTCGTACAAACGATACATATATGCCCTCCTCTCACCGGTTAGTACGACTTGCAGGATGCACTTACTTGATAAACTGATGCATTTCCTTCCACGGCTGTCAGATTTTGTCCACCTCAAAAACGGGTTCTATACAGTTTCCGCGCGCAGACTGATTAACATCACCCTGTTGACCCTGGTACAAGCTACACTGTAGTTCCAAGGAGAGTCGCCGACCTATATCCTTAATAAGAACACACACCCCGTAATACGCGCGATCGGAGTATCACAAACAGCTTGCAAAGATTCATGAGTTTCGACAAAATCTTCGATCTCCCAGCTAGAGTGTATTATTATTGTTATAATGTATGCCGTACGTGCGTTGTAGTCTCTCTATTGACCTTGTTGCGTGCGTGTATTTGGTTTGTACTTGGTTGATCTGTTGTTGTTGTGTTTTTCGTTGATTAGATTCAAGTATTTTTCTGTTTGTTTGGTGCAGCTCAAATCAATTGGCACTACTAAAGAAAGGCACAAATCGAAAATTGCATTCCCACTTGATGAGCAAACCAGCGCCAAAATGTAGTCGGCAAAAAGAAGTTCGAAAATGAATCGCTCAAAAAAAGTACGACACCCCGTCGCCTTCATCATGTAAAATAGTTACTAGAAACCGTTCGCACTGGCTGTGTGGCTGGAGTCTACACCCCGAAACATAATAAACTCTACTTGAATAGAGTCCACAGACAGGCAGCCGACCAACACATAAAAAAAGAGGAGCAAAATCTTCAGATTTTCATCCGACTACTGCCCACCCCTCTTAGGCAAAGGTTCGGCCGTTGCATGTGACGCCGCAATCAGATGGGGAACATGTTCAGGCGTTTCGTCGCAACTGTCCTCCCCTCCTCCGTCCCCCCCGCGGCGCCGCTCCTCCCTATTCACCATCCCATTGATGATGATCCTTCCCTCCCTTTCCACTCACCATCCGAATTATGATGATCCTTCCCTGGAGCCATTTCCACTTCCACTTCCACTTCCTCTTCCTCTTACACTTAAGTCTTCCTCTTCACTTCCACTTCCACTTACTTTTCCTGTTCCACTCCCACTTCCATTTCCTCTTCCACTTCCGCCTTTGCTTCCATCTCCACTCCCACTTCCATTTCCTCTTCCACTTCCGCTTTTGCTTCCATCTCCACTTTCACTTCCTCTTCCTCTTCCTCTTCCCCTTCCTATTCCTCTTCCCCTTCCTCTTCCTCTTCCTCTCCCTCTTCCTCTCCCTCTTCCTCTCCCTCTCCCTCTTCCTCTTCCTCTTCCTCTCTGTCTTCCTCTTCCTCTTCCTCTTCATCTTCCTCCTCTTCTGTTTCTGCTTCTTCGCATCCTTCGGATTCTTCTTTTTCTTTAAATGCTTCTTCGTATTCTTCGGATTCTTCTTCTTGGCATTCTTCTTCGGATTCTTCGCATTCCTCTTCGCATTCTTCTTCGCAATCTTGTTCGCTTTCTTCTTCGGGTTCTTCTTTTTCGCGTTCTTCTTGTCTGCCTATTGTGCACAGCAGTCACAAACTCTCGGCTGTTTCTTTCATCTCTGACTCTCTGACCAATGATGATGAAATCACTCGTACCCAGCGTAAGGTCAGCAAACTTGTTTGTGTGTATGAGTTAGTGGTGACTCATCGTATATATAGGAAATAGTATACGTGAGTAATACCGGTAATACCCTCCCCCTCGACCGATCGATCCAGAAAGAAAAAAAGAGAGCGTGCGTCCACAAGGAAATATTTTTCGGGCGCCCTTGACTAAAGGATCAAAAGGGGGCGATGCGAATCGAACGCTGGGGGACCACTACATTACCCTCCATAAATAGATAGGCAGGCAGTAGCAACGTGGGACCCCGGCCTCCACTCTGACATCCCTCTGGTTTAATCGTTCTCCGTTTTGTCCTCAGCGCCGTGTGTTCCCTTTTAAACAACAACACTTCCTCCGAAGTAGTAGGCCATGTATACCGAAGTATGATTGGACCAATGCTACCGTAGGAGGAGAGTCTCTTTCGGGGTCTTTTTTTTGGTAATTTTGGCTTGGGGTCACTCGTGCGAGTAACCCCCCTGTTGCAGGTGCGGCCATAGGCTTTCTTTCGTGCAGAATTAATTTTGCGATATGAGTCCCAACATGGTCAACGGGATGGTTAGCTGTGCATGCAATGCTGTGCCAAACCAATCGCCAAACTCGTTTTTGTCAGACAGAGTGAGCTACAGAGTCACTCGTACAAGTGAAAATTGGGTAGTGAAAATTCGAGGATATACCCCCTTCCGTGTAGCGTTGACCGATGATGCTCTTTATAAGTCACACATACATACATGCGCCACGGCAGAGATAGCACCTACCTGGTTTATCCAGGCCTCCCCGGACATGAGGAGCAATTTATCTGCACGAAGAACAGACTGTTTGTTTTAGGGGAAATGAAGGACCCAGGCTACGGTAGGGGGGTCCCTTTTTGGGCCTTGAATTTCAGTGGCTAGGGGTCACTCGCGCGAGTAACCCCTTTGTTTTTTTGCGACTTACGGTTTCTTCATGTTTTATATTGACGAAATCGATCCGCAATGCAAAGATAAGCTAAGCTGCTCCAAAACAACTGTCTAACCATTGTCATTCGTGAGGTACAGAGTCACTCGTGCGAGTGGCTCAAATACACCAGTGAAAACGGGGGTACCCCCTCTACCGTAGCCTTGGTCGAAGGTGCAACCCAATGAACATCACCATGATGCCTTTAAACGCCTTCACTACCGGAAACCCCTTTTCTGACAAATTTACTTGAAGTTAGTACAGGGATGCATTTTGGGGCTCTAAAGGGGTTAAACACGGGTTCAAGCAAAACGCCCCATACTGAGCTTCAGCTCGTAATAATGTACATACATGCCGGTTTTTGGAGAACTTGAGATCCTGAAGTTGTGCACACGTTATTCTATGAGCCCCTGTAAAACGCCACCGATTGATTGCGGTGATGCTTTTTGGTTTCCATCGGACGTTTAGTCATTTATTTAGTGTTTCTTGGCGAATTTTGGGAAATAAATGTTTGTTGTCTCACCTTAGACCCCAACAAAAATATCTGACGACAAAAAAAAAAACAAAAAAAAAATAAATAAACTCGCCGGCAAGAATGCCATGGAAGAGGCGCAGACTGCACGACGAGCAAAAAGCATCGGACTCAAAAAAAATAGTGGACATTAAATATTTGGACTTTGGTCAGACAAAGTGCCTCATTTGCTACACGTGATTACTTACAGCAGTAGCTTTAGTATTGAATCCACCTTGGGCGGCCCATTTTGTTAGTAATGTATTTATATTATAAAAATTAAAATACACTCCAGCTAGCTGTAAGATCGAATATTTTGTCGAAACTCATCTTTGTAAGCTATCTAGATGTGTGATACTCCGATCGCGCGTATTACGGGTTGTGTGTGTCCTCGTTAAGGATATAGGTCGGCGACACCCCTTGCAACTACAGTGTAGCTATCAGGGTCAACAGGGTGATGTTAGTTAATCAGTCTGTGCGCGGAAACTATAAAACCCGTATTTGAGAGACAAAATCTGACAGCTGTGAAAGGAAATGCATCAGTTTATCAAATGAATCCTGTAAGTCGAATAACCGGTGAGGGGAGGGCGGAGTTTTTAAGGACGTGGGGGCCTGGTTTTGATGAAAAGGGAGCGGGGGTGGGGGGGAGGAGGTGGGTGGGAGTTTTTAAGGACGCGGGGGCCTGGTTTTGATCAAAAGAGAGCGGGCGTGGGGGGGGGGGGGGGGGGGACGAGTGGGGCAGCTCAATTTATGCGTGGAAACTAAAACTCCTTCAAGGGAATAAATCTGACGGTTTTGGAAAGAATGTACCAGTTTATCATGGGGGGCGGGGGCGGGACGGGCGGGGCAGCTCAATCTGTGCGTGGAAACTATACATCCTTTAAGGGGATAAATGTGACGGTTTTGGAAAGAATGCACCAGTTTATCATGTATATAAGTCGTACAACCAGTGAGTAGAGGGCAGAGTGTTCGAGGGGGTGGGGGGGGGGAGGTCGGGGGGGGGGGTGGCGAAAGGGCTTTAGGTCGCATAGATGTAGGGGTTTGCTATACGCGTCGTGCCAGGTCTAGGCGATGGTTCGGATGGTGGGGAAGGAGGGGGCGTTGGGGGCGGGGGGAGGGGTGGGAATGGCAGCAGCGGCAAGGATGGCTCTAGAAAGATAATGAGGTGATATCCAGTGCGTGGAAGTGTTTATTACTCTGGCGGACTATTACGTGGGGCATTTGAGAAAGAGAGCGGGGAAAAAGAAAAGGAGGGGGGGGAGGGGGGGGGGGGGGGGAAGGGTTTTCAAGAGGTTTAGTTCACATATAATATTTAAATACACTCCAGCGGTGAGATCAAAGATTTGGTCGAAACTCACATTTGCAAGATTGTGTGTGATACTCCGATCGCGCGTATTAATCAATTAATCATATATGTAGGGGCTTGCAATACGCGTGGTGCTAGGTCTAGGCGATCGTGCGGGTGGTGGGGAAGAAGGAGGGGTTGGAGGGGGGGAGGGGGCGGGGGGGGGGGGGGGGGATGACTGGAAACTACGTCATGGATGGCTAGAAAGATAATGACGTGATATCAATTGAGTAGAAGTGTTTATTACTCTGGCCGATTTCGATTGTAGGTGGGGCGTTTGAACAACGTGTTAAAGCTTCATAATTTGTTGTTGTGCATGGATCGAAAGATTGAATGTTTCAATCGATAGGTACAGTCATGTAGTTACCATTATTTTCTAACATCGCTAATTATAAGAAAGAGATACATATTGCCAAATACAACAGGCGAGGTGATGTGGTCATGCAATGTCACCGCCATTGAGCACGAAGGGAGAAATGCAAATCGTTAGTGTTTTTTCAACAAACGCTTGGTGTACACGCGCTCAATTACGTTACTTCGTTAGTCGTACTTCGCTTGGCATAGGTTGGGAGGCGATCATGCAGACGGTAGGTACGAAACACCCTCTACGTGATAATATATATTGCACCAAAAGTTTTACAGGCATGCCTTGGGGAACCAGGAACCGGCGCGTTCAATAAAAGAAACGAAAAGAATGTGTTGCACAACTTCCGTTGAACTAGCCTTTATCCCGTGGCCTATGGCTCGAATCGTTCTACAGCAGTAGTAGTAGCTCCCCCAACTCTTCTTTAACGAAATCGCCGGTTTTGAAACCAGCTCCTGGACGTATCTCCTTAAACCACGGTGGTGCCCCTTGCCACCCCAACGTCAGCGACGAGCATACCCGGTCGCCCCGGTGGCGTATCAGGTTATCCTCGAGCCTGGTACAGGTTAGTTTCGTGAGTTCGAGCCCCGCCGAGTGCATACATACTCGTATAAATTCGTTGGGACTTTTTCTTGTGCACAAATTCACTTGCGGAAAGCGCGAGAGCGTGAGTTAGCAACACTCGATGAAAAATCGACGTGCAATGGGATTGCTGAACCCTATGCACGATGAAAATTGAAGGTAAGAACCGGGGGGGAGAAGGGACGACGCCTGTGACCACGACTTGTCCAGAAGCTCGAAAGTAGAAGTGTGAGAAAAAAAAAAAAAAGTATTTTGCAAACATGAAAATATACCAATAGTTGTGTTTCGTAACGTCCTTCCTCTGTCGAGCAGCCATGAAACGTTGGATAAAGAAAATCGCTGATTTGGGGTGGGCTATCGTAGTAAGAATCGATCGCTCGTAGGGACGCATTTTCGCCGCTGGGCCCGTCGTAGGCCCTTAAATAAATATTTGGCCGTGCCACCCTCTTGTGATTCATTCAGCATGGTACCAAATAACGTGGCAGTCGAGTACATTTTGCAAGCGGGACTCGCGGGGCGATGACGGTTATCGGTTTTAAGCGCATATCACTCTGTAGATACTGGTATATCGCGAACATCGTAGACCACATAAGGGGTTCCAACCATAGTACTAGGTAGGTCCTCAGCTGGGTCAGGGTTTCCAACCATAGGACTAGGTACATCCTCAGCTGGGTAAGGGGTTCCAAACATAGTACAAGGTACATCCTCAGCTGAAGATCCACGTCCATCATGGGTTGAAAAAAATCCAAAAGGCGTTACCGTATCCCCGTCGTAGCTTGGACCGCAGGCTGCGAGAGGCCACGGGGAAAAAACTACTTCGAATTAGATAATCATATGGCGCTCGAGCTGATAGTCGATAGAGGGTGGCATTCTTCGGATTTTTTAGGTTTTCGTTTTCCGAACAGCGCTGATAGGTAGCCCAAAATCTTTCGTGGAATGCCGCGCCATTCTCGATTTTCAATGCGCTTGTGCTAGTGTACCTCTAGGTCATTGTTTTGTTCGTTACTAGGTTGCATTTATAGTCTATAGTCTACTCTATTAAAAAGTCACTTTTTGGCGGCGAGGTATGGAGTAGACCTTTTATCAAGTAAACACCCTCAAAAAGGTAAAATGCTGAATTCCTACCGTAGCATGTGTCATTTTCCGCAGAAAAGAAAAGTCTTAGTCTACCTCCAAGCGTTTTGTCCCCTTGTCGGGACTGCGGTGCTAAAAGGGTTTAAGCTCCATCCATGGCACGAAACAGACAGAACACACCGCACCTCATTAATGCGCCCGCAAGGAAAAAGATCTCCCCCTGAAAACATACCGGGGCAACACGCGTCAGTGCGACACCGCGACAATCGCGCTGAATAATGGAGAAGCCGAGAAACTCGAGACGAGAAGTGAGTTAAAACAGCAGGCATGGCACCCGTGAAGCCAACCAGAATAACGCTCGTCCTCCGGGCAGGCAACTAGTTACAAAAAGGCGTACAGTAGCACTCCTCAAACCAAACGGAGCAACGCACACCCTTGGGACAAGAGGGTACTCCTGCAACAAACCAGAGCGACGGTCGTGATGTGAATGATGACGATTTTTTTTCGATGCGTGCTACGATAGAGGCGCTGCATCACTTTTTTTCTTAATACTACCCCTCAATTTTGGGAGGTTCAAGACCTCTCCCCATAACTGATTTTTGGAGGAAAACAAACTGCTGCCGGATGAAAAAAAAAACCGTGGGCTACGTACCCAACGAGCATCACGCGAAAAAAAGTGGCACACTTTTCAGACGATTTTGGTTCAAGGGCCCTCATCAATTGCAGACGAAAAATGCTACATATATCCTAGCGCGCGTCCGTCCTTGGACCAAGAACCCCTTGCGAAACAATATAACAACACGCGTCTTGGGGACAACGGGATGTGCCTCAAACCTCAATCAAACGAAACAAGCGTCTTCCGAGCAAGGAGATACTGATCAGGCGCAGTGCCCCTTAAACCGACCAAAACGGAACGCACCGATAGGACGCGACGTTGCCTCTGTGGACCAAATCAGAGCAACGCACGTGCTTGACACGAGACGTTACTCTTGAAAACAGAACAACGGGCGTCTGGAGGACAAACCAACCCCCCGAAATAAACTAGTGCAACACGCACAACCATGTTAACGAGGCACCGCACCGCCGATTGCAACCATAGCAACACGCTTACGTGGGTCAAGACGGTACCCATGAAACAAACCACAGAAACGAACGCCGGACAAGGAACTCCCCAGCAAGCAGGGCATGCACGGGTTGTTTCTTTGTTTACCCTTCGCCGGATGTGTTAAAATGAACCTTCAGATCATCAAACTTCCACATATGTGTCGTGTGTCAATTTAACCCCGCTTCCGAAACAACTGTGCCGCGGTGGCAACGTCAGCGTAGCCGTGGCAACGTCAGCGTAGCCGTGGCAACAACAGCGCAAGCTTCCTCGATTTTTGGCGGCCGCGGCAACGGCATCGCTCTCATGAAACAATCCGCCACAGCTGACTAAACACGACTGGCTCAAAAACGTGCCTCTCAAACAAACCAGAGCAAGACGCCTCCTTTGGACAACAAGAGCGAACGCGCGTCCCTGGGACAAGAGGATACCAGAGCAGCACGTTTGTTAACCGCGTCGATGTCATGCCACCATCCGTCCTAGCTGGCTAAACACGACGGGCTCGAGGGTTTCAACCGCTTCATTCCAACCTGCATCCCCCAACACCGACCGCAAAGCCTCCATGCTGCCTCGGACCACCAGCCTCAAGTCCGTCGTCACCGCAACGTCTGTTCGCATTGCCTCCTCCAGCTTGGACTGTAGGAGGTCTGGTGGCGAGGAAGTGCCGTCTGCTTCGTCTGAGGAATGGAATGGAGCATAGGGAGCGAGTGATTCGGTGCGAGTGGTGGGGAAGGGGGGGGGATACTCATTTGTTGCTTGCCTTAATAATTTGACCATTGACCACGCGTCCCTTTCGAGACGGAGCACCGTTCCTGCTCCTAATAGAAACGCCTCCAACATTTGGGCGCTTATTACGCTTCTTCCATACATTACATAAAGTTATTCCCTCGACTTATCTCCTTCCTCTTTGGCCGCCTGTGGCCACCATCTGTCTCCTAGGATAGCGATCGTTTTCTCGCTACTATCTCACGTGCCATACTTGTCCATGCCACATCAGTCTATTTTCCTCATCTCTTCCTCTAGTAATTTCCGTTCCTCCTTGTCCAGTTCACAATATTCCATTATGTGCGCTCTACTCTTGTCTGCGTCGCCAGATGATAGTGTTGTGGTGGGGTGGTGATGGAAGTGGGTGGTGTTGTCTTTATAGTTGGGCAGCATAGACCAAGGACCGTACGGTACCTGACGGTGGGACCTGGCTGAGGCTCTCCTTGAGCTTCTTCCCTCCGTCCTCCACTTCTTCAGTCAGCACATCCACGCAGATATTCACGATCTGCCCGAGGGGTTTCATACGCGTGGAGGCGTATCGGGATAGATGTACATACAATATAGCCCACGCACGTCATACGGATGATCAGATGATCACGTGGAAACGTGTATAAATTACACAGATCGTACCAAATCAGAGTACCAAGCGTTTACAAACCCGGGAGCAAGCATGACAACATCACCACACCCTGTCCACGACTACTGCGGACACACGCACAGATAGATCATCGAGAATCCGCAGAACAGCCCCGTGAACACTAGTACAGATGACGCAGATCCTTGAAAACGGTTCAGGCTAGATCCGTATAAAGTGGTCCGATCAATCCCGTATGTGTTAAAACTTCAAGACCGAAAAAGGTACTCAGTATAACTGTGATGATCTGTAACGCCATCTGCTATGTCCGACGCGTGCAAGCTCCGAGACAGATACTATAAAAAATGATAATACAATACAGATGTGAGATCGAAGATTCCGTCGAAACCCATATTTGCAAGCTGTGTGAGATACTCCCATCGCGTATTACTGGGTGTGTGTCCTCATTACGAATACCGGTCGGCGACTCCCCTTGGAACTACAGTGTAGCTTATACCAGGGTCAACAGGGTGGTGTTGAACAATCTGTGCGCGGAAACAATAAAACCCATTTTCAAGGGGGGGGGGGTCTGAAGGCTGAGGAATGCACCAGTTTTAGATATAAATACCATCGAACTTACTGCTATAACCTACACTAGGCGAAGCGAGAAACACACCTGGCCGATACAGTTGACAACCAAAATCGCCCATACAGAGAAGGAAGACAAACCTGATCCAAACTGTTCACAACAACTCAACCATGGAAAAACTATCTCCACCATAACCATCTACGGAAGCGAGACATCTGTTCGAGACTTTTGACCAAAAACCCAAGACCGAAATCATGGAACTCTATTGCAAATCCCAGACAGAGATCATGGAATTCGTTGCTATAGCCTACGCAGGGAGACGCGACAAACACACCTGATCTAGGCTACTGACAACGTCTTCGTTAGCCGAGGGCAGGAGCTTGAGCAGCGCCATCGCCCACAGTCGTCGCCTCCATATCCCGGCAGAGCTGTAGCCAGCAGAGTCAAACAGCGTTGTCATCTGACCGACCTATACGACACCGCCACGGCAAAGGAAAAACAGTTACGACGATCGGACACACCAAACTCAGCAGGGATCGATCTCCCTCGACCTTTGAAACAACTAAATGGAGGATATCATACGACTGACTCGCACAACACCGACACGGTTAGGAAGGAAGGACCAGGTAACAGGTAAGGTTGCCCGTGTTGGACACACCAGATCCCTTATTGCATGATCTAGATCTACCTGGGACGCACGATGCGGTTAGAGGTGAAGCACATCTTGTTTTTTCTTGGGTATCTTGCGTGAGGAGGTGCATGCCTCTCCCGAAAACTGATTTGGGGGACCGAAAACAGTGCCACCCGACGAGATATATCATGGGCTAGCTTATAAAAACGAAAATTACTAAAAAATATTGAATGAAATTCCGACGAATTTTTGGGCTAAGGAGCCCCCCGTCGTATATATCAGCACATACTTAATTTGCCAAAAAGTAGTATACCTTAATAATACTAATAGTGCCTACCTGGTACCAGGTATATCGTAGCGCGCGTCCTTGGCCGATTGATTCCTCCTGAATATGTTCCGAAATATTTAGAATTGTTAGAGCTACCCGCGCTCCACAAATTTCATACTTATTCCAAGTTAACTTTTCAGAAAGGCACTTGAGTGTTTTTTTCAAGACAAACTACCTGGAACTGGGATCATTTTGTGAGCAGCGGTCCAAAAAACACAAAGGAATGTAGCGATACAACGAGTTATCGATTAAGGCGTTCACCAGGTCAGCGAGGAGCTTGTCGGGTCCGTCGGTTTTTCCGTTACCGGCTTCCCTCGCCGCAGCGGCGGAGGACGCGGCCACCTGATCAAGGACGCCGAAAAACGCCTCCGGCGCTCCCAGAAGAACCCTGTCAAATCGAAACAGACCGATGGTTGACGACAAGACGGGGGTTGATCAATTGGTTGCAAAACAGATGGGGGCTTTGCTTTTACAGTTGGAAGCCTAGACGAAAAATTGATCTGACAGCTGAAGTATTTTTTTCAGCTTACAATGAAAAACAGACGGGGTTGATCGATGGTTGATAAAACAGCCCGCGGGGTTCCCAGGTGATTACAAAAACACAATGGTTGCAAAATACAATATGGTTGCTGAAATGGTTGAAAAAAAACATGGCCGAAAACAAAACAGACGGGGTTGATCGGATGGTTGAAACTAATTGGAACCGACTATACTATGGTTGCTGAAATGGTTGGAAAAAAATATGGCCGAAAACAAAACGGACGGGGTTGATCGGATGGTTGAAACTAATTGGAACCGACTGCGAGGGTCGGATACGAGCCGAGCATTAAAGCCTAATGTAGAGCCAAGCGACGCGCATAGGAACAGGTATTTCCGCACGTAAAGTGCCATCAGTTCATACTTAGAACGAACGTGAAGACACGCACGAGAACCAGTCGGAACTGAAAGTGATCTAGACGACCCAACTGCTAACAAGATGTGCTCAATTAATCAACCTATCAACTAACGAACCAAAACAGCCAGTCCACCAACCAACCAACCAACCAACCAACCAACCAACCAACCAACCAACCAACCAACCAACCAACCAACCAACCGAATAACCAACCAACCAACCAACCGACCAACCAAACAACCAAACAACCAAACAACCAAACAACCAACCAAACAACCAAACAACCAAACAACCAAACAACTAACCGACCGACCGACCGACCGACCGACCAACCAACCAACCAATCAACTAACCAACTAACCAAGCCCTGCACTACATCTACTGTTCAATTCGAGCACAAAACAGCACGAGGCACCCCTTCCGCTCACCTGCACGTGATGGTGAGATGCTGCACTGCACCAACCAACCAACCAACCAACCAAGCCCTGCGCTACAGCTGCGGCTCAATTCGAGCACCAAACAGCACGAGGCACCCCTTCCGCTCACCTACCTACACGTGAACGTGAGAGGATACACTGCACCAACAAACAAACAAGAGGTAATAACAACCACCCAACCCTCCACTCACCTGCACAAGATGGTGAGATGCTGCACGATCACGATGTCGGGCTCTCTCGAGCTACCCTCTCCCCCCCCCGCCGCACACGCCCCCACCACCTAAAAACAAGCACGAACGAGCAGCCAAACAAAAACACAGCAAAACAAAAGCATTCGGTTAACCGCTAACCCCCTCTGGGACTTCATGGCAAAAAACAGCAAAAGCTACATAACACAACGAGGGCTATTACATAGCTTAGGGGGTGACAGAGTTTATGTTGAACTCCAAAGCGGGGAGTTGTCGGCACGCGCGTAGCATTAACTATGCATGAACTATCGTTTTCCCAAAAACACTCACCCGGCCGAAAGGTTAGCTTCCGCCAATCAGACAGTGGTGTGGCACGATGTTTTGTGCAAGGTGGTGTTGCACGATGTTTTTAGCAAGGTGGTGCTGCGCGGATTGTTTAGCAAGGTGGTGTTGCACGGTTTTAATTTTAAACTTGGCGCGGCACGTTTGTTTTGCAAAATGTTGTGTTGCAATACATTATTTGGCAAGGTGGTGTTGCACGAGTCGTTTTCGCAAGGTAGTGTTGCTTGAGGTGTTTTGCAAGCTGGTGTTCCCACGGGCAAATACGCAAGGTGTTGCTGCACGAAATTCAACATTGTGTCGCAATGAGGGACTCTCGAGTACCGTGCTCTCGAATCAACAAGAACCGCTTGCACGGCAGCTACTATTAATAGTACCGGTAATAGAAACCACCAGGGATATCTGAGAAATGAAAAACTCCAAACCAAACCGCTATTTCTGATACCTAGATAAGGGGGTTAACTTCAACCAAGTGACTAAACTTTGAAAAAAAAAAAGGAAATAAAAGGGGAACCGGATTTAAGATCGTCCGACACCCCTATTTCTGATACCTAGATAAGGGGGTCAACTACAACCAAGTGACCAAACTGTGAAAAAAAAGGGGGAACCCGATTTAAGATCGTCCGACACCCCTATTTCTGATACCTAGATAAGGGGGTCAACACCAACCAAGTGACCTAACTGTGAAACAAAAAAAAACGGGAACCCGATTTAAGATCGTCCGAAAAGAACAAGAGAAACCGGACTTCAGAGTTGTGAAATCGGCTTACCATGCCTCGCAACGCCTATATACCAAAACCGATACCATACCCAACATAAGATGAGAGCGGTAACACTGGCCTATTCGGGGGGGGTTCTTGAAGCGGGTAGTTCATTGCAATGATTTTCGTACAGCAAGCCCAGCCCGCCCCAACCGGGTTGTTTGTTGTTACACAGCGTGCCCCTCTATTCAAGAGGGTGGTGTCGTTTTCTCTTTTCGACTCGCGTACCCTTGGTACTATGATATTATGATACTACCGCGGGCACATGTTACGGTACAGATGCGCCAGCCATTCTTTTTGCCTCGTGAGGGTGGTGACTCGATCAAACAATGGTTGGTATACCTCACCCAAAAAGTGACTTTTGTTAACAGAGTGAACTGAAAATGCAACCCCATGTCCAAACCCATCATAGCCTAGCTACACAAACAAACAAAAATATTGCAAAACACGAAAAATGGACGGCCTATCCGACGATTTTGGGTTAAGAAGTGAAAAAAAAGTGATGATTCCTCCCGCAGCACGCGTAACTGGACTACCCGTTCATCAACACTACCGAACAACACCCCGGTCGGTCACCTCACGAATTACCCCGCCGTCCGCCAGCATCCTGGAGGACTCGGCGGGGAATTTTCTGAGAAGGCTCTCCAGAGCGCGAGAGACGAAGGCAGCTCCTTGCGGCTTCACCTACTCAAGTTCCACGAAAAAGGAAAACGGTGGAAACGCGACGACGGGTGAGTCCAAATGCAATGTAAAACAAAGTGGTAACGACCAGCGAGGCAAGTTGGCCACAGAGTGCAGCAACCGCTGTAAACCAAAAGGGGCATCAACGGGTTGCACAATGGTTGATCGCGGTAATGGTCCACGAATAGGACCGTGGTGTGCGGCACGAGTATTAATAACACCGCCTTACCGGGGGCAACCGCCTTATTCGCTTATAGGGCGGGTATCGCAATATACGCATAGAATTTTAGATACAGGCTGAGCGTGTCTGTACAGATGTGGAGGCCTCGACTGCCCTCAATAGGGCGGTACCGTCAACAAGGCGGTAGACGCTCTATTGAGGAAGCAGCCGTGAATAACGTGGTCACTGCCGTATTGCGGATTTTCAGTTGTACCAGCCTATTGCCACCGCCATGTTTAGGGACACCGCCATATTTAAGGACACCACCATATTTAAGGACACCGCCATATTTAAGGACACCGCCATATTTAAGGACACCGCCATGTTTAGGGACACCGCCTTATTAGCACCGGTTAATTCGGGGAGCACTACTCTACTTGCTGTGTTTTTAGGAGACGATGAAAAAGTCGACAATCAAACGAAACAGCCCAGCCGGGAGAAAGGGGGGCCAGCGGGCGAAGCAAAACCACGAGGAGGCGTGTATATCCTCCTTCCACAGCAGGCCTGGAGATTTGTCAGCTCACTATGTTTAGCTTGGTGTTTTTTAGCTGTCGTTCTTGTGTTCTCAATTCGATGTCTTTCCTCGTCAAACATCATCACACAAAAGCACATGCAAAAACACAACCATACAAGGCACACAAAACATACGGCACCTACAAAAGGCACACTAAAAAAATGCCACCACCCACCTGTCCCACCACTCGGCAGAAACAGCTGCAGACCAGAGGGCCGTGCTCCTGCAGGAAGACCGTGCCTCCGACCACCACATACGCCTCCACAATAAGCATCGCCTAAGGAGGAAACAACCAAGCACACAATCAAGCATGTACGCACGCACAGCGCAAACAAGAACAAAAACAGTTATCAGACACGCTACAAACAGCCTACGCGACACCCACTGGCATTGAATCATACAGCACAATCCCGCAGCGCAAAAAACAAATTAAACTTAAGTGAGACACATTATCAAAAGCAACCTCGGCGACACCTGCGCATCGCATCGTAAAGACACAGCCCCGACCACCACGAACGCCTCCACGACCAATATCGCCTAACAAGAAAACAAAAATCAACCAACAAGACAAACACGCACAGCGTAGACAACAAACAAAACAACGTGTTACAAAGAATAGCACCAACGATACCCACTATTAATAGCGCCGAACCACACAACACAACCCGGCAGCGCATACCTTGTACTAGGTATAACACAAACAACACAAACATTACCACAAAACATCAGCGACCCCTGGTGGCATCGAATCGTACAAACACAACCTCTACCACCGCCTACGCCTCCACGGTTAGCATCGTCAAGCAAGGAATACGCGAACAATCACGCAGAGCGCAAACAAACAGAACACAGACAAGGGTATAAAATCATACCAAGCACCGCCTATCAAGAAAGCAACGACGCACAGCACAAGCAAACAAACAAAAATCAAAACAAGACACGGAAATCAAACATGACAAGCATCGTCAAACAAACCAAAGCATGCGTCAAAACACAAAACAACAAACAAGCAAAAATACACGTTAACAAAAACACGGTAGGCATCACCCAACCAATAAACAACCAAGCACAGCGCAAACAACACAGTTATCAGATAATAACCAATCGCACAACCACAGCGCTCCGACGGCTCCACGACAAGCATCGCCTACAACAACGCACAAAACACGCACAGCACAATCAAACTGAAACCGAAAACAGACATGCCAAATCAAATCATGAGGGAAACCCTTTGGCATCGGATCAGTATCCTTATGCTGTCGAGTCAGGTCGGGAACGTCATTCGAGCTACCATTATACAAAGACTTGGTGCATCCCATTACCATGTTTACGCTGTCGGGTCGAATCGACAACGTCAATCAAAACATCATGAACGATATATATCGGGCACACCATCCTTACGCCGTCGAAAGCGTGAGAGCTGGCACCTGCTTCGAGTAATCGAGATCTGACCAAAGAACCTCCGGGCTGCGGAGGAACAGCATGTGGAGGGTCAAAAATCTAGCCGACTAATAGCGTGTTTCCGGTGTACCAATTATGGTTGGGTAGGAGGTAGGGAGAAAAACATCCTAATAATAGTATTGAAATCGTCCGTCAAACGCAACATTCCAAGGCTGGCCAACCCAACACGCGGAATAACCAGCGATAAATTAGGCTAAAACACATGTTTACTACCACTTTATAATTAATTTTTTCAACCAAGTTCCTTCGTGGGTTGGTTGGCCTTGGGTTATATGACGCAGGTCGGTTTCAAACCATCATCACATGCTTCACAACCCAACAGAAAATTGGAAACCGAAAACACCCCAATAACCATGACAGTCAACAAGTTTTAGTCAGTTAGTCAGCCAACTTATCACAACATCCCCCCTAGAAAATAGACCAAATTCTACGTTCGTTTGGGCTGGTCCGTGTCCCTTGTCCGGTTACTTGCGCGATAGGCCAATTACTTTCTCCTTAGTTTTCAAGGGTTTTTTTTCGACAGGTTACACCTGGTATGACTCATGGAAACGCCTGTGCTCCCTCTTTTCAGCTCATGACCCGACATCTCAAGGTCATACTAACCGGGTCCCGAACGGGAACAACGGGAACCTTGAAGCTCTTACGAGCAGGTCATTTTCGCTGAACGTGTTGCTCCGCTTCAGAGCCAACACTACAAGGTACTAATAGACCGCCAACCAAATGGCCACCTGCTTCAAGTAGTCGAGATCCGACCGGAGCATTGCCGGAATGCGAGGGAACAGCTTGTGCAAGGTTTCGCCGTACTCCGCCGTATGTCGTAGCAGCGCCAACCACAGCTCTAGACCTGCCTCCATCAGGTAGATCTGCCGGAGATGCGAGGGAAATGGAGGGCGGGGATGCACTCTTTGTCATACATGGCCGCAGTCTTAAGGCAATAGGGCCTCGCATCCTCATTATGCAGGGACGGAGCGCGTCGGGTTTTACTTATCAGGCAGACATTGCTGGCACCTACGGAAGGAAAGGGGAAGGGAGGGGAGGGGAGGCAGGGGGTGGGAGGGGAGGGGAGGGGACGGTCAAATGAAGCAAAAGATGTATTTTTGTCACACGGCCGTACGAAAGCACGACATAAACCAAAGCCGTCGTCCCAGCTCGCTGCGGCTGCAACAACGTAACGGACCGAGCTATCGACAGCATGTATGCGTGATCTTCACATCTCCGCGCCAAAGACGGCGGCAGAACGCACACGCTAGGTTTGACGCGGATTTGATTGCGCGGGGTGTCGATTAAGACCTCTCGCTTCTCTTCCCAGATACCGCGCAATGCATATTACACCAGGGTACTGCATACCTGGTACAGCGTAATGCTGATATCACTCTATCCAGCGCTTTCGATACTCACAGTAACACCCAACCGGTCCATACATATCCAGATGCAAGGATACTGCAATACGCGATCTCCCTTCCGAGCGGAACATACTCCAAGCGGAAAGGCAAGCACACCGTAACAAGCGATCTCCCTTCGGATCGGAACATACTCCAAGCGGAGAGTGGGGACAAACCTTCTAGAGCGCTAACCTCGGCTACTGTCACCGCCACGAGGCGGGATGAGACGAGGCGCGGCGTGGAAACCGACGCAAATCATACGCCCTAAGACAACAAAATAAAGCCAAGATCAAAAAGCAACGTGCGAGAAAAGCGGCGGCTCTCACCGACTCGTCGCTGCCAACGTTTGTGGCAACGTCAACCATCATCAGGGCTGCCGCGTCCAAGTCCGGCCCCTTGCCGCTCCCCAGGGCATCCACCACGTGCGTCATCATCTGTCCCAAGCAGTTCGATGGCCACACACAGCCGCATTTTTACGACCCCACCAACATTTCATCACCAAATCATTGGGAATCAACATTGCACAGGAGTACCGTAGTGCACGTAACACATGGTTATGACGGGGCGACATAGCAATTAGGAGCAAACATCGGTATTAAAAACAGGGGAATATATCGGCTTTTGTGTACATCGTGGGTTCTGACTTATACTATCTTCCGTACGAGATGTCACATACCGATACTACTTTTAGAGCATTCGCCATAAAAAGGCATACCGGGGGGTTGCGCCATTCGCGGCAACATCAACCACAACGAGGCCCGCAACGTCTAAGTTGAACATGATTTTTCAGTACGGCCGTGGTCTCTCACTAGTGCGCTCCCTCGCCAGAAGTCAACGCCCGCACTAAATCATGACCCCGGATTGTCTCAAGATGTTACGGTTCCCCGTAGGCCAAGGCCGTGACCAGCGATGGTCATTGCACCAAGCGGGGGCCCCAGCACGGTACTCCGTTGGCCAAGGCCGTGGCCACCGATTTTCGTCGCGCTAACGTGAGGGCCGCACTAAAGGGTACCGCACGAACGCGGGACCATGACCGTGTAGATACTGAATATGAAATAATCCAACAGCAGCAAAAATATCGTTGTTTGAGGAGTCACCTGCAGGCAGGCACACCCCAGCATAGGTTTGCTGCGCGGTGGCATGGCAGTAGTGCTTGCATTACAAGCAGGGCCAACCCCTAGCTAAACGGTGAAGGTTTGGGCATGAAGAAATTGGAATGAAGGTCGGACATGGTTTCAGGAATGAAAAAAGAACAAAACTATGGATTCAAGAATCAACTACATACATTACACGACACCACTTGGGAAACTCGTACTTCGGACCAGGCTCGAATGATTTACGCAAGGCAGGGCAGGCGCCCTACTCTAATTTCAGTGCAAAAACATGCTTGTTACGGTTCGTGCAAAACTCGAGCCTAAACATCGCAACCTCAGTTTGTCAGGTGATACTACGTGACGGCAACCCACCAGCAAGAACGCTGGTTGATTGATTGGCGATTCACCTGTAGGCAGGCACACCGTAACGGGGTTTGTGACGCGGTAGCCACCCACACGCTAGGTAGCCCCATCACTGCGGCCTGGCAGTGCGGCACCAGCAGCCGCCCCGATCTCTCCAGCAGCTCCGACATTACCATCAAAACCTGACACACCACAAGAAAAATGGCACCCGTCAAGGTTGTTCCTTCGTTATGTCTGTTGGTGGTGGTGGTGGTGGTGGTGGTGGTGGTGGCGGTGGTAGTTGCGGTGGTGGTGGTAGTGGTGGTGGTGGTGTTGATGTTGTGGTAGATGTTGATGTTGATGTTGTGGTAGTTGTCAAGAGAACGGTGAGGGGGTACGGCGACGCTGTTGTCGTCACGGTGGTTGTGTGTTGTGTGTTGTTGTTTGTGTTGGCGTTGGTGGTGTTTGTGGTGATTGTGGTGGTGGTGGTGGAGGTGGCGGTAGCGGCGGCAGCGGTGGTGGTGGCCGTGGTGGTCGTGGTTGTGGTGGTGGTGGTGGTGGTGGTGATGGTGGTGGTGGTGGTGGTGGTGGTGGTGGTGGTGGTGGTGGTGGTGGTGGTGGTGGTGGTTGTGATTGTGGTAGTGGTGGTGGTGGTGGTGGTGGTGGTGGTGGTGGTGGTGGTGGTGGTGGTGGTGGTGGTGGTGGTGGTAGCGGTGGTGGTGATGGAGGTGGTGGTAGGGGAGGCGGTGGTTGTGGGGGTAGTGCCGGTGGTGGTGGTTGTCGTGGTTGTGGTGTGTTTTTGGTGCTTGTGTTCGTGGTATTGTTGACGTTGTGATCGTTGTCGTCGGAAGGGGGAAGTGGAGTGAGAGGGGCGTCAAGGGAGCGGTAGGAGGGGGAGGGGGGGGGCGAGGCTCTTGTCCTCGTGGTGGTGGTGGTGGTGGTGGTGGTGGTGGTGTTGGTGGTGGTGGTGGTGGTGGTGGTGGTGGTGGTGGTGGTGGTGGTGGTGGTGGTAGTGGTGGTGGTGGTGGTGGTGGTAGGTCTAAACACATAGTACGGATGCAGCAGAGGTGAAAAATGTGCATCAGGACAGAATGACCACGACCATAGAAGGAGCACAAGTGCAGAGTGGACACCACAAGGACGCCACGAGCACATCAGCACGAGCATAAAGTACAACCAGAGAAGTACGATCCCACCTGCTGTCGACTGTCCATCTCCATTACATCCTCGAACATGTTGTACAGCAGTAGCGTGCAGTATAAACCCACTTCACGTACAGTATGAGTACAGCATGAACACACAGTATGAAAGCAAGACGAGTACAGCATGACCACAGCAGCACTCGTGCGACTAGAGACTTCGAGCACAACCTCACCTGCTGTCGACTGTCCATCTCCGTGACATCCTCGAACATGCTGTACAGGGCGGGCAGAAGCCAGTCAAGCGCCGGCGCAAGGCATTGCGACGCATCCAGATCCCAAAGCGACAGCAAACTGTGGAGCGCGTTCAGGGCCGACAATCGAACCACTATGTCCGCTCGCCTCGCCTGAACAAACACACGGTCCAAGGGACAGTGCAGCTTACTAACGGTATACCATAAATTTCTTCGGAGCGTGGTAGTTAGTTGTTTATGAACAGTACAACATAAATAATGCGGACGGTGTTATTGTTACAAAGAGTACAGTCAACGTGCTGAGACTATTGTCGTTTTTGATGTTGCCGAACATGTAATGCTCGTGTACTAGAGTAACTACACTTATAGTATCACACCTGGTATAATATCATAAAACACATATTATACCAAGTAGGTGGGTGTCATAGCCACATCGCACAACCGTGAAAAAAATAATTGCGGTACGGCGGCATCATCGACCTATCACCGAACACCAGCGTGCAGCCCAGCGGCATAGCCCCGGAAGCTCAGGGCGCATAGCCCTACTGCATAGCACAGCCCTTATCAACAGGGAAGAGCATAGCCTTAGGGAAAACCCCAAGAGAACAGCACGGTACTAGAGCATTTTCCTAGCATTTTCCTAGAGTAAGGCATGTGGCTACAAGCTGAAACGTAGCCATGGAGCATAAGCCCAGAGCATAACCGTAGAGCATGACCGTAGAGCATAGACCTCGAAGAGCATGAAGCACAGCCCTGGAGAAGAGCATGACCGTAGAGAAGAGCCGCGGAGGGTGACAAGGCGGCACGGAGCAGAGTTGGGTAAGGCAAGCCCCTCCCACCTTGATGACGTTGCCGGTGGCTTGAACGATATGCGGCCGAAGAGATGGGGGAATTTGCTCCGCCCAGCAGCCCAACAACCACATCAATCGCCGCTGTAGAATCAGAGGAGGCGCCCCGCTCGCTTCCTGTTGACACGTCACGCAAACACACGAGCATATGTACAGCAGTACGTGCAGTAGGTGCAGCAGACATATAAAGCAGGAGCATCAGTAGGTTCAGTAGGTGCGTACATAAAGCAGTAGGTGCATCAATAGGTGGAGTAAGTAACACAACACACGTCATGCGTCACATGTCGTCAAATATGGTACGTCATATGGCCCACGCCATACCGGTAGGTCATGTGTCGCGCGTCATACGTCATTCGTCGCACGTCACACACCATACCGGACCGTACGATGACACGT
This sequence comes from Undaria pinnatifida, assembly GCA_012845835.1. Classification (NCBI taxonomy): domain Eukaryota; class Phaeophyceae; order Laminariales; family Alariaceae; genus Undaria; species Undaria pinnatifida. The sequence continues at coordinate 1,762,915 of JABAKD010000004.1, read as the reverse complement.
CAGACGTCATCCCTTTACGTCATATGGCGCACTCCATTCGTTATGCCTCAGGTTTCACAAGCCACACATCTTGCCTGTACGTGTAATGCCGCATATCCATACGTCATACCAGGCACGTCGTAAATTATCGGTTTCAAACATACCGCCGGGGACAACAGAGCACGCCGGAGGGGATAACATTGAAACTTATATACCGGTCACCGTTACACACCTGCTGCTCCCGCGCTCGCATGGTTGAATCGAGGGCTTCGAGGGCAGGGGCCAATACCGCCTGAAACCAGCCCTGGAAATCGAAGTGCTGCTTCACGGTGTACGCTCCAAGCCCGGCGCAGCGGTATAGCGCGTCGTATGCCAACACTTGGTGACTGCTCAACGTACGTCAATCATGCACACCAGAGAAGATTGAAGGTACAGCCGAAATGTACAACGTGCAGCAGCAAGGCATATCAAAAGACAAGCCAAGGTAAAGGAAGCAACGCACGCCGAAGGAGACACTTTGAGGTGCAGCAGCAACGCGCACTAGCAAAGCCAATTTAAAGCAAAGCAACGGCGCACATCACGCACAATTCAAGGTGCAGCGCTCGTAAGAGCAGATCGCCAACAACACCGCGAACGTCGACGCCTATCACAGACAATACCGTACCTACAACGTGCAGCAGTGAGAGTACAAGTATTCTCGACGGGATATTTATAGAACAGATCTTCCAGGGTCGGAGTGTTGAATTCTCTTAGTGTCAGGGTCAGGGTCAGGATCAGGGTCAGGATCAGGGTCAGGGTCAGGATCAGGGTCAGGGTCAGGGTCAGGGTCAGGGTCAGGGTCAGGGTCAGGGTCAGGATCAGGGTCAGGGTCAGGGTCAGGGTCAGGGTCAGGGTCAGGGTCAGGGTCAGGGTCAGGGTCAGGGTCAGGGTCAGGGTCAGGGTCAGGGTCAGGGTCAGGGTCAGGATCAGGGTCAGGGTCAGGGTCAGGGTCAGGGTCAGGGTCAGGGTCAGGGTCAGGGTCAGGATCAGGGTCAGGGTCAGGGTCAGGGTCAGGGTCAGGATCAGGGTCAGGGTCAGGGTCAGGGTCAGGGTCAGGATCAGGGTCAGGGTCAGTCAGGGTCAGGGTCAGGGTCATGGTCAGGGTCAGGGTCAGGGTTAGGACATCCAATGGCGGGACTACCCCCTTAACCCCGGCCCTGACCACAACCCGGACCCAAAACGGGCCAAAAACGGGAAAAAAAATGCGGCCCCGCCGCTTGCGTTTTTCTTAGTGCTATGATTTCGATAAGTGGACCACGATTTTCGCACTAGGGATCACGATATGTCTCCTCACACGAGTGGTGACTTTTTTCCGGAGTAGAAAACAAAAAAGTTCCGGAATTTCATGTCCAAAATGGTTGCCAGGACTACTGGTAGGTACAGCGGCGTCAGACACCGGCGGACTACGTACGGGACGCAGCGTGCGACAAGGTACACCAGGTGAAACGTACCAGGTACACCAGAAACAAGGGCAACAAAAAGCGTGAAAAACACGCTTGAGCCCTTTGCTACCCGAAACCCCTGCGGACTACGCTATAAACTATACTAGTGTATGCAGTAGTTTCGACTAAAAGCTGGACCATTTATTCTTGACGCCCGGTCTCTTACTACTAGGTACTAATACTAACAAGATAGTGCCGCGGCATATTGTAGGTTTTCCATACCGTGCTGCAGGAACAAAGCACTACAGCAGCGTACACTGGTGGTACTCTATGCATGTACACGAAGGGAACGACAATGGGTCGGGAAAACTGACGACTGCAGGACCAGCCCGACGAAGCCACGCGGGCCGCTAGCTTAGGGGCCGGCCGGCCGATTACTTCAATCTCGTGGGACTCCAACACAAGGCGTATTGTAGCAGCCTTTACAAATAGAAAAAAAGGTGCACTGCACCTTGCCGGGAGGAAAAATCAAAACAAATGCTCACCTGATAGTATTATGTCTTGCGGCCTCGATCTGGTCTGTCACCCCTTGCGACAACATCTTGGCCACCGCCGCCGCGATCACGTCTCCCACATTCCTTCCCCCCGCCTCCAGCAGGGCCATGTACAGCTGTTGCGCGCTCACCTACGAAAAAATCAAGGGTTACCGTTTCACAGGAGGGTTACGGATAGGGCTGGGGTTAGGAAGATTTTCGTTTTTCCCGAGTATGTTCAAATTCCATACACTAGTTTACGAACACACACATAAACGCACCACCGCAGTAGAGCAGTAAAACACTAGGATAATCACGCCAGCAGGGCCATGTACAGCTGTTTCGCGTAAACCTACCAAACACTAACCCGCACACCAAAACCATCACCAAAAGGAGCAGAGAAAAAAGTGCAGCTGCTGCTGTGACGCAAGGAAGGCCATGTACAGTTGCTGCGCGCTCACATGACAAGCCCAAGTACACACACCATTACACCACAACAACGGCGGAAAAATTGCAGGGCTTTTCACGGGTCATGAGGTTTTCAATTTCACGGGCCGGGTCGGGTCCGGTCAAGAGGTTTTAAAATCTCGCGGGTCAGGTCGGGTCGGGTCGGGTCAAGACGTCTCGAAATTCTCGCGGATCGGGTCAGCTCCAGCTGACCCGACCTGACCCGACCCGCGACGTTTGACCTGGCCCGTGGAAAGTCTTGAAAAAATGCACCACTACAATTTCACGCGGGTAGGGTACAGAAAACGGGCAAAGAAACAAACATAGCACCATGCATCAAGCGTCGCGGAGTCCCGCGGCTGTCACTTAACCAAAATGCACTCCGTAAAAAAGCACCGCGGGAACACCTGCCGAGGCGGTAACCCAACACGCACGCTTGAAACAACAGCAGCAACAACAACCTTCCCACTCTCCCCTCACTCTCTCACCCGTACGCTCTCTCTGGCTTCCAAGCTCTCCTGCACGAGGTAGTACTCTTCGGGGTCATCCGTCCACTCTTCCACCTCCGCCGCAGTCAGCGGCAGAAACCCGTCCAGCAGCAGCTTCAACAACCCCACCACCCTAGGTAGAAACCGCCCCGTTACAAACGACAAACCGATAAAATTTCAACAGAAAACCATTAAAAGAATGAAATAAGGTCGGGATATAGGGCAGCATTAGCGCCAGAAACCCGGCCAGCGACAGCTTCAAGGGGTACCGGGTAAGGCTGAAAGGACGCATGCCAGTGCAACACGTCACCACATGCCGCCGCCGCTTGCCGCCGCCGCATGCCAACGCCACCAGCTACTGACAAGTGTTTACGTGTACTTTGACGGGGGTGGTGACTCACGGGCCAAAGCACGTCAGACTGAGAGTCGTCCCACGGCACGGGTCGCATTATTCGGGCGAAACGTTTCAGGCGTTCTGGCGTCCTGATCGGCCGGGCTCCTCGAGTGAAGAACTACCGGTTGGTTGGTCTGTTTGATATCGTTACTTACGAGTACAATGGTTGTTTTGGGACTGGCGCACAGAAAGGTTGGCCGGATTGCGTGAACGCCTGTCTCGAAGTCGTTTCGGGTGATGATGGATGATGGATGACGGTGTTGAGACCTCCTCCTTATGTTAGGAGCTCAGAAAAAACTTAGAATCTTCTGCATCGTTGATGCTGATGTTGATATTGACCTCCTTATGTTAGGAGCTCAAGAAAAACCTTAGAATATTCTGCACCGTTGATGCTGATGTCGATATTGACCTCCTCATGTTAGGAGCTCAAGAAAAATCTTAGAATATTCTGCACCGTTGATGCTGATGTCGATATTGACCTCCTCCTCATGTTAGGAGCTCAGAAAAATCCTAGAATCTTCCGCGGCACGCCTATTGTGGGATCACCTCTGATGGGGGCGAGTCCTCAACTGACGAAAGGCATCATACCGTCGGGAAAACTCTATACCTGGTACTTCGAAGTACAATGATTAATAAAAGTAAGTCAATTACGTAAGCTGTAAGTTCGATCACTTCAAGGGTCGATACCCATCTTTTCGGGCTGCGTAATACTCCCGTCGCGCGTGTTTACTGGTGTATTACTCTTTTGCAGATGCCTGGTACCCCCCGTGGATGCTGCCAGGGTCCACACGATATCCACTGCGAAAGGGGAGATTTCGGTGCATCATCTTTCGGCGCGCTGGTACCACATAACCCGTAAGGTGAGGGACAAGAAAAAAAGCCGTCAACGTTGTTCGTGACATGTACACCCAAAAAAAAAGACACACACACACAGACAACCTTCAGCCGTGGCATCGACCAAAGAGGTTTTGATCAAAACCCATACGAACGTTCCAGCTGCGTGTGATCCTCCGATCGCGCGTATATATACATATATATATATTAATATATATATATAATGTCTATCAGGCCATGGGGGTGTTCATCAGGTCGCACTTTCATCTTGCCAAAACTAAAAAGTCAGTATTTGGTTTAGGTATTGGGTTAGGTCTAACCTATAGAGTGAAGAGCCCCTCGGGTGGGGATCTGTAGCGTCATCCACCGCCGGGGTTTGCACTTTTGGGGTTAACCATTGTTTCTGACGTTTTGATTGGTGAGAGCGCCTCCCCCCCAACTACGGAAATACAAATATCGGTTGGTATCCCAACTGTGTAAGAGTACAATGGTTGTTCTTTTTTTGGGCTGTGTAGCACACAGAAATGACGGCCGGGCTGCACGAACGAAAGAATGCCTGCCAAGACATTGAGCGCCTCACGTTAGGAGCTCAGAAATTTCTCAGAAACTTCCGCTGCACTCCTGTCGTGGGATAACTCGAGCCTCGGAGAAAATAGGCGCACTACTTCCGGAGCTTTTGTCTGCTACAGCTGCATGCTACTGCCACGTACAACTACTTATCTACCACACCCACCTATCGGCGGTGAAGAAATCCACCATTGTAGACGAGATCTCGTGCGCCGTCTCTGCCAGCCAAAAACGTTCCCAGTCGTTTCAGGCGGATAGTTCAGTGACGTTTCGGGATTATTGCGACAAATCAGTTACGTTTATTTCGGGGCATTGGTGAGACGGTTTCGGGTGGCTAATTAAGTGGCGTTTCGGGATAATTGTGGCATTCAGTTGCGTTGCGTTTTAACTTCGTCCGCTTTAGGCATCGACCGAATCAAATCACAACAAAAATAAAAATAAAATGTCGAGGCACAGATTCCAATTTCCTTTGGCCAAATCAAAATGTTATAAAGTGGCCTCGACCGCATCTGAGTCGGTACTGGCATCGACCTAGTCGAATCGAATCGATCCTGGCTCCGACCGCACCAAATCGAACTGATATAAAATGGCATCGACCACATCAAATAAACTAGTTTTAGGCAACGGCGTGCGCTTTTGGCACGACCGAATCAAATGAACCGATGTAAAAAAATCGTGCGGCCCCGAACCCAATCTAGGCATCGACCGAATCAAATCGGAATGGCTTTGCCCGAATCAAAAGTCGAATATTTTCTGGCATCGACCGCACCGAATCGCTTTAGGCATCGACCGAATCAAATGGAAACGTTTCATAAAATGGCATGGACCGCATCAAGCATATTATTTTCCGGTATCGATCACATCGAACAGCCTTCGACATCGACGGAGTCAAATGGAAATGAAATAAAACGTGGCATCGACCGCAAAAAATCGAATCGATGCTGACATCGGCCGTGTAGTATCGAGTCGCGTTTGGTACCGACCGAATCAATTCAAAACCGCGTTTGGGAACTCGTTTTGTCACCAAATCCAGTCGCGCTAGGTAGGCATCGACCGAATCAAACCACTTTCGACATCAACCGCATCGAATCTACGCGCTTTCGGCATCGCCCGCACCAAATATAATCACTCCTGGCATCAAAATCGAAACACTTCTGACACTGACAGCGCCAAATCTAACACACAAATCAAAAATGCGTGACGCGCGGGATCCAACAGCCTTAGTCTGGGGATCGATCGGACCAGCTCCAAATGGCATTGACCACACAAACTCCAGCCGCTTCTGACCTCAGCCGTACCACATAAAACCGTTTCTGTACCAAATAAAACTTCTGGTAAAGAAACCGCATCAAATCAGAGTGTTGCTAAATATGCAGCTGGGTAAAACGGCGTCCACCGCATCAACCACCGGTTTGTTATAAACTGGCATCGAACGCATAAAATCGAATCGTGATCGGCACCAACCAAACCAAATTATATTTTTTAACAAAACGCGCCGCACTGAACCCAATTATGGACCGCATCAAATCGATTCGTTACGAAATGGCAACGACCGCGTCATACAACGACTCGCGTACGGCATCGACCGCATCAAAACCGAATCGCTTCTTGACATGAACCCAATCCAACCGAGATGTCATCTGCCGCATCCAAACCGATTCGCTTGATGGCACCGACCGAACCCAATCGCCTTACGTATCGCTGTGATCCGGCATCGACCGCTTCGAATCGCGTCGTCTTTTAACATCGACCGAATCGAATCGCTGCTGACATCGATCCAATCGATTTTGGATCGGCCGCATCATTTCGGCATCGAGTGCAACACGTGCAATGTTTACACAGGATGCGGCACCTGGCGTGATTGTAGCATCTCCCTTTCCGGTGATGAGCCTTCCCGCTGGGCGAGCGGGGGCGCTGCCAGCATCTCGGGGTGCCGACGCACTCGCCGACATTGCAGCCTTCACGCCAACACGACGGATTCATACAGATGACAAAGGCGAAACGGCAGGAATGCGGCGCAATCAGAAGAAGCAGAAAAATCGTACGTGCGGGCGGGTTGCTACTCATAGTTTTCTACAAAAATGAAGCACAAGACACTTCAGCTGTGAGATGGACACTACCATAAAAAAGACGTCTCAGCTGTGAAATCGATATTTTCCTCGAAACTCATAGTTGCAAGCTTCGTGTGACGCTGCGATGGCAAGAGTGCTGCGGGGTCCATTATCTAATTTTCCGTTGCTAGGTCCGGAATGCGGTGCAACCAGAAAAAGGTGAGGAATGCGGCGCAATCAGAAAAAGGTGAGGAATGCGGCGCAATCAGAAAAAGGTGAGGAATGCGGCGCAATCAGAAAAAGGTGAGGAATGCGGCGCAATCAGAAAAAAGGTGAGGAAGGCGGTGCAACCAGAAAAAGGTGAGGAATGCGGTGCAACCAGAAAAAGGTGAGGAATGTGGCGCAATCAGAAACAAGGTGAGGAAGGCGGTGCAACCAGAAAAAGGTGAGGAATGCGGCGCAATCAGAAAAAAGGTGAGGAAGGCGGTGCAACCAGAAAAAGGTGAGGAATGCGGCGCAATTAGAAAAGGGTGAGGAATGCGGTGCAATCACAAAATGATGGAAACCGGAGGAACACGGCGCAACAACAACCAGCGGAAAACGTACGCCAAGTTTTGGAACATGATGTTGGCAATGCTTTCGGTTAACGAAAGGAGTGCGGTGCAATCAAGCATGGCGGAAACGTACGTGAGGTCGTCTAGGTTGGTATCGCAAAAAGGGAAGGTTTATAGGGAAAATATTCCTCGATTTTTCTTGGAACCCTCTAGGAATTTTCACACAGTATTTTTCTGGAGCGTTCTTTTTTGCGGGTTTCCCCGTCTTGTCACCTTTCGCAGAACCTCCTCCCGGTAGCTCGAGCAGCCGACGACATTTCCCACGAACCCCATTCCCTGGATGCAAAACGGCCCCAGCCGGTCACCCCGTCCCCCGGTAGTCGACTCCGCGCTATCCCCCCTCCCTTCTCCATCCGCAGCCGGTCGAACGCTCGCCGCAACGCGCAGCTGCTCGCAAAAGAATGACAGATAGGCCGACAGGTACCTGAAAGGCGAAAAGGCGTGGATAAAAGTACACAGGGCAGTAGTCAGGGCCATAGCCGGGGCAGTAGCCGGGGCAGCTAGTCGGGGGACGTGGCCTGGGAAGTGGCAGGGGGGGAAATTCCCAAGGCAAAGTCGAGGCATTAGAGTGTTTGCGATTTTACCAACTGTGGTTGGATAGAACATAGATATATGTATATTAATAGCATTGAAACCGACGGAAATCATAAGTCAAGACCACGTCAACCCAATCCACACGAAAAAGCAGGTCACAAGAAATAAAAAAAACGTAATACCTGGTAGGATTTTTCTTTTTCCAACCCAAGCACTTCGTGGGATGGGTTTCCCTTGGATTTTGCGGCACCCGTCGTTTTCAATGGTAATATTATAGTGTTTCCTACCACACCAAAATCGGTATCCCGCAACCACCTGGGTTGAAAAAATGATACGATATCTGGTACCAGGTATGATCTTTTTTTCTTCAACCGAAGTGTTTCGTGGGACGGGTTTCCCTTGGGTTTTACCGGCATTCATCGGTTTCCATATTGCTATTATATTGTTTTCCATCCCACCAAATTGGTATCCCGCAACCACCTGGGTTGAAAAAATGGTATAGTACCTGGTAGCCTTTTTTTTTTCCCCAACAGAAGTGTTTCGTGGGGTGGGTTTTCCTTGGGTTTTATGGCGTTCGTTGGTTTCAACATTATTATTGCATCGTTTCCTACCCCACGAAAGTCGATACCCCGCAAACCAACCGATTACTAATAGCTAATTTTAATAGCGAGGGCAGTGACCTGGCGAGTAAACGGGGCAATAGCAGGGACGGTAGGCAGGGACAATAGCCAAGGGCTACAGCAGGGGCAATTATCAGGGCAGTAGTCAGGGCAGTAGCGGGGGGCAAAAACAAAAGCCAGGGCAATAGTCAGGGCCGTAGCCAGGGTAGTAACTCGGGCAGCAGCCGGGAAAGAGGCGAGGGGCATAGCCGCGGCAATGGTCGGGCCAATAGTCGGCGGCAGTAGCCTACACAATATCCGGGGCAATAGAAGGGGCAGTACCCGGGGCAATAGCAGGGGCAGTACCCCGGGCAATGGCGTGGTGGGCACAGACGAAAGCAGGAAAGAAGGACGGTGAGTCGGCTGACTATACCGATAGTAACTAATGGTATACTTCGTACTATGAGCAACCACTTGTGACAGTAACTACTAGTACGAAATATACTAATAGTAAGCTAGTAAGTAGCCGCCTAGTAAGTAGATAGCCATTAATAGGTACTTCGAAGTACTACGATTAATGCCCTCCGGGGAAATAGCCATGGCGAATACCGTGGGCAAAATCAATAGCCAAGGGCAACAGCCGGCGCAGCAGGCGGGACAGTAGCCTCGGCAATAGTTGGGGTAATAGCTGGAGCAGTAGCTCGGTCCGTAGCTGGGAAAACGGCCGCGAAAGTAGACGGGGAAACAAGCGCGGAAATAGTCAGGGCGCTAGCGGAGGCAAAAGCCGGGCATTAGCCGGCGTAATAGTTGGAGCAATAGCACAGCCAATGGCAGGGGCAAGCAGCACCCAAGGCAACAGTTGGGGCAGTACGTACACACACATCACAGCATCACGCGATAAGAATCACGTGCGCTTGGACCCCGCCCAACCCTAACCCCAACCCTGCTGCTCGCCTCTTAAATCCGATGGGATGGTCCTTTTGTGCATCCACAGCCGTCCCAGCCATTCTCTCCGCAAGCTCCTCCAGCTCCTCCATCACCCCCTCATTCCCCTCCATCCCCCCTGACCCTCCCACCACCCGCCCGCCCCTCGCGGACAAGGCTACAAGGGACGCTAGAACGATGGGCATTCTCTGGAGCAAGCCAAAGAAGAAGGGCTCCACGTGCGGATGGTCCAGTCCCGGGATCCCAAATTGTAAAAGCCTCCGTATAATCTGGAACACCGCAGAGAAAAAAGGAAGTAAATTTTAGGGAAGAGTTAATGGTGATTCCTTAGCGGCCTTAGAGGCAAAACTGACGAGAAAAAAATAATGATGGGGTGAGAAAGGTCGGAACGAAACCGCTGGAGAAGGTCAAAGATCAAGGGTTCAACGTGCGGGTGGTCCAGTCCCGGGCTACCGAATACTAAATGGGGATCCCAAATTGTAAAAGCCTCCGTATAATCTGGAACACCGCAGAGAAAAAAGGAAGTAAATTTTAGGGAAGAGTTAATGGTGATTCCTTAGCGGCCTTAGAGGCAAAACTGACGAGAAAAAAATAATGATGGGGTGAGAAAGGTCGGAACGAAACCGCTGGAGAAGGTCAAAGATCAAGGGTTCAACGTGCGGGTGGTCCAGTCCCGGGCTACCGAATACTAAATGCCTTCGCATGATCTGGAGAACCGGAGAGGCGAGGGCAAAACTATTAGCAGGCTGTAGGATGCGGGAAAAAACCATAGCCCACACAGCGTGAAGTTTACGTATACACTTCTGCATTTGTACCAGAGGTACTGTACCAACACCAGGTACAGGAGTCCACATAGAAACTGCACCCGCGCCGAAAGGATAGCGTACTAGAAACTAGAGCTGGTTCAATTCTGCGGTAGCGCGACTGTTTTCGACCCCAAGCACAACTGCACCCGCGTACCCACATTCTGTACAACAAGCAAATCGTGATTAGAACGGGATCATTTTCGAGCCGAACTAACCTTACTGCAAACAGTACCCACCGCAACCGTACCAACAGCTGCAGACCCCACTGCCGCCACCCATTAAGGCTGTTGGTGTGTGCCAAAGCAATACGACCGCCTTATAGAGGGATGCCGCCTTACTCATTCCGAATTACGAGTGCAATTCCCTAGTCGCGCCGTGTGCCAGAGCACTATGACCGCCTTATGGAAGGAAGCCGCTTTATTCACTCCGGGTGATGAGTGCAGTTCCCCAGTCGCGCCGAGCGATTTTGACCGCCTTGTATCGGGATACCGCCTTGTATCGGGATACCGCCTTACTCAGACCGACTTATATCGGGACACCGCCTTATATCGGGACACCGCCTTATATCGGGATACCGCCTTATATCGGGATACCGCCTTACTCAGACCACCATATATCGGAATACCGCCTTATTTAGACCGCCATATATCGGGATACCGCCTTACTCAGACCGCCATATATCGAGATACCGCCTTACTCAGACCACCTTGTATCGGGATACCGCCTTACTCAGACCGCCTTATATCGGGATACCGCCTTACTCAGACCACCTTAAATCGGGATGCCGCCTTACTCAGACCGCCTTAGATCGGGATGCCGCCTTACTCAGACCGCCTTATTGGGGGACCCCTACTGCAAAACCGCACCCCCGTTATGCGAGTGGGGCTAAACTACACGGAATTAGAATCAAGTCATGTCTGCAGCGCAAAGGAGATATTTTTAATCCCTGCGACGACTCGCGCCACGACAAAGGACCCGCTTTTCTCCTAAAAACGGCGGTTTCTGACCCACGGGGCTCCTCAACCCAAAATCGTCCGATTTCGCCATTTTTTAATATGGTTTGTGTTGTATACCCAGGTACATGGGATTGATCATCGGGTCGCAGCGTTTTGTTTCCCCCCCCAAAAAAAAAACGGGAGAGCTCTCAAGTTTTTTGTTTTGTTTTTTCATCCCATTTATTATCCTAGCACTACTCTCGCCCTCCCTCCCAGTAGTATAACTCAGATCCGGGGCCACATAGCGGGCACTCTTCCCCCCCTTCCTCACTACTGTACATGCCTTATTTGTTATCGCGAGAAGACTTCAGCATTTGCTTCCGTCGTCGATTCGTGTCGGATTGTACCTACCCACGCTGCTAGGCGTTCTCAGCAGTTAGCTGATCTTTTTTTTGCCTTTCTGCAAATAAAGTCAAATATCGCAACGGTGGGAATTGAACCCAAGGACCAACGCTAGTAGTATTCGAGGGTGACCGCTAGACCACCGGGACGACCGGCTCTAAAGTTAAAGCCCCTCATGTGATGGGCCTTGAAAAAGAAACGGTCCACTCCTGCCGTACCGTACCTTAGTATGCATGCCAGGTCCCCTTCCTTAACCTCAAGTCGAAACAATTTATACTCAAGACGCGCAGTTGCACGTCTCAAAAAAAAAGAGGGGGGTGACGTGGATATCAAGTCCCATTCACCAAGACAGTACCGCCTCATTATACACAAGCCCGAGGTCACCAGAGGCCCCAGGCTCCGTCCGTTCCGCGTAGACCCGAGGCACCGACCCACCTCGCCTGTGTCGTCCACGCCACAACCATGCAAGAGGTCACCTGAAAGGGGTACCGCCCCACGCTACGGTTACAAATTGAACCCTGTTTTGGGGCCAAACCATTCGGAATTAGAGACGGGGTCATTTCTCCAGAACTACAAAAAAACATCTGTATTTTGGGAACAAAAAGTCACCGAAAATTCGGGAGTCGAAACGCACCTTAACGCAAACAGTACCGACCGCAACCGCGCCCGCAGCTTCGGCACCCACTGCCGCCACCCCCCCCACCCCTCCCACCCCCCCTCCTCCCACCCCCTCCGCACCCCCCCCCCCAGCAGCAGCAGCAGCAAGAGAGGCCAACGCAGCCTCAATTAGCGCCCACTGCACATCCCAAGCCTGGCACAAGAGCGGCAATAAATCGTGCGAGGTCTTGATAAAAGCTGCCTTGTCGAACCCTATTTTCTTAGTCGACAGCTCCTTCAATGCCTGTTTTTCCGAGCATGGCGCGCAGAATGGAAATTGGGAGGGAACAGGGGGAGGGGGGGCGGGGGGGGGTGGTGTACTCAGTTTGTGCATGGCCGTAGTCGTATGACCTTAGACCCTCGCATCCCTACTATGCCGGGACGGAGCACGCCGGGTTTTCACCAACCAAGCCGGCATTATTTGCACCAAGCGCGAAGCGCCGCGAGGCGTTCGGCGAGTCGCATGCAGGGTGAACTGCATCCTTCCAAGAACCGCTCGTAACAGGAGAAGGGGGGGGGGGAAGAAGGGGGAGAAGGGTGAAGGGGGGGGGAGAGGCGGGATGGGGGAGAGGGGGGAGAAGGGGGAGGAGGAAGAGGAGGGAAGAGTCAAGATAGGACACGGGTGCCAAGCCCACCGTTAAGTGACGGGAGGGTGGGGTAGGCTATCGAGCTTGTCTTCAAGCGATAGCGCGGTGCACAGCGGAGTGCCCCTTGCCGCTTTCGAACCTCATTTTGAAATGAACGCAGACCATTAGAACGGAGCAGTGTGGATATATTTGTGACATGAACGGACACACATACAAAACGGACATTCTTGTGGTGGGATAGGAGGCGCACGGACAGATTTGCACGGAAGAGGGGATAGTTTCTTTTGTCCGGGATAGTTTTTTTCTTGTCCGGAGCCTGCACAGAACGGAGACAACATGTAACCGACCTCGTTGATGCCGCAGAGAGCCATCCGTCGCCGAGCGGAGCCGCCGGATACGAGCGAGGTCACGAGGGATGGGAATAGCTCCGGCCACTGTCGAGGCCAGTCCACCCTCGCCATCTTGCCTATCAAAACCCCCAGCTGGTGGAACGGAAGGGTGAGGGGAGCGGAGGGGGAGAAGGGGAGAAGAGGGGGTTGAGAGCGGAGCGAGGAAGCAGCATGACCTGGACCTTATCAGCCCATAGCAAACAAGGTACAGGTACAGTATAGTGGAGGGCAGGAGACTATACAGCATATGGCAAAACAGGACAGAGCAGGACAGGTGACGAGACGGAATGGGACAGGGAGAGAACAGGGCAGGAAATGCCAGGACGGGATCGAACAAGGCAGGACGCGACAGGGACAGGACTCCAAAACCCACGCCAACCCAAACTAAACCCACACCAACCCCAAATTCACCCCAACCTGAAACCAAACCAACCCCCAAAACACGCCTTGCCTGAGACGAAACCCTCGCCTCCGGCTCCTCCATCATCGCCGGCCCAAGCAGCACCCCCCGAAGCGCGGCCTTTTCCCCTTCCCCCACGACGACATTTCTAGCCCCTCTCGATTTCCACCTCACTCGGACCATGTTCTTCAGGAGAATGACCGCTCCAGCTCGGGCATCGGTCGAGGCCGCGTGTGTTGCCGCGATCTTGGCGAGGATGGAGGTGTATCCTGAAAATAACAACGAAAAAAATCAACAGAAATAATAATAGTCAACAGAAATAATCAACACTCATGTCGATCAACATAAAATAACAACTGAAGGGTGCGATTAGAAGGGTAATACGTACCCCGATCATGTTCCTCAGGAGGATCACAGCCCTCGCTCGGGCATCGATCGGGGCCGCGTGTGTTGCCGCGATCGTGGCTATGATGGAGGTGTACGACACAAACGGTAGTGTGTGAGATGGGCGTTCGAAGGGCTTTAGGATCAAGTGTGCACCGCCCGACGCCTGATGCAGAACGCCAGATCTCACTCGTCGGTCTTCATTCGATCAATGCAGGTGTGTGAGTGTGCCTTTGCATTACATTTAGAGCAGAAGAGAGATCACTTCGGAACAGTAGCGATCGACGTCCACCGCATGTTCCATCACGACTCGACAGCACTAACAACGCGAGCATCAGGCCTGGGCTGGACCTCCGCTCGCCTGCCACATATACAGGGAGTACACAGGAACTTGCGTACGAACCCGGTAGACCCAAGTAGCCCACTCCGAAATCTAACTCGCACTATAACGATTATTGTTTCATGCATACTGAATTCCTCAGATGTCTGGTGTTGTCCCCCTCAATGCGGGCTATACAATTTCCGTGCGCAGAACAAGGTTGAACGTCTTAGACTAGTCCTGTTGACCCTGGCATTAGCAGGGGAGTCACCGACCTGCATCCTTCACGAGGGTGTACACCCCGTAACACGCGCGATCGAAGTATCACACGCAGCTTGCAAAGCTGAGTTTTGATCGAAGTTTCCTTTTTGGTCTATCCCATCATTCATCACACATCATTCATCATCATCATCATCATCACACCTCAAGCGTATATTTTCATTCAAAAATATATAAACCAACAATCAACATAAACAACCAACAAAAATAATCAACACAAATAACCAACACAAATAATCAACATGAACACTCAGCATAATCACAAATAATCAGCATAAATAATCAACATGAACAATCAACATGAACAATAAAAAATAATAATCAACATGAATAATCAGCACAAACAATCAAACCCAACACAACAGTTGAAGGGCGTGTTCAGCAGGGCATTACAAACTCTGGATAAATACTTCAACAGGATCACCGCCGCCGCTCGCGCATCTGCATAAGCCGCCTGGGTTGCCGCGATGGTTGCGGGGACGGAGGTGTACCCTGGGAGGCCATCAAACAAAAAAATCAACAACCTTTCGGGGTGTGGTTGGGCGATCAAAAAAAAAAATCAACACTTGGAGGGTATGTTTGACACGGTATTTCGATCCTTTTCTGGGGTGCCCCGAGTACCAAACTAATCATCAGGAGGGACGCTGCCCCCGCCTGGGCATCGGTGGAAGCCGCGTGAGTTGCTGCAACGGCAGCAAGGATCCAAGTGTACTCTGGGGAGCACACCAACAAAGCAAACACACACGTTGGACAGATCACCAATCCCCACGCAGTGATCTAGACATCTCGCGGAAGATCTGCACGGTCTAGCTCAAGTTGCCGGGTTGGAGCCGTACGACCTGCATTATCTGACACATGTTTTCCAAGGTTGGTTGGATCTGCACTCTGTATGTGCAGGTCCTGCACAACGTCTGATACCGGCAGATACAGGATCTACTGGACATAATCCAGATTATCTAGATTATCCAGATCATCTGTGCAGGTCCTGCACAACGTCTCATACCGGAAGATACAGGATCTACTAGACATGATCTAGATTATCTAAATCTAGATATCTAGATCTAGATCATCTAGATCATGTCCAGTAGGTCCTGTATCTGCCGGTATGAAACGTTGTGCAGGACCTGCACATATAGAGTGCTGACCCAACCAACCTTGGAAAACATTTGTTAGGCAATGCAGGTCGTACGGCTCCATGGTCTAGATGATCTAGATATCTAGATTATCTAGATCATCTGTGCAGGTCCTGCACAACGTCTCATACCGGCAGATACAGGACCTACTGAACATGATCTAAATGGACATGATCTAGATCATCTAGATCTAGATCATCTAGATCATGTCCAGTAGGTCCTGTATCTGCCGGTATGAGACGTTGTGCAGGACCTGCACATATAGAGTGCAGATCCAACCAACCTTGGAAAACATTTGTTAGACAATGCAGGTCGTACGGCTCCATGGTCTAGATGATCTAGATGATCTAGATGGTTTATGATCTAGATGGTCTAGATGATCTAGATGATCTAGATGATCTAGATGTTATAGATCATCTAGATCGCCACCTGTCTGAGAGGTGTGAACATTAACCAACATAGTTGTCGCTGTTGTAGGAACTCGCGTAGCAGGGTTCTTGATTCAGCCGTCAACTTCAGTGCATTGGTCTATTCGGAATACAGAATCACGTCCAATCTCAACTTCTATTTTTTTTTGCTCATCCCTTCTATTACCTTCGCACTTTTCCTTTCTACTTCTCACTCCCTAGACGTAACTCAGATCCGGGGGCACTAAACAGGCTCTTCTCCCCCCTCCCCACTACAATAAACGCCTTCATTTTAATCTCGCGAAGATTCCAGCCAATTCTTACCTCATCGACAAGAATCGGAATGTGTAACGTGTACAAACATTACATGATTTTCGGCGTACATCCAAAACAGTACGTAGTTACAAGGTTCCCCTTCGGGAGGTGGACACGTGCCTCCCGGGGGCGACGCAAGTCGAATGACTACAACTAACTGATGATGATGAAGTATTTATGCAGAAGGTGTATATCGGAGGGATGCGTAGTGGAAAGAATGTGGATAATATAATAAGATATCACAGACTTTTGGAGGAGGAGGGTTGGGATATTGCTGAGGCTCGGTGTGATAAGTTATTCGAAAGTCCACTCCGTATAACTGCGTGGCAGCAACTAATTCTACGCTTGTAGCATATGCGTAAGGCTGTGACATGAAGTGGAGATACTCGAATATGTAGTAGGTTGAGATCCAGCGACTTCCACAAGTTCTTGATTTGCTCCAGCTAAGATGCTGTCGTGGAAAGTGTTGAAACCTGATCCTGGGATAACGGTGTACAAATTGGTTGTGATGTGGGCAATAATATGTGCACGGACGATGTGATGTAAAGCTGGGTTGTTGTGCACACGACGCGAGATACATCTTAATAAACATGCACCATCACCAATCTCGGGAATAATGGACCATTGACCAGAATTGTTATTGTTGTCGCTGTTGTTGTCTTGATCATTTTCGCTGTCTGATGCGTTTGTACTGCTGTCGCTGCTGTTAGAGGAATCATTGGTGTCAATTTGTTGTGTGTTTTCTGTGTCCAGTATTTTTCCCCGCGCGCTTATACCGATGTTTGTTGCAGATATGGTCTGTTGTGTGCACATCGTTACTTTTGCTTGAGTTGTGTTGCTACTTTATATCTCTTTACACAGGTTTCGCTACTGCTGTATGGTAACCACCGTGTCAATTGTGAGGGAGAACTCACAGTAAACTTAGAGTCTATGGACTACGTGCTGCTTGCTGGTGGCGCTGCTGACGGAACTTTGCAAGACAAACGGAACTTTTTCGGGCACGTTGGCGTTGTTTGTTCCGTTCAGAAAAATATATTGTCTACACCGACAAATGATTCTTTATTATCTACATGACCTTGATTTGCTCCAGCTAAGATGCTGTCGTGGAAAGTGTTGAAACCTGATCCTGGGATAACGGTGTACAAATTGGTTGTGATGTGGGCAATAATATGTGCACGGACGATGTGATGTAAAGCTGGGTTGTTGTGCACACGACGCGAGATACATCTTAATAAACATGCACCATCACCAATCTCGGGAATAATGGACCATTGACCAGAATTGTTATTGTTGCCGCTGTTGTTGTCTTGATCATTTTCGCTGTCTGATGGGTTTGTACTGCTGTCGCTGCTGTTAGAGGAATCATTGGTGTCAATTTGTTGTTTGTTTTCTGTGTCCAGTATTTTTCCCCGCGTGCTTATACCGATGTTTGTTGCCGATATGGTCTGTTGTGTGCACATCGTTACTTTTGCTTGGGTTGTGTTGCTACTTTATATCTCTTTATACAGGTTTCGCTACTGCTGTATGGTAACCACCGTGTCAATTGTGAGGGAGAACTCACAGTAATGACATAGTTCACGTCGTTGCAGCGGGTACATATACACCGCGCCCGCGTCTAGCAGTGCGGGAAAATTCTCTCGCAAATACATTTTGATGCCTCTCCGATGTACGTGCGAGGACTAAAGTTCCACCGTGTGTGTAGTAGACGTATTTAAGCCTGACGATATGCCTATATTTTAGGCTCCAAACCAAATTAAGCCCTATCGTGTTTTAAATGTCTACAAAATAGGTCTATTTTATCGACCTAACGACCACGGCAGACCACGGTGAGATGTGGATTTTCCCAAAATATGCACTTGGGCACATTTTGGCCCAAGTGCATATTTGAAGCAATTTTCCGAGTATTTTCCAGCAAACAACAGCATTTCAGACGACAAAAGCTCGAGGAAACATCAGACGGATGCCTACAATTCGAGGGTGGAAATTGAACCGGGTTGAGGGCCAGTCCTGCTGTGCTGCTGTACTGACTGCCAAACTGAGGCACACCGAAGGCGGCAGACGCCTGCGAGGTATCCTACATATGAAGCGAGTATGGAGTACGAAGCACTCAATGTTTTTGCCAGGCACCAGTTATTTGTTTTGGCCGTTTGTTCAAGCTCGCACAGCATGGGCAGGGGAGGGTCTTTCTCGAAGTTTCCACCCACTCATGTATGTGCTGACTCATGACATAATAAATCCTCGTCTTGCCATCTGCGTCTGGAGTAGTGCAGAAAGATCATAATTCTATTTTCAAGTAGTTTGATATTTCCTCGGCTTTTCTTTTTATGCGTACTGAAAGAGACCACTATTTCGAGTTTTAGACATACGGTGTTTTTTTTATGCGTTTAAGGTCGAAATATCGAATGGCCTAGCTCTTCCAGTTGGAAGTACTTAAGACCTAACCTCGAGGCTTAAATACGTCTAGTGTGTGGTTGCCCGGGGACAGAAGTGTCTCATACCCCGCAAAATAGAGCCAGTCTCGGCGGCTTTCCGCGGCCATAGCTCGCGCCACGGACGTCCCATGAGCCCGGCACACGGCTGATAATATACCGACGGGTAGTCTGATCGCATTGCAGAAGAAAGCACACCAAAAAACTCTGCGCCGGCGGAGAAAAAGGGACGGACTAGGCAAAAAAATCAAAATGGTACATATGCATATATCAAGTACGGGTTTTAGGGTAATCACACCAAAACGTCATTAAAACGCACATTTCGTACCATCATCACTGACCCATGACGAAGAAAGTTATACCTGGTGGTCAAAAAGCAAGCGTACCTGCGTTTTTTTTTTTAGTATTGCCGACACTACAAGCTAGTACCTAGAATCTCCTAACATGCCTTGAGCAATGGAACCAAAGACGAGAAACCCTACCTGGTTACTAGTGAATAAACACTATTATTATAGTTACCTGGGATCTCCTCGCATGCCTTGAGCACTCGCTCGGCCGGTTTCCGCTGTTCCTCGATAGGACTCTGGGTTGACGTCTCGATCGCCTACGCAACGGGCCGGGGTGGGGCAGGTTTGTGGATTGGGTAGGGTTGGGTTGGGTAGGGTTGGGTTGGGTTGGGTTGGGTTGGGTTGGGTTGGGTTGGGTTGGGTTGGGTTGGGTTGGGTTGGGTCGGGTTGGGTTGGGTTGGGTTGGGTTGGGTTGGGTTGGGTTGGGTTGGGTTGGGTTGGGTTGGGTTGGGTTGGGTTGGGTTGGGTTGGGTTGGGTTGGGTTGGGTTGGGTTGGGTTGGGTTGGGTTGGGTTGGGTTGGGTTGGGTTGGGTTGGGTTGGGTTGGGTTGGGTTGGGTTAGGTTGGGTTGAGTTATGTTAGTTTGGGTTGGTTGAATGAAGTGGGGTAGCGTGGGGTAGGGTGGGGTGCCGTGCGTGCGTGGGCTACAACTATTGCTGCTGCTCTTACAACAACTACTACTATTATTTCTACTGCTACAAGCGTACTGCTTATAATACTACTCTTACCATTTCTACCATCAAAACTAGTGACTGAAAATACTCCTACTACTACTATAGTGCTCCTACTGTTACTTGTTTGACTGCGATTACTCCTACTGTTTTTACTGCTACCACTACTCCAGCTTGACAGCCGTACACTACAGCTTGACAGCCGCACGCTCGAGGCGAGGGAACATGGCACGAGCTTAGCTGAGGTCGTACGTCCCCGGTGCAGCCGACGTCTCTGAGAACGAAAAATCAACAATAGTTCCAATAGCTCACTCCACCGAGAGGAGAGTGAATCCCACCAAGTCTACCCCGATCTACCGTGATTGGCTTGGAACTGTTCACAATGAGTTCCCCCGTAGCGTATCGAGACAAATCTCGCAACGAGGTGTGCCGCTTCTGTCACATCTTCCACCATAGTACTCGCCAGCCTCAAAACTGAACAGGGTGAATCTAAAAAATATGTCAATCAAACGACGCCTCTCTTTTATCGTATATCGTTTCTCGCTCCACTTCTTCAGCTACTTGTTGCGAAGGAAACATGACGATAGTCGCCCGCAACAAATGCACCACCAAATATCCGGTGTTATCTCCTGCTTCAACGTCTCCGGTGGGATCGGCACCTTCGCTCAGCCGCGATCCCTCTCTTTCCCTAAAAGGACCGCCTAGTCGTGGTGCTGCGCCTCCGTCTTCTGAAACAACACCTTGTCGTTGTAGAGCGGGGTCGAGATGCGTAAACATTGGAGAACCCTAACGAGGGGTCGTCGGGGTAAGCTGGTTCGCCGGAGAGCGCAGCCTTCACCCCTTCTACGTCAGGCTCCGCCTCGTGGATGTCGCCTCCCAAGACATCGACCGTGACCTTCACGCCTACGACATCGGAACTCCACGAGTTCGATCTCGCCCTCGGCGTGGTCCATATTTTCTCGACAATCACTATTAATAGGGTTCAAACCACCTTTTTCCTCCCCTTTTGATCGCCAAAGCGGGCACCCATGTCAACAACACCCCCGCACGTCGGGTTCAGCAACCGCGTCTACATAGGGCGAGAAGCGGCTCTCCAGCACCGCGACGGTGTAGATGCCTTGAAAACCACACGCGTCGACGGCTACACGAACGTCAACACCAACGACAAGCACAGCGACAAGCACAGCTGCCCTGGTACAGCAGCAAGGCCATACTCAGTTTTGTAAACACTCTTGATATACCCGGGTATCTCCCCGGGCATAACGGACATTTACCCGGGTATGACCAACATACCCACGGGTTATCAACCAATATACGAAGGTTATGTACCCGGGTATGACGGGCATGACGGATTCTACTCGGGTATGACCAAAACATACACGTTTAGCACCCTGGTATGACCACGTGCATTTCGAGCCCGACCCCGACCTCGACCCTACCCATTGTCCAGATAAAAAACTGCGCTTCTTTTTCACGTTGAAAATTTGATCGGCCACAATAAAACTAAGATTAACACAGCAAAATGCTCCCCGATTTCCATTGCTATCCTTTATCCTAGATAGTAACTCAGACGTTTCGTAAAAGGAGGTTACCGTCAAGCATCACGCAGTCCAGCAGCCCGGTCTGATTCACGTGTCTGACGCCGTAATCGTCAGCAATTTAGGATATGTTTTCCCGACGAAGTCCCAAAGAGGATAAGCGCGGCTCGCGCTTTCAGAATGCGCTCCTCCGTGTGATGGCGTGTCGAGACCAGTGTCAGGACGGTATATATCTCGCCGGGAGACGCTCCCTTTTCGTTCGCTTCTTCCGCCACCACCGTACCCGCCGGCCTCGTCGAGGGTGCCTTACCACATATTCGAGAAAACGGTTGGCATTCACTTTGAGTCGCGTGTAACCCTAACCCCCAACCTAACTAGCTGACCCTAACCCAATGAAACCCAACCAATCAACCAATGCAGGGATGATCCCCTTCGTCTCGTATGTACTTGAAGTACACAGCAGTTCGCCTCGAGCGTGTTCTCGAATAGGTGGCAGGCTCTATTAGTGCTGGCCTCGCCTCCATGGAGGAGGGCCTCGCGGGCGCTCGCGCCTTATTCCACCGAATGAATCGCGGCAGCAAGATGAAAAATGCTGCTCGTACGTACGAGTAGTGTGATAGATTGCAGCGCGCGTGCCATGCGACTCCTTAACTGTACTCACACTGCTTTAGTTCGGACGCTAGCTTTTGGTATCCTCGACCCCAGCCCACCACGGGCAGTCCGTGTTACTTTGTGTGCTGTACAGTAGACCAAAAGAGACATCTCTTGCACGTCTACAAGTATAAAGCAGGTGTGTCTGCGGCAGAAGTACGTATCCCTTCTCTAAAAGTAAGGTGCTCGCTGTGAACTGCGAAATTTTAGACTCCCATCAGCCGAAAATGCTACCACTGCTGTGCACTGTACACTGCTTCAAGCAGAGTCGACAGCCCCTCGACAGCAGCTCGGCAAAGGCAACATGATAGGTGCCTTCAGCAACGCCGTACCTGATAGATTGTCTGGGCGTGTGCGGGATTGTCCGTGCTGAGTGCTTGAGGCAGCTCCATCTTGCACCGTCAACAAAACCTCAGCAGTGAAACGAAACAGCCCGTTTTTCTTCCACGCAGGATTTTTCTCTTTTCACCAAGGGAGCGCAGGGGAGGTGTTGACTACAACGGAAGTAGCCTCAGCGAGCACGGTCGCTGAATGCCGTCGCTTCGTCCGTCGCTTGCCCGGTGGAAAGTCGACCAAACCCTAACCCTGGACCATAACCCTTAATAATAAAGTCGAACTCCTTTTTAATCGCGCCGCATGTCCACACACCAACCACCAGCAACCCAAGGCCACCCAAACTCCCACCCCACCCAACCCGCGCCCGCCCCTAGTACGTACCAACCGACCCGACACACGCACACTCTTCCTGGTTTAAGTTCGCTCGCTGTTGTCCAGCTGAGAGCCGCAGCTCAAGCTGGGGCAAGCAAGGCAAACATGGCTAAGGTTATCAGGAAAGACCTGGAGGCAAAACTAGCGGCCTTGGGTGGAGAGGAATGGGATAGCATGTCCGAGGGTAGCCTAAGCGGCGATGAGGATGGTGGTGCACAGCTGGATGGCGAGCTCAAGCCACCCCCACTGCCCCTCCGTGCTCAAAAAAAAAAGAAGGGGGCCCGGAAAGAGAAGGGGGCGGGGGCATCCGTGGTGCCCATAGGGCCGGCGGGGGAGCCTTCTGGGGTGGTCTACGTGGGGCACATTCCGCATGGGTTTTATGAGGAGGCTATGAATGGGTTCTTCAAGCAGTTTGGGGATGTGATCAGGGTTCGCATCTCGAGGAGCAAGAAGAGCGCACGATGCAAGGTGAGATATATGGGTGGGGTATATAGGGGAGGGGGGGGGTGGAATGGCTTGGTTTGGTTGTTTGCACTCCTCCTTGGGTGTTCGTTCTCATGCCTTTTGAACAGCTATGGTGTGCTTTCCTGCTGTGTTCGTTAGGTTGACGTAGACACGTAGACACACCCCTCGTACCGTATAATTCGAGGCTCCTTGACAGATCGCGACTCTGATATCAACGCAAACAGCAGTCAGTGCCCATTGCGTACTACGTACTTTGGTGGTATATACCTGGTACCTGGTATATACTTGTTGCGAGTATAAGCCTAGTCTACCTTTAGTTGGGCTGTATACACAGCAGAAGATAGCAGCGAGGCGATCAGGCTACGAAGCCAAGAATCTTGCATTGCGAAGGAGTGTTGAAACATGTTGGGTTGGGGATTGCGGAACGGACAGCAAGCAGTCCGCTGAGAGATCGATTACCCTCCCAAGGCTCAGGCTCACGCGGTACATCTACCGCCACGACCATTGAAACCATCTGCTTTCGTAACTCACAACCCCACATGCTACCTGGCAGACGTCGTATCATACCAGATACGAGCACGATAGGTAGCGGTTGGACGTCCAGGCTTTGTCCCGGTGTGTATAGCGCGGTTGTCATCGAGAGCGTCGCCTACCGACTGTGCTACATGGACCAATCATACCAGTACCAGGTTTGAGCCTACCAGGAACATAAGGATATCATATGGCTCGCTTCTCACAGCAGTACACTTTGTCCGTATATATGAACGATACTAGTAGTCACAAATAATGGATCGAGTGGCATGGCGGCCTCTAGCCTACGAACCGACTGTACGAGCATGACACTGCTGTGATACCTGGTGGTTTATTCACCAGGTACGATTTTACAAGGAATTTGCTGTGATATCAGTTAGTAGATGCAACGCCGCGGCCCACGATGGAACGAGATACTCGTAATCGATGTCGAGAGCCCAACACAGCACACGAACCTGTTGTTTATATTGTGTTATGATGTATAGGTACTAGGGTAGTCTACTCTTTTATCAAATATTATTTTTGTTCTCCAGTTGTTGCTGGTCTGTAGGGATACGCTTGCGTGGGGTTCACATCGCCCAACGCGGCGGGTGTCGTTGCGGAAACCCATGAACGAGTATTGCCTCTTACCATGTACCAGGCATCCTCGGGCAAAGAGCAACCACCGTTGTCCTTTCGTCGATCCCCAATCTCAAACCTCCAAAATCTCACTAACAGCTTCTCCACATTTCAACCTATGTCCTCCCTCGGTTTCGTGTTTTATCGAATCAGTTTTGGGGTGTGGTATATATAAATGTTCCTCAGGTGATGAGGCGGGGGAGGCTCTGAAAGCTAACCCCTTTGACACTTGAGAG
Organism: Undaria pinnatifida; assembly: GCA_012845835.1. Lineage (NCBI taxonomy): Eukaryota > Phaeophyceae > Laminariales > Alariaceae > Undaria > Undaria pinnatifida. The sequence continues at coordinate 1,738,303 of JABAKD010000004.1, read as the reverse complement.
GGAAAAATTGACGACGTAATTTGATGATTACGTATCAGCCGCCGCTGGTTGACGATGATAACAATTGGTGTCCGAACGACACCAACGCTAATACGGGTACGAGACGGGGGCAGGCAGCATGATCCTGCTCGTGCTGTTTTCGCGCTCACGCTGCTGGTGGAGGCTTTCAAAACATCACAATCGTCGTTTGTTTTTGTCGCTACACGGGCTCCAAAAGGATTAAGGTCCATCCGTACCGTATCATGCACCTGACAAGCTATGCTCCTCCCTTGCTTCCGTCGTTACTCTGTTTTGCCCTGCAGGGATATGCTTACGTAGAATTCACATCACCCGAGGTAGCGGGTATCGTCGCGGAGACCATGAACGGGTATTACCTCTTCGACAAGCAGCTGGTGTGTCGGGTGCTGCGGTTCGAGGAGGTGCATCCGAACCTATTTGATGGCGCCGGCGTCAAGTTTCGAAAGGTTAACTGGCACGGCCTCTACCGCGAGAAATACAACGCTGACAGGTGAGAGGCGCTTGTTTCTACACAAGCGGTACACGTTGGTGGTGGTGGTGGTGGTTTGGTACTAGTTGGTCGTGCTGGTGGTAGTGCTGGTGTTGGCAATGTTGGTGTTGGCGTTGTTTTTGTTGTCGTCGTCGATATTTTTGTTGGTGTTGGTGTTGTCGCCGTTGGTGTTGGCGTCTTTCGTCGCAGTGGTTGTTCTAAATATGACGCCGATTTGGTGTCGGTGTGTGGCGTCGATGTATGAAACGCTATAACCCGACACGGCAGCAAACAAACGCCTGTATGCGTAGGGGATATTTGTGTTATTTTACGTTACACGTTACCACAATGAGCGCCACCCCGCCGTACGCATGCTCAACCTCATCTCAGTCTAATGACACCTCGAGCGACACGCGCTTATTTCAAGCATGCTTCCTTGTCACATATGTAGTGCCTTTGCTCATATCGCTTTGCACGCATGACATACGACGCGTGCTAAGGGGGCGGTAGCGCCTAATTTTTATGAGGCTACTTACGACATTACGCATCGGATCCGAAGGTTTTACAGGGTGTTCCCGATTTCCAAATCATGGTGGGCTGGAAAAATGTAGTGGCAGAAACTAAACTTACGAACCTCATATATAAGTAGTCGGAAGTATAGCCCAAGGCCGAACACAACGAAGGCACGAAGAAATTTGATTCCATGTACAAAATCTAAAACTGCTGGACCGGAAAATATATTTCTGACGTAGTTTTCCTTTGATATTTCGTGGGTTGGATCGGCCTTGGATCATGCTTTTGACGGTTTCAATACTACTAATGGTATAGCATGATTTCCTTCCCAACTCCTACCCAGCCAAACTTAGTGTCTCGCAAACACGCTAGCTTTGAGTAGCTTCATGAGCAACTCCGTGAGTGATGAAAACATGGGCTCAAAAAGGCAGCCTTGGCCGTAGCGCGTCAGCGCGTCTCGTTTTAACCCCATTTACTGCTGAAAAAAAATACCCAACACCATTCCCAAGCAGATTTCCCCAAAACATGCGGGCGCAGTCCTAAAGGGTTTACATCCGCCAATACACAGGCAATATGAAGGAGTAAACTATACCACGCATATCACTTGAGGCCTGAGCATGCGCCAATGCAGGAGTGAAACTATGCCAGCGCGTATCACTCAAGGCCTGAACACCCCCGCCCACATGTAGGAGTACACTATGCCAGGCATGACACTTAAGGCCCGTTCATCCGCCAATATGCAGGAGCTAAACTACACCAGGCTTATCACTAGACCCTTTGTAAATTCAGAGGGGAAAAAAAAAAAATGACGAAAATTGACGATTACGTCATCTGTCACTGCTGTGTTGGTGATGGTAAAATTGGTGTCCGATGGACGACGCCAACAATGCAAAGACTCGTCGGGGCCAGGCGCAGGCGGCATTACCCATCTTACCCGTACTGCTGCGCGCTCACACTACTGGTAGGCGCTTGAAAATTCTGCCATCGTTCGTTTTTTTGGTCGCTATACTATAATCAAGATGTTGTCATTTCCCGACAGGATGAAGGCGTCAACATTCGCAACAATATGCAGGGGTAGGGATATCCTATACCAGGCCTATATCACTTGGCGTAAGGCGTATGGTGGCAGGGCTCACATCGACCAACGTTTACGTTTTCCCGTGACCTGGCAGGACTCCGACGAAGGACGAGAAGCACGTGGCGAAGCTGTTAAGAAAGGACAAGGCCAGGCGCGCTAAACTAGCAGCCCTTGGGATCGACTACGACTTTCCGGGGTTCGTGGCTAGCCTCAACGACAGGGAGGTTGAGGCGGGGCCTTTTCAGGGCAAGAAGAAGCGGAAGAGTGAGGGAGAGGGGGAGGTAAGCCGTCACGCCTGCTGTCACGAAAGCAGTAGAACTTTTCACCGGCTAAAGTTTTTCTTCATAGATTTTGTTTCCACTACGGCAGCTGTGAGGCGCGAAACAGTCGAGTGGTCGAACACTCCAGGCTTCTGCACGCTGCGTGATACTTCAGGCCGCCCCTTTTGCGTTAACGCCTCGGTACTATATGGGTCAGCAACCCCCCTCGATGCTGCCAGGGTCAACAGGGCAACCGGCAAAATTATTTCTAGCTGGCGGAACTCCTCAGCCGGGAAGGAGCCGCCCAACGTGGGTGGAATGCCATTTCTAACGTTTAGAAATGTTAAAATACCTACTGCTGTACCTAGTCGTAGGCCATGCTATGCGACTGGTTGGTTGACCACCGGGAAGAAAGTAAAATTGAGCATCGAGCCAATCTAATCAGATTCGCCGGCAGTTATTGATAGCTGCCCGACAAGACAAAGCGTCACAAACGGCGTTACTCCACGGATGTGTTTTGCAGTAGCATCCGTGTGTAGGCAGGGGTACCCAGGTACCCACGACTCGTGCTATGGTAAGGGTTGACATTTTCCTGGCAAAAACTGCTTGTGTTTGACGTAGCTCCTCAAGGCCCGGGCGGCGGTAGGGGGCGTCCGTAATTTTTTTGTTTGTTTTTTTTGCGATGGCTTGGCGTCGCTCGCGCGATGTGATCCCCCCCGTTCCCTTTTTGTGCACTTAAGCTTACCTTACACGCGGTTTGAATTCGCTTAATGAACCTCCGAATGGAATGGTAAGCTACACTGCTGCACCGAACAACGTCGCCAAAGGTCGTGAGGTCCGGGGTGGCTCGTACGAGTATGGTAGCTCAAATCAGGTAGCGAAAAATGGGGGTGTGATGCTGCAATGCCGTAGCCACGGTCTCGTGTGAGGAACCCCCCGGCGGGATTGTGCCTTACGACAGCGTTTGACGTTAATGCTATCTGTATAGGCCGCGGGGTTTTGTTCGTCGTGTTGATTTTTTTTTTTTGTCTCTCGAGGCAGTTTTTTTTGTGACGTATTTGATAGAGAGCTCCTCAACCGAGGAACCTCGGAAGCTAATGCTGCCATCCCACCCCTACCGTACCATTCGTCCAACCCTTCAGGACTATCTAGAGTATGTACCCGGGTACGTCTAGAGTATGTACCCGGGTACGTCCAGAGTATGTACCCTTATCCGCACGCGCTTGCTTTACTCGTGACAAATTGTGAAGTGCAGCAGGAGCACAGACCGTCGAAGCCGCGCTCCTCCAAGACGCCGATAACCAACCGACCCACCCTGTCTGTGCACGCGCCCACCCTCGCTAAAACCCGACCAGGACGCCGCGCCATCCAGCAAGCGGAGGAGCGCAGGCGGAGACGCTGTGGTACCAGCTCCGACCGCCCAACCGGACACAACCGCCCCCCGGCCCCCCGCCCCCTCGTCCTCAAAGAAACCCAAGACTAAGGCAACGGACGCGGCGAGCTCGAAATCGAAAGCGAAATCTCCCGGTAAGGGGACGCCCACCCCCAGCGCGAAAAAAGCGAAAACGCCTTCGAAGGTGGTCGAGAGCCCGACAGCGCCGAAGTCTGCCGCGGGGGGTTTGTTGGGGAAAGAACGCGCCGCGAAAACGCCTCCTAAGAAGAGACACTCCCCAGGGGGAAAGGGGGGAGAGGAAAGCGCTGCTGGTGATACCGCGACACCTCTCCGAACCGGCACTAGTGCTTCCGCAGTGGTTGTGGGGGGTAAGGCTAAGGGGTCTGCGAGTAAAAAGGAGGCTAAGACGCCCCCCCCTGGCGGGGCTAAAAAGGGTGAGGGGGGGAAGGGGAAGTCTCCCAAGAGTGGCGGCAAGAAGAGGTCTAGTCAGCAGGCGGATGAGGGGCAGGGAGAAGGGGAGGGGAGTGCTAAGAGGAGGAGTGCAAAGCGCGCGAGAGCGTGACGGAATGATGCAAAACTGAGTAAAGAGGTGGTGTATCATGCCGTGCATGGCTGTAAGCTAAAAACCAAAAACCCGCCCTACAAAACCGGGACGGGGCAGGTCCGGTTTTCACCGACCAGACAGGCATTGCATGCACCAAGCGCGAAGCGCCGTGAGATTGTAGGCGAATCGCATGGGGGGTGAACTGCGTCCTACTAAGAACATCTTTTGAGGCGGACTTCGGCGCCGTGTATGTACTTTCTTGCATACGAATGAAGCTGAATAGGGCCTTTGATTTGTAAGGCGACGAGTAACACATATTTGTGTAATTGAAACCCCTGCCCTGTGGAATGGTGGTTGTTGTGCTGTACACTCCGCACGCCCCGGGGGTTGGTTCGGCATCGAATAACGCCTTCTGTGTTGAAGGTAAACCCCTGTCCTGTCGGATAATGATTGTTGCGCAAGCCAGACGCAAGTGTAACGCGCGCAACGCCCGAGTAAAAGTGACGAGTCGTTCTACGATAGCCCCCCCCACTTTTCTGTCAACGAAGTCGCCGCTTTTGAAACCAGCTCCCGGCCGTATATCTTGAAATACGGTGCCCCTTGCCACCCACCCCGACGCCATCGCTCGATAGTCCTTTGCAAACAAGAACGTATGTGAAGTTTTTTTTTTGTGCAGATCATATCCGAGGCCGAGTCCTTCCTCGTGTCAAGCAGCAATGAAACGTTCGTCAAAGAAAAAATCAACGTTTTTTTTCGGGAGGGGAGGCTATCGCAGAATCTGCCTGACTCTACGAACTCCTTCGCTGTGGGATAATTTTTTTTGGTGCGATGGCACGAGTGTCGCCTGAGAGTCAACTCGTAACCCTGTCCTGTGGGACCCCTGTCCTGTGGGATCCCTGTCCTGTTGGATATAACATATTTTGGCGCAAGCCACACGCAGGATCGACACGAGTAACCCCTACGCGTGGAATTGAAACCCCCTCCTTGCGGTATAGTGCTCCACACATCGGACAGATCACTACTATCTACATCATATTGATCCCTACCTGTCATGGTATGTTGTGCAAGGTCTGTGTAGACCAGGGATCTGTCTCCCCTGAAAGACAGACCGTCAATGGGAGTCTGATCTGTCCGATGTGCTCGACGTGTGTTGTGCATGCCTAGCCGTTAGGGGGTGGGCGATGAAACGAGCGGCGCCCGCGTGTTGGGTCGAAACCGCTCCCTCTGTGGGATTATGATGCGCAAGCCACACACCGGCGGGCGGTCGATTTGATATGAGATGTACCTGAAACCCTTCTACTGCTGTGCGTGGGAAATTACGAAATTTCTTGTGTGTGGGCTTGGCTGTACGCTCCTTTTACACGTGTGATTCGTTTGACGCGAGCAACCCTCAACTTAGACCTCGCTGTCCTTTTTAGCTGGGCCTAAAGAGACTTGATGTGTATCTCACGCAATTTCAACGTTGTTCGTGGTCGAGGTCGGGGTTTGCCGTGGTTGTTTATGCCTGTATCTGCCTACTTTTGTTAGGCGTGGGTTCTGGCTTTACTTGTTCGTGGCGCGCGCGGCGGGTATTCTTACGACCGTTTGCGATCGAGGAAGTGCGTGTACGGATGATATGCTGCCGATCCGTGTAAGAGTGCTGATTTGCACCGAAGGCTGTGCTGTGTGGCGAGATAAGGCTCTTTACTCTAATCCCTCCTGTCCTACCAGGTTGAGGAAGGGACGGCGTAAAAATGGAACCCACATATACTGCGTCCGCAAAAGGATATGCGTGGTCTCAACATCTAGTTTCTTGCGACACTTTTTTTTTCCCCGTCTTCCTCCGGCGGATGGGGAAATAATTTTATAGAATGTAAATCTTAAGCTCATCACGGATGCGTGAGCTACGATAGAGTGCACCACTTTTTTTCTGCGGTTCCTCAATTCGGGAGAGGTTTAAATTTGAGACTTCCCCCCCCCCCCCCCCCCCAAAAAAAAAAGGATTATTTGGAAAAAAATAGAAACTGCTAGACTTTCCGGAAGATGGAAAATACACCATGGCGCCGAGGTACACAACAACGAGAATCTCACGGCCGAAAAAAATAATGTCCTATTATTTTTTTTTTCCCCGACGATTTTGGGTTAAGGAGTCCCGTCATTCAGAAAACAAGCCGTTTCAGACGAAAAAAAAAGGTTACCTGTCGATTCGTGGCATGCGTCCTCACTTCAACGCATTTTCATCCACGCCGTGCAACGATAGGCTACGACAGAGGCGCTGTACCACTTTTTTTCTTAATACTACCCCTCAATTTGGGAGCTTAAGACACGATCCTCCCAAAAAAAACGATTTCAGGAGAAAAACAAAACAGCTATTAGACCGGATGAATAACCCCAGCATGCATGGCCCTATGTACTCAAACGAGGATCACGGCAACAACAAAAAAAATGGCCGATGTTTTCGACAATTTTGGGTTTAGGAGTCGCCGGTCATTCAGAAACCGTTTCAGACGAAAAGTGCTACTACCCTCTACTGTATCGTAGCACGCGTCGTGTGCCAATTTTACTCAATGACCCACTCACAATCCAGCGCACGAGCTGGCGCGTGTCCTTCAGTTCCCGTGGTGGCGACGACATAAAAACAAAACACAGGGTAGGATGCGGTTTTATCGACCGTCCGGTTTAGCGTGCGACCAAAACAAAGAACGAAAAAACGCGGCGTCTTGCTAGCGACAAGTTCTACAATAATACAGGGGCGTGACATTTTTTGTTTTCGCCAAAAATACTCTTTTCTGAACGAGCCTCCTTAATAACTCAACGCCGCCGTAAGAGCTTCTTGTTTCTGAGTCGTCCCTATCTATAGTGCGGTGTAGAGAGGTTGCGTTTCTTGGGTCGCGCGGTGTTTCTGACCTGTTGAACTCTTCAAGAAGTGTGTGGAACTATCGACCGACAGCACCACGGATAATATACTCGTTAAACCTATCGCAAAGTACTCTAACTAACCGGTCAGAGTAGTAGAGTGTGTGATAGTTTTACGAGTATACGCGTATGTGGTAAGACTGGCGCATCATAGAAATGCTGTTCGTTCGGGTTGCGCGAACAAATAATGTCTTCGAAGTCATATTCCGGGGGAGATATGGAGCTCGTCATTGATAGGAGTTCAGAAAATTCCTAGAATATGCTGCACAAAGTACGTGCCATGGGGTTGTTACATGTGTGTGTGTGTGTGTTTTTTTTCAAGAGCTTTTTTGAAGTGACGGAAATCCCAGAAAAAAAACGTGTATCTTCTACCGCCATAGCAGCTTCGATTTTTGTCTTCGAAATCAGTTTTGTTGGGTGAGAGGTCTTAAGCTCCGAAATTGAGGGGTAGTATTAAGAAAAAACGTGGTGCGCATCCCCTCTATCGTAGCACGCACGCGTCTCTGACAGGTTCATTTCCTCGCGTGAGGAACTACCGGTTAGTATATACCAGGTATATATTAAGCAGGGCTCTTCGCGGGTCATGACCCGCCCCGCGGACCGCGCCAGGAGGTTATCAAATTTTCAAATTTTCGCGGGTCGAGAAGGGTCGGGTCAGGAGGTATTTGAAATATCACGGCACGGGTAGGGTCGGTTCAGGAGGGTTTTAAATCTCGCGGGTGGGTCGGGACTGGTCACCCCGACCCGACCTGACCCGTGAAATGCCCTGATATTAAGGTATGGTATGTCTACGAGTTTACGTTTTGGGGGGTTAGAGCGCAAATAAGACTTGGTCGGATTGCGCGAACGAACGCCTTCGAAACTCGTTGCGTTTCGAGGCGTGAGATAGATATTGGGCTCCTCTCGTGTTTTTACGCGAGCTCAGAAAAAACCGTCTGCACATCCCCAAGTCGTTCTTTCTGCGGTAGCACGTCTCCGCATTTCTTTTCTGTACTATTAACGAAATCGCCGTTTTCTAGACACCAGCTCCCGGCCCTATCTCCTGAAACACGGTGCCTTTGCCACGCCGACGTGTTATCGTTCGATATAGTCCATTGAAAACAAGCAACTATATGAGGGTGTTTTTTTTCAAGGCACCCTTTCTCGTGTCGAGCAGCCATGATTGATGATGAAACGTTCATTCAAGAAAATCGTTTTTTTTTGGGGGGGGGGGGTATCGTAGAATCAGTCATCCCCTGCCGTGAGATGACTCGTTGTTACGGTTGGTCGCTACATACAGTAGGTTACTGTTCATTGCGATATAATTACGACGCATATTCCGCTTTCCGCGTCTGCAGCTTTTTTTGGCGTTTCGTGTTTGACACGCACCACGTTGATTGACTCGTTTGTTACGTTTGCTCGCTACAGCAGGTTACTGTTCATTGCGATATAATTACGCCGCATATTCCGCTTTCCGCGTCTGCAGCTTTTGGCGTTTCGTGTTTTTACACGCACCACGTTGATTTCGTTTTTTTTTAGTACATACCGCAGCACCGCCCATATTTTACCAGCATTTATGTTGGAACTTGGTCCGAGGACCCCCCAAAAAGAAGCACAAAAACACCAATTGTAAACGAGCCGTGTCGTCCGACCTAACCCAACGCAGAGCTCGCCCGAATATACTTCAAGTAAAAATACATGATGAACGATTGAGAATGGGCTCTCACCTCACCCCGCTCCCTTTCCTTCCCCCTCGCGTCTCTTCCAGCGTCGCTTGCAGCATATACGCCTGGTAAATGGATGGATGGTCTGATTCGATCTACACAAACGACGCAACACCCCCATTGAAGCAAAGTTAATCGTGGAGGCGTGGTCCCCAGCGGGATTCGTTCGCCCGCCCCCAATCGCGCACCAACTTGTTAGTCGGATTTTGGGGATGGCCGATCCACTAACCGTACCCAGTACGAAATCGGGGTTTGGGTTTTGGCTACGGTGGTGGTCCCTTTAAAGTGCGGGGGTCGCCCGCTACAGCACCCGTGAAAGCGGTGGGCACAGGTGGGAACAACCGGCCGTGGAAGACTGAAACGTAGTGCCGGTTGCCGCTACGTATAGTAGTGTCTGTGAAACCGATTGGTGCAGACAGGTGGGAACAACCAGACCAGTGGCAGTAGTCATTCAGAGCAGTGCCGATGGCCGCTATAGTGCATGTAGCTCCGGCTGATCCATACCTGGCACAGGCGGGAACAATCAGTAGTGGCAATATGCAGAGAGTAGTGCCGGCTTCCGCTATAGTGCCGGTTGCCGCCATAGCGCCGAAAGTTCCGACTGGCCCAAGACGCATGCCACGTTAACGGTGCACCAGCGTTTTTCCGAGGCTCACAACCACTTGAGGATCTCTACGTACCTCTCCCAAAACCTGATTTGGGCAAAAAATAAAAGCGCTAGCGTAGGCTGATTCTACGATAGCTCCCCCAGAAACCAGCGATTTTCTTTAGCGAACGTTTCATGGCTGCTCGACACAAGGAAGGATAATATTGAAAAAAAAAAACATCCACATATTTTCTTGTGTGCGAAGGTCTATCGATCGATGACGTCGGGGTGTCGAGGGACCGCATTTCAGGAGGTACGACCGGGAGAGCTGGTTTTGAAACCGGCGATTTCGTTGAAGATAAGCTGGGGGGGGGGCTACGGTAGAACGACCTGCCAGCGTACCCGATGAACAATCCAATGACCGAGGCATCCAACGAAAAATACAGCGAAAAAAAGCGAAAAATTTCGACGATTTCGAGCTAAGGAGCCCCGTCGTTCAGAAACAATTTCGGACACAAAAAAAAGGTTATTTCTATCGCAGCACGCGTCCTACTACCAATAATAGTACCCACCAAGACTCTAACCCAATCTATCGTACACTGTTTCTGCCGGCGCTGCGTGATATGCCCTTGTAGCCTGCGCGCACGTGGCACACCCTCCTCGTGGCCAATGGTGCTTCGTATCGAACGAGAAAAAGCGGTTCGACCCCTTGACTAGCTGCCCCACACTAAAACCAGTATAATAAGGCCAACCGAAACCTTCGAAACACGCAAGAATACCGGTCTTCTATATAGCATTATCGCCAGAAAAAAAAACAGCTAGTCTGCCTACCGTGCGCCCGACAGCGACTGCGAGCGACAAAAAAAAGCACAGCATCGCGAAAGTGTACGGCTGCAGGCAGCAATTCAAACACCTCTTCTTGGCAGCCTCCACGCCACCACGCCGCTCCCTCCGAAAGAACAACAACCATTGTCGTACAATGGCACGCGGGTCTCCCCGAACAAAACAAAAAAAGGATCCACACCACCCATCCACCGCACCGCCAGAAAAGAAAAAGTCCCGCGAAACAAATACTGGCTGCTGTGAACACCGCTCGGAAAACAGTTTTCGCCACCGCATCCTTGTGGCTGCGGACAGTTGAACTGCGCTCTACAATGGAAGGCGTACTTCCATCTTAAAATAAGATAATTATATTGTGGATGAACCAGCGTCTCCATGGAGAGAGCTAAAGGTATTTGGTTCCCGCAGCAGGTCCAACTTGGATAGCACGAAATAGTACCTTTCGCTGTGGTCTGCGCAACTCTGCGAACAGCGCCAAGGCAGGAGGGATGATATGATATACCCTCTTCTTTCATTGCCGGGTGCGACCTTTTTTTTTTCACACTTCCACTTTTTAGCTTCTGGACGAGGCGTGGTCACAGGTGTCGTCCCATCTTCCCCCCGGTGTACTTGCCTTCAACAAAATGATCGCGAATAGGGTTCAGCATTCCCACTGCTCGTCGATTGTCCATCGGGTGTTGTTGCTAACTCACGCTCTCGCGCTTTCCGCAAGCCAGTTTGTGTGCACAAGAAAAAGTCCCTGCGAATTTATACGAGTATACACTCGGGGGCGGACCCTGCACTTAACTGACAAAAAAGACACTTGAGAGGCAAATGTGATGGCCCGGCCGGGCTTTGCTTCGTTTGAGTGTCGTCGCCGTAGCATTTTTTTCGTCGGATTTTCCTCCTCTACTCGTACTATGATCAAGTAATAACCGCCGAAGGCGACGACTACAACCCGATACTAGCCGGCATCACTCCGCCTATTAGACGACGTTTTGGCGTGGCAAGCGTAGCTTACTGTTCTAATGCCGATGCATATCGCACAACAAAAACAGCACGAAATCTCAAGATCGAAAACGGCCATGGGGGAGGGGGGTCACTCGCGCGAGCGACCTCGAGCCAGGGCTAAAAAATCCCCCGACCGTGACCCCCACGTTGCAGTCTTAGTCTTGCACCGTGTCTCATCTGAGCCATCCCACCACGTCGATGCAGTAACTGCTTGTAGTACTACCATTGCGCCGAGGCTATCGACCACTTCATTGAAGCCTCAATCGTTGCGTCAAAGCCGTCGACCTGTGCGTCAAAGCCGTCAATCGGTGCGTTAAAGTCGTCAATCGGTGCGTCATAGTCGTCAAGCGGCGCGTCAAAGCCGCCAATCGGTGCGTCCAAGCTATCACTCATTTGCCGAAGGTGTGGCAACCAAGAGTACCGCTCTGGGCTGCAAAAATATAGTCGATGCTTCCTGTGAAGAAAAAAAGTTGCGTAGAATATGTACCAACCATAATCGCAACTCCAGAACATGGAGGTTGGCCAAATAGATCTCTGTAGGAGGCCGAAATTTGAGTCCTTGATTGACCGCCCCAACACTACATCCAGTACAATAAGGCAACAGAGGTAGGCCTCGAAGCGCCGAAAAAGGTCGGTCTCCAATATGTAGGACCGTGGTTTAACGGCCTGGACTGACCGCCGCAACGTTAAATCCAATACAACAAGGCCAATTCAGGCCTTGACGCACCCCACAAGAACGGTCTCCTAATAGTAGCACCATGGTTTGACCGCCTTGATTGACCGCCGCAACACTAAGCTCAGTATAATAAGGTCAAGGCAGGCCTTGACGTGATCCCAAAAAGGACCGGTCTCCTCATGGTAGCACCATGGTTTGACTCCTGGACTGACCACCTCGATTCTACATCCAGGGCAATGAGGCCAAGGTAAGCCCTAACGAGCCCAAAAGGACCGGTCTCTTACCAGTAGCACCGTGGTTGGACCCCCATGACTGACCGCCTGTTGCAGAAAATCAAGCCATATTAGGGTCAAGGAACAAGCCTTTACGCTCCCAAAAAGACTGATCTCCTATAATATAGCAGCGTCTTTGTTGGTGGCGGTTCTCCCATCGGAAGGTGTATTCATGGGAGATTCCGGAAACTTCGAGGGTGCGACCCTTCGTTGAGAAGCACGGAATGGAGAACAGTGCGGAGCACGGCAACTCCCCACACATTGGTTGAAAGATCACAATCTAGATCATCTGCAGTATATCCTACATCTGCCGTTATGGTGTGTAGAGCAGGGATCTGTGCAGTACAGATCCAACCAGAGACGCATCTGCTAGATAGTTCAGCTTAGTTCAGTTTATACGGCTCTTACCCGGCACAACATGATCTACAGGCAATATATATCATACAGACCAGAGAGATCTATCTGCCACGAAATATATATATCATGAATAGGGATATATCTGATCTGTCGGACGTGTGCAACACTCCCCCTTTGAAAACGAAAGCAAGCTTGCAGGTCAGAACCATCTTATCCCAAAAGCGCTACAACCTATCGCCGTCGTAGCCCGCGTCAGCGATTTCGTACAGGCATTTTTTTTTGTTCCGGGTTTTTTTACGGGTCAGGTTGAGTCAGGGTAACCCGTCCTGTCCCGCGAGATTTTTGAAAACCTCCTGACCCGTCCCGTGATATAATTCAAACATCTGACCCGAACCCACTCGACCCGCGAGATTCTGATAACCGCCTGATATGATCCGCGGGTCGGGTCATGACACGTGAAAAGCTCTGATTACAACCCTTTTGAGGATTCAGAGGGAAAAACGGACGAACAAAACAGAGGATGGTATATAGCATCCTTCACAAGCAACCCGGGCTGCTATTATAGCTTAGCTCACGACGGACGATGTTTGCCGTCTAACTCCAATGGAAGTAAGTACCTGTGAGACACGCGCGAAGCTTTCACTTCCGAGTGCTGCATGCTCGCACCATGATGACAAGAACGCGCTCGTATATTGATTTTGATGCTGTAACGCCACATGCTACGGGAGAGGTGCATGGACATTTTTCTAGGCCTTTTTACTTGCTAAAGCTAGATACGTCACCCAATAACTGATTCCGAGCAAATTTAATTCTAACCCGCCGAACAACCCCACGGCCCAGTTATACAAAAGCGTTATGTTGCTAAGAAAGAATCGTATTCCGACGATTTAGGGTTAAGGTGCCCCGTCCTCCAGAAAAAAAAATCGCCAAAAGTGCTACCCCTATCGAAGCACGCCTCATTTTCTACAAGGGCCCCCAAAGGATCAAGCAAGCAAGGGACACCTCCAAAGAACTGCCACCAACGCAACCCCCCACCTCCCGCCAAAAACAAAAGAGAGCAGCACAATCGAATATCCAAGGCAACCAGACAGTCAAATGCTCGATGGCAGACAAGACAACCCGCAGTGGCAGCCCATACAGTAGAACGGTTCGCTGTCATATCCGACAACTCTCAGTTGACAGTCACAACAACGATCGAAGCCAGTACACGACGACAGAAAAAACGGCGATCGTTCGCACTTCGGTCAAAAGAAAAAAGAGTAAAAATATCAAGTGACCGCCAGAGTCAAAGGTCAAACCATCAACGTCACCGCCACAGTCAAAGGCCAAAACATCAAGCAAACGTCAACGCTGAATCAATGGCAATACATAACGCGACCGCAAAGGCAAAGGCAAAGGCAAAAAAAAAAACATAAAGAGCGCCGAAATCAAAGCCAAAACACCAGATGGCCATCAATGCCAACGCCGACACAGCAACTGCCCGTGGGCCACAAAGTCAAGAGCCACCACATCCAGTGACCGCCAAAAAGCTTATAACCAAAGCATCCACTACGCCAGTTTTGGAGCCGGCTTCTAGATAAACGACAAGGCCAACCGAGTGCCCAAACGACCGCCAAATTGTAGCCAAAACAATCAAGTGATCTAGAATCAAAGCAAACACACTAAGTGATCGCCAAATATATATATAGAACCAAAGCATCCAACCACCGCCACACTCAAAGGCACACCATCCAGTGAGCGACAAAAAACAAACAAAAAGGCAAAATACCCAATGGCCACCACTCAAACCCCAAAGATCATGTGACCGCCATCTTATTGGCGAAGGTGCTGCAGCAGACTCCCAGCGCGACCACGGGGCTGACGGGGTGGCGGAAATCGACGGAGAAGCGGCTCTTGCTCATCTTGCCGTGCCTCAGGTGCACGATTCCCTCGCCAAAGTCTTGTTCCATCACGAGGTTGCCCTGATAACACGAAGACAACGCAAGGGCGACGACAACGGCGTGGCGGGGCGGCGATTGACATGAGAGGTAGGTGGGATATTGCTCCCAGCAAGGCGGAACATAACGAGTAAAGCCGCGTTTTGGTTCTGGCTTTGTTGTTGTTGTTGTTGTTGTCGTTGTCGTTGTTGTTGTTGTTGTTGTTGTTGTTGCTGTTGCTGTTGCTGTTGTTGTTGTTGCTTGTTGCCTTCGTGGTTGCTTTTCGTATTTTTAAGCAACTGCTCCGGACTTTCGTTTGTGCGTTTTTGTTCATATATCGAGGGGGGGGGAATGTAATAGTTTTTCCAGCAGAAACGACAGAATTTCTGGCGGAAGGAATAACACGTTGCGGTAAAGGATATACCTCCTCAACCGCAGCTGCTGCGTCCGATTTTACGTCATAGGAAGAAACTTTACATCCATGGCAACCTTCCTTGCTCTCCTGGCATTTCACTCGGACGCATGCTTCAACCCGGAAAACGCCTCAGAGGCTCACGCTGCGATCTATTTGGTCACCCTCAAAAACGTACGAGTTCTCGCGCCACCGATGTTCAACATTGAACTTCGGCGACAACGCCAACCACTGGCATGCCGACCGACGCCAGCCTCTGACGGAGCCCCGCGTGCCTTACAGCACGAGCGCCGCAATGGAGTTGCACAGGTTAGGGGTTGCAGAAATGCCAAAATCCCAGAAAATATTCATGGGATGAACTAAATTAAGGCGCACGATTTTGGCGATATGCTGCCTGTTAAAAAAATACGGGCTGAACGTAAGCTTTCTTCACATACTTCGACGTATCATAAAAGACGTACAATAGCAGCTGTGGCTCAGGAGGTGTGACGTTTGCCGCAAGCCGTCTTTCATAGGCTACTAGTATACTGGAAATAGAATAGTTCCTGCGGAAAAGACAAATTACACTAGAAAAAACAACAACAAATTTTATGGTGCTACAGTATGGCCGGCGCGGCTGTCTATTTAATTCATCGCCGAAGTCTTGCTCCATCACGAGGTTGCCCTCGGTTGCACAGGATAGCACAAGTCGGCGATGACACGAGGGAGGAAGATAGCGCAATGCTGCAAACATCGGAAATATCATATATACCCCTATAGATGATCTGTTGATGATCTGTGTGTTTCAGGGCAGACATCTCGCTGGTCTATATGATCTTCATGACCTACAGATCTTGCACATTATATCACAACGACAGATGTAGGATCTATATGATCTACAGTAGATCGTGATCTGTCTGATATGTGCCAATGTTGGGAGAGAGGCGGAACGGTATGAACGGCATGTAGTTTTGTTTTCTTGCTCTGTGTTTAGTTGTCTTGGCTGTTGCTTCTGGTTTTGCTTTTTGTCTACGACATAAGTGGTCTATTAATAGTGGACAGACTGTCCGCTTTTGAGCCTGGTGTGCGTGGATTTGACTACCGGTATCATCGGAAAAAAAAAAGCCAGAAGGTTATTCGTATATTATTCCTAAACACTGGTACGTGGGGAGGGGTGAGGTGCCTCAGAGATCCCTAGTAGTAAAAGTCGGTGAGAATCAGTTTACAAACTAGAAATCATATATTTCGTTGGCTATAGATAGCACTACCAACTGCGGTACTGAAGTCACGAGACTACGTAGTTCAGTGGGTAGTGCTATATAACCAACTCCCCTCGCCCAAGCCGTGCTCCATTACGAGGCTCTCCTGGCTGCATAATATGGCGATGACACGGATAAGGTGGCGAAATATTGGGAGATAGGCAGAACAGCAAACAATCAAACAATCAAACTCCAAGTAATCAAAGAATCGAACAACCAAATAATCGAAGAACGGACCGAGCTCATCAAGATGACCAGGAGCAGTACAAAACACGCCGCCATACATAGATAGCGCCAGGAAAGACCCGATCAACCCCAACACAACTCACGTCCACCACACAATACAACACAACTTCAATGGTAGGATAGGAAAACATGAAACGTAGCGTAGGTTATGCAAGGAAAATCATGATAGGACAAGATAGCATAAAATAAGACAGGACAAATCAGGACAGGACAGGACAGGACACAATACAACATGATGGCACAGGATAGGTGGGACAGTAAACAGTACAATAATATTATAAAAAATGAAAATACTATATACCTGGTATTAGACAAGGAAAAAGCCGCAAACATTTTCTGTACGCAACAAGGAAGCTCGCTAAGATAAAAACTTGGCACCGCCTAGAATATAATATAGTACGACAGCACAGGATACGTAGGAAAGTAAATAATGCAAAAAGGTGTAACAGACAAGGAACAGAGCAGAGCCACAGACCGCTTCTGGCGCAACGAGGAAGTCCTTTCGGAAATAAGTTTGGCACGGGTGTGAAAAAAAAAAAAAAAAATAGAACAACGTAAAATAGCACGAATAGGCAGGACAGTAAATAACGCAGTAAGATAGAATAGGCAAGGAAAAGAGTCGCGGAGCTTTTCTGGCGCAACGAAGTTCTCTCGGAAACAAGTTTGGCACGGGTTATAATAGAATAGGATAGAATAGCACAGGATAGGCAGTAAATAACGCAGTAAGCTAGAATAGACAAGGAAAAACAGTCGCGGACATTTTCTGGCGCAACAAGGAAGTTCCCTCGGAAAGTTAGAATATAATAGGATAGGATGGCACAGCATAGGTAAGACAGTAAACAATACAATAAGACAGAATACACAAGGACAAGGGCTGCAGACCTTTTCTGGCGCAACAAGGATTTTTTTCTATTACATAGGAGGGTAGCCTGGCACGGCCTACTGTAGGATAGGATAGGATAGAATAGTATGGGATAGGGTAGCATAGAATACACCTGTAACAGGATTGGACAGGGCAGGGCAGGAAAGGCTGCGGGGCATGCGGTGTAGTCGGTTTTCAGACGCGGGCATTGAGACGTCTGTATCAGTATGGGCCTGGCACGTACTTGGCTGACTTCCGATTGCATTTGATTATATATTTTTCTGGCTGAAGCATGAACTGCTTCAGCTATAACATGTGTGTACCACATTTGCTTTGCTTGAGTTTTTCCCCGGGGTATTCTTCCACTCCAGAGTGACTGGAGCCTGCCCTGTGACAAAAACTTCAATACGCGAGTAAATATGGAAACAACAACAACAGCAACAGCAACAACAACAACAACACCACAACGACTACAACAACAGCAACAACAGCAACAACAACAACACCACCAACACCAACACCAACACCAACACCAACACCAACAACGACAACGACAACGACAACGACAACGACAACAACAACAACAACAACAACAACAACAACAACAACAACAACAACAACAACAACAACAACAACAACAACAACAACAACAACAGAAAATAAGACACGGTAGACTGCTCCCTTGAAAACCCACCAAAAAAAAGAAATCGAGAAGAACGAAAGTCCGACCTGATGGAAAAAAAAAATGCCATGGCCTACCGTAGGCATAAAAACGCGAAAAAAAATGATTCTTCAGCGAGAGACATTGCGTTAAAGAGTCATGAAATCCCAAGAAAAAACGGAAGGGGCTAAAAAACTGCCACCTGTGTCAAAACCGGCGTCAAGAGCTATACAACCGTACCGACCTTTTCTGGCGCAATAAGGAAGTTCTTTTTGGAAGGAATCTTGACGCGGCCGTTGAAGTTCAACGTCCACGCGTGCAGGGCTTCGTTCCAAGAAGGGCTGAGGGTCTCCAACGTTATGATATCGCTCCCCTCCTGAAACACGCCAACAAGCGCCACAAAGAAAAATGAAAGGCAAAACAAGAGGCACAATATCACAAGAAGCAACAAGCAACGTACGTACTCAAGGTCACGGGTGATCGATCGCACAGGAGTATTTTGAGCAGGAGCTCGTATGGAGGCATTTCGTGTACATATAAAACCACTTGAAAATAGAGTATGGCATCTGCAAACAAGATCCCTGTTTCGAATTTCAGGAAAAATGCAGCAAAAATCCAATAATACAGAGCTTTTCAGGAGTTTTTAGTCCTTTTTTGGACTTCATAATTAACCACCCCTTTTTCGAGCGTCCCTCTCATTTTCTCCTAAGCCCTTAAACCCCACATATTACAGAGTTATATCATTCGCCTGGTGAGCAGCAAGCTTTTAGTGAAAGACGTTTTTTCATCGGCGATGTACCCATTGCATTAGGCTCCCGCGCGTGAATTGAAATACTTCAGCGATTTCGGTAACTTTTGGTGTTACTTCTCGCGAGTTCGAACTCACGAAAACATCTCGTGAGTCGCTTCTGGCTGCCTACGACTGCTGGGTGGCGCACCCGACGTCGTCATACACCCTACCAGGAGCGTCCCTCATTTTCGCTGGCCGTGGTCGCTCGTGGGGAGCTGTAGCTGCCCGCTAGTGAAGTGCATACGTTCTGTTGGGGGTCGTTTTTTGTCTCGTTTTGTGCACCCCAAATTTTGACCACTGCAGTGCCTCAAAGTCGAAGTGTGGACCTCTGCTGAGAACAAGAGGGAAGCCGACCTGAAGAGACTCACAGCATCTGTGGATTAAGCCCTTTTTTCATGCGTTTTCGGGTCTGTGTTCCACGAACAAGCCGAAGCTTTAAGCGCGGCGTGTTAACCTAGCCATCCATGTGTTTTACTGTTCCGATAAAACATCTAGATATTAGAGTTACCGCGAAGCCGAGGACCAGGGAACGCTTGGGTCCCCCCGCGGCCTTAAGCGTTGGAGAACAGAAGTTCATCGTGCGTGATCAAAATGAAAAACAAGAGGCACAAGATCAAAAAGAAGCAACTAGCAAAGTACGTGTTACGCTAAGCGTTCGAGACTAAAAGTACATCGTACGCGACACTAGCGCTCCCCTCCTGAAACACACCAACAAGCAGCACAACACCAAAAGCCAAACAACAAATAAAACATCAAGCGAAAGCCCTTGGGGGACTGAAGCAACAAGATGCACCGAAGAAACACGCCAAAAAGAAGCACTGCATCGAAAACCAACCGAGGGAAATAGAGACACAATAAACCTAGAGGGCCAGAAGAACAGCGACCGTCACGGCATCGCTTCCCTCCTGAAAAACGCCTACAAGAAACTAGACACCCCAACCAACACCAATGAAAAATGGGTTAGTCCTAGGGCGGCGGCCAGTAACGCGACGAAGACGATATTGTTCCCCTCCTAAAACACGCCGACCAGGGGTGTCAAACCTAAAACAAAACGAGCGAAAAAGCATGTGCTAAGTCAACGTTTGGGAGACTGCATGTAGAGTGGCTGTGATGATATCGCTCCCCTCCTGAAACACGCCAGCAAACGACACAAGACGAGGGCTACGAGTAGAACGCGATCTGGCACCTTCGCGCCAAGAAAGCGAGTAAAGCAAAACACTACTGAGCTCAGCCGGAAGTCCATGGCCAGCATCGCTGCACATCCGGACGATGGACCCAGATACAAAAAAAAAAAAGAGCCAGGGTGACATCATACGCACACGTTGCAGTCAACGACGGTCTCAGCCCTATATACATGCACATTACTCGAAAACAGGGGAGTTGGAAAGAAAATGAGGCCGGGTGAGGGAGGTGTTCACGTTACGGGCCTTAGCAAGAACATGCATGGACACACATCAGTAGATGACCCGAGGACACACCCGGATATTCCCAGACGCACGGACACAGAACATCACGACCACTTGGAGGAGACATAAATCACGACTACGGGTACATTTCGACGTCATCCCCGCGTCTGAGGCCACAACCACCGCTGCGAGGTAGACTATACATATACAATACTAAAAACAGTATAGCCTCTGTGTGGTTTGTGGTTGGGCTGTAGCTTGGGCTGGAAAAAACGTGTTTTACAGCGAATAACGAGCAGAAGCAATACGAACGCGCTAGAAGTAGCGCCGCAGGACGCGCAATTGGAGCACCACACACAGCTCGCAAGATAAGCTCCCATGAAATCCTCGATGTCGCGGTTTTTGTTTAGTTCTTTGTAAAAACATATTTATATACATACGGAGAGCTAGCCCCCTTACACGCGAAGCTCACCGAGCCAAGCGTGGCGTAGTGCTGCTCTTCCCTCTGCTCTTCCCCGTCGTCCGAATCGAACGCCCCCTTGAAGAGGTTCTTGAAAGACTTGAGGGGAGAAGATGGCCGAAACGACGGCTTGTGCTGGTTCTGCCGGGGACGAAAAAAAAAAAAGAACAAAAGTGAAAGTTCAAATTAAAATTAAAATTAAACAAAACGAAACGAAAAACTAAGCGAAAACTGAAAACGAAAAAAAAAAACAGCCCATGAAGAGATTCTCGAAAAACTGCAGATAAGAAAGAACATGGCCGACACGCGTGTGCTGGTTCTACCGAGGACAAAGAAAAAAACAAAAAGACGAAAAAAAAAAGACGCAAAACAAAAACAAAAAAGACGAAGAAAACGAAGGCAAAATGAGCCCTTGAAGAGGTCCTTTGAAGAAATCAGGGGAGAGGATGGTCGAAAGACAAGCTCGTGCTGGTTGCGCCGGGCGCAATAAAAAACACACAAAATGGAAAGACAAGACAAACGAAAGAGTGAGCCAAACAACAAAAAAGGAAAAGGAGAAAAAAGCCCTTGGAAAAAGGTTCCAGAGATAATTGAGTCGGATTGTGACGTTTCTGCCGGGGACAACGAAAAAAAAGAAAAATAATAAGAAAAAAAAAAAAAAAAAAAACGTTAACCAAACCAAACCGAACCAAACCAAAGTGAAAAGACGAAAAGACGAAAAGATAAAGCGCGCCCTTCAACAGGTTTCCGCAATGCTTCAGATGAGAGGATCGTCTGAAAGCAGGCTTGTGCTGGTTACGCCGGATACAAGGAAAAACAGAACAAAAAGGCAAACCATCATAAACGATGGCAACGCCGGGACCACCACTAGACCAACGATGATGCCCCCGAAGGTGATACAAACGATGTGAGTCTGAGCTGTTTTTTTTTAATTTTGAAGCAAAATCTGGCGAACCAAAACCCGCATGCCGACGGCAACATCAACCAACGAGCTGTTGCCTTCGAGAGGATGATTCGGATACACTACACCAAGCACAGACAAGGCAGCGCCAACAAAAATCATTGCAAAACCTTTCCGCATCGTCGTTGCTGGTGCGGTGGTTGCGAATGTACCACCGCCACCCATAACACACCAAGCAGCACGTCAACAACTCCCAAGAACACCAGCACTAACAAAAGCAACACACCTCGACACCAACTAAAACAACGTCCACCACCACGACACCAACGACGATGATGCGGAACTTTTTCTTCAACCTTTGGCATCCGAGCTGCAATTTTCCATCCAGCCACAGGGTAATTATTATACATCTTACTCTTTAATATCCTTGAGTCGAAAAGGGCCTTCTTCGACTGGACTTTTTTCGGCTGGATTTGTCTGGGTCTCTTTGCGCTCTTTCTGGAGGCGGTTGGTGTGAGGGAGGACTGCCGTACATATGGCAGTCGAAAGTCGGCTGGAAGCTCTGTGCTTTGTGCGTTCTCCGCAAACAACGCGTGCTTCGCGCGTGACGAACGGTCGTCCACGCAGATTGGAGGCGTTGGACATAGCCGAAAACGGCCAAAGCAACGTTCATGGCGTTGCACTCAGCCCGAGATCCGCCATCGCTGCAGACAGCAGGCGTAGCCGTTGTTGGCAAAATGGCATCGATACCGCGCGCTGCTGACATTGTATAATACACGCTGTTGGCGGGGGGGACTAAGAATGCGCCACGCTGAATTGCGGCGAGAAGCAGCAGCAGTGATAGCAGCCAGGCTAGCGTCGGCGCTTTCATAAGATATTGCTGTGTGGTACCTGGTACGGGCGTGTGGGTGTGTGGGTGTGTGTTTTGTGGTGGGATGAGCGATACGATGGGTTCAAACACACGCTATCGGCTGACTGTATCTAAACTGGCAGATCCAGGCGAAAAAGCCAACTTTTTTTCGACTGGAGCTGCCAGTCGAAAACGTGAGTCGGCAAAAGTAGAGTCGAAAAAGCTATTTCGGCTGTGTCTGAAGCCCGATTTGGGATTCAGTCGAAACGGGCCGTTCTCAACCGACGGACCCCACTGTCTCAACATTTGGGCTACCACGGCTTTCTCCTCTCCTTCGACGCGGTTTTGATACATTTCCAACTGCCAAAAAAAATCATGTTCTAACTACAAGTGTTTGTTTCCATGTCGAGACTGCGGTGCTTAAAGGGTCCAGTTCCGGTCAGTAATCGGCCTTCGGTGCTAAAAGGGTCCAGTTCCGGTTAGTAATAGGCCTTCACCCTTCACACGCGGAATGCATCTAGAAAACGTGAAACCGATGTATCACGGACAGCTTGCAAAGTTCGGTATCGACCTTCCCGGAACTCACATATCGACCTTCCCGGAACTCACAGCTCACGCCGTGTCCCTACGTTACACCAAAACAACAACCCCACCTTGGCATCTTCCCAGCGCTTGATGATGGGCTCATCCCACACCCCCACCTCCACCGACACTCCCCACTCCCTCTCCCCAGGGTGTTGCCCTCCGCTCCCCCCCTCGTCGTCCTCCGCCGTTAATCCATCGGATCCGCTCGATTGCGAAGCCACGGGCCTCCTAAGGAGAACTTTCATGGAGTTCGGTACCCTGCGCGGTTTCAATATCGGGAGGGGTGTGAGACGGAGGGATTTTTATCAAGACCAGCGAGCGAGAAAGCCTGCTTCCACAAAACAAGACAAGAGACAAGACAGCAGAAACATGCCCCTCCTACCATCGCCCCCCACACGAACTACAGAGGCGAACGAGCGCGCTCCAGCAAGACAAGATAGCAGCAAGACCACCTTCCCCGCCTCCGCCCCTCCACGCTCCTTCCCCCCGCGACTGACGTACCCATGGCATCAACCGCGTAAATCACCGCAGAGAAATATTATTGCCCTTCTCGTTCACACACTTTACTGTACAGCAGTATGCGGCATAGCACAACTCACACATACAATATTCCTCGAACTCAATGCTCCACCTCAAAGGCCCATTTAGTGTGGATAATAAGCCATTTAAGAGGGGCAATATGGTATGGGTATTAATTGCGTGCTCGCAGAGGACACTTTATCGGTGTGGGAAAGGCTACTACGTCCTTGCCTCACCGTAAACAACCGCTGCCATGAAAGTTCGAAAAAACAAGGCAAGACGAAATAAGACACTATTAGACAACCCCCCCCCGACATAAACCAACCAATGTCTGCTGGTTGGTGAAAACGCGACGTGCTCGGGCCCGGCATTGCAAGCATGCGAGGGTCTTCGGTAAAACTACGCCCATGCACGACAATGATTGCACCCCCCCCCCTCCCAACCCCCCTCTAAACAAAGGTACACGCCCCCTCCCCCCCCAGCCTCCGCCTCCGCCTCCTCGCCCCACCTGCCCATGACGTTGACCTCGTAAACAACCGCCGCCAGCTCGTTCTTGCCCTTCTCCTTCACGTAATCCATCATATCCGGGTCGCGAGGGTCAACACGGTGGTCTAGCTGGCGGAACTCCGTCCCCAGCAGATTGGGGATCATGCACCCGAGATAAACCTGCCGTCGAGGTTAAAAAAAACGCACAAAAAAATGCTGTTTTTCAAAAAATGGGTATCATATACCAGGTACCTGGTATCCAGAAAAACTGGCTTCGAGAAGAAAAACATATGTACAGTTAGCAGTTGACAGATATGATGGACGATTATTTTGGGTATCGTGCACTCCAGGCATACCAGCAGTCGAAACTAAAAAAAAAAAATTGAATCGTTTAGGTCGAAGACCGGGTCTCTCATGCATCCCAGACAAACTTGACGTCGACATGAAAGTACACCAATCTGGGCCCGCATAGAGACAGGACACGTTCATATTGGATCATAGCTGGGGAAAACGGCTTAAATTTGGACCCAGACTAGTACCTACTTCCCAAATGCGTATGTTTGCCGTTACCGGTATTAAAAAGCCACGTCATAGACACGGATGGGTTCAGTTTATCGGCGATCAGCGACGAAGCGAGATGGTTTTGTTCCTCACCGCGCTGTCCGAAGCCGTCGGGACGTCCTTGAGCTCCCGAAGGTGAGTGTCCTGCAGAGTGTGGAACAGCATCGGCCCTGCAAAGCACCACAACACGGGCGACAGCGGTGACAACACAAGCGAATTCTCAAACCGCCCAGAGACGGCCCCGCGTGGTAGCAAGAGCAACCAACTTGAGCGACCATTTTTTTTAGCTTTTCAGCCCTTTGAGACCCAAACCATCCCCCTATACTAAATCCAAGCAACTTGTCCCCAGAAACGGGTTCCAGTCGAAAAGGCGTCAACAACTGTTGGTGGTCTTGGTGCGACCAAGCCTGCCGTTCTGGAATTTGTACTGACCCGGGTGTGTCATGCATCAACAAGGCTACCCGTTACCGGAAAAAAACAAAATTTCGAAAAAGATTTCGTAACCCGTCGGCTTCCTCGCTAACAAAGCCAGAATGGTGCACCTTGAAGGTTGGAGTCCATGGAGCATGCCAACAGGAACTCCCCCGTGTCGTCCCTGTTGAGGTGGAACGACGTTACGTGCTCGCCGCGATGGCGCTCCAACGAGCAGTACACCTGGCATTGATAGTACCAGCCCGACAACAAATATAAGCTCGATAAGAATGGTGCCTGAAAAATGTACGAATCTCCAAGGTCTTAGGGGGGAAGTACTTGACATTCATGCATGGCCGTAGTCGTATGACCATAAACCTCCGCATCCCTACAATCCCGGGACGGAGCATGTCGGGTTTTCACCGACCAGGCAGAGCTTGACGGGGGGGGGGGGTACTCATTTGTTGTTTGCTTTAGTCCTTTGACCATTGACCACGCATCCCGTTTGAGACGGAGCACCGTTCCTACTCCGAATAGAGACACCTCCAACATTTGGGCGCTTATTACGCTTCTTCCATTCATTACATAGAAACTGTTTGCGTATCCTATCCTCGTCCTGCTTCGCCGTCTGCGGCCACCATCTATCTCCTACCTAGGATAACGACCGTCTTCTCGCTACTCTCTAGTCTACCAAACTCTTCCATGTCACATACGTCAAATTTCCTCATCTCCTCTACCGCATCCCGTTTCTTCTCGCATACTTCACATTCTTCCACTATGTGAGTCCTACTCTATTGTTGTGTCACACGGGCACATATTTGTAGCAGATATTAAGGGGGGGGCGATCAATAAACGTCCCCGCGTCAACACATGGATGCTGCAGTCCTTTGCTCTCATCTATCTGCATGGAGATACGCTCATAAACGATAGCAGTACCGCATGGCCTCAACTTCCCATCGAGCTTATATAGTGTTTCCTATCCTATCGAGTTTATTGTTATCGGACTGGCATTGCAGCAGCGGCAATATACCAGGTTCACATTCACCCCGAAGGGAATTCGAAGGCAAACAGTGACACATGAAGTGGCGATTGCAGCATCGGCCACACAAAGAAGGCCCGGGCTCCATGTAAATGTCAAGTAAGGGCGTTTCACGGTCCAGGCCGCTTGTTGCGGGTCGCGTCGAGTCCGTGTGATCTGACCGGACCCTTGAGATTTGGAGCACGTCCTGACCCGAGCCGACTCGACCCGCGATATTTTGATAACCTCCTGATTCAGGCCGCGGCCCAGGTCATGAGCCTTGACAAGCCCTGATGCTAACTCTTTGGGGACAACAACAACAACAACAACAACAACAACAACAAACGTATGACATCTCATCTCACCATGTCTTCCGCAGGTGGGGGCGGTCGGTAATACCTGGCCTTCTGCTGGTGGATGAACCATCGAGCCTCCAGCATTTCGCTGTTCAACAGCATGGAAACACCAGAGCATGCCGGCATTGTCAGTGTTTAATTCGAACCAAATCGACTGCGAATAGCGCCCGGCGTGTGTACGCAAAATTTGACACGTGTCGACGAGGAAAGAAAATGCTGAATTCTTCTCGCGATAAAAACTTAAGGCGTATACCGTAGTTGAGGGGAGGGAGGGGGGGGGGGGGGGGGGGCGGACGACCCCTAGTTTACCAAATCGCACTACGTGTGCTGGTGTATATCGGAAGGGAAGGGAAGGTATTCCGGGGTGGTGAACTTGTAAAATCTTGTACAGTAAATTTCCGAGACGGCTTTAATATGACGGAACTTCTCGTTCTTTGGTCGATATAAAAAGGTACCAAAAGGGCTATTAACCCTTTTAAGACTTCGGAAGGGAAAAATGACGACGAAAATCGAAAACTACGGCATCGGCCATCGCTGGTTGGCAATATGGAAAAAAAAGCCCGAGATACAACCATGCAAAGACTCGTACGGGACGGGTGCGCAGGCAGCATGACCTCTATGTAATCGTACTGCTGCGGCACTCACGCTAGTCGTGAACGCTTCAAACTGTCGCAATCGTTTGTTCTTGGGTTGCAACACTAACATCAAGGTATAAGTCCCACAAAGCTATCACCTGTCCTCTGCGCGCGGCTTGTTTTCCTCGCCAGTGCCCGCCGTAAACGTTAGGCGAATTTGTCCCCTTTCTCGGCACGCCTCCCGCACCACTCCTGCATACACAAAAAAAAAATCAATCATGTGAGCAAGCGTCGCCGAACGCTGATTGATTCGCGTTTGGTGTTGAAAATCATAACGACAGTAGTATCGAAATTTCCAGAGAAAAATCGGGGAAAAAACGATATTCCAATAGAAAAAACACATACTGGTATTCCCTATTTCGACGTACTGTATCGAAAATGTCGATGTGATATCCAACAGTACAGAATGAGGTATCGTAGTCCTTACCCGATAGGCTCGGGAAGGTCGAGCCCTGCACCCGGTCTACTGAAATTCGATATTTCGGCATATCGAAAGGTTATCGAAAGTTCGACATTGTGAGATACCTGGTATCAAAAGTTCCGACGTCGTTCGATATTGCGACATGTCGAAAATTGGAAAATTCCGCTGTTCGATATTTCATATTTCAACATATCGAAGTTTGCACGTAATACATCGTATTGACAATTCGATATTTGATATTTCCACATGTACAAAATTCGATTTTCCAATATACCGAACGTGCGATAGATCGATACACTGTAATCACCGATTGGAAACGATACCCAACCGGAAAGGTCGTCCCCACCAAAGACGTCGGGGAATATCAAGCCCAATGGCTCGGTCAATGGACGGTTCGATATTCACGTTTCAACATATCGAACGTGTCGATGTACCGGCAATACGATATCCAGTACTAGTCTAGTCAGTGCTCGCCTAAGATGCTCGGGAAGGGATCGACCTTTACTTGGTCAATCGACAATTCGATATTGCGATATTTCTAAAGATGTATCCAACATTACAGAACAAGTATCGAAAACTTAAGTTCTCACCAGAGATGGCCAGGAAGGCCAAGCCCTTGAGGGGGTCATGAACAGCTCGATATTACGACACATCGAAAGGTCGATATGTGATACCTCCGACATATCGAACTCTCCATCGTAAACTCCGACGACATCGATAGAATATCCACCTATAATCCTCAGCCAAGATGATCGAAAATGCCGAACCCGTCAATCGGTCTATCAAAAGTGTGACACTTCGTACTATCGAAATTTTAGATGTGTCATGACCCCAACACCAGGTATACGATATCCAACGCTACCTCTACAGAGTACTATTGATATGATATATTGCGATATCGAATGTATATACAGAATACTATTGATATGATATATTGCGATATCGAATGTATATATCATAGTCCGCACCTAAGATAGTCGGGAACGCTAATCCCTTCACTCGGTCTCCCCCGACGGCCACAAGGACGTCTCCAACGCAGATCAGACCACACGCTTGCGCCGGCCCCGCCTGGACACAAGCATCATGAGCATCACCACCAAACAAGTCATTTCAGCATGTGCATCCATCGTAGTTCCGACTAGCTTGGGCCAAAACACAAAAAACAAACAAACACACACCGCGATACACACAATGAACTTACTAATCGTTTGGGTCGCAAGCGTTCAACGTCTACCATGATGCGTACCAGGAAGCATATTTGCTGTTATAACCCCTCAAAAAGGGTGATGGGAAAATCGCAGCCTCGCATCGACGAGGCATAAGTCCTTTGACCATGGCCTCGTTGTCGTCGTATCACAATATACGTAGTGCTAAAGGGATTGACTAAAGGGGTTGATTTGGGGAGGCGTAATGAAGAACAACCCGAAACGCAAGAAAATACAAGACAAACAAAAAAAGACAACCAAAAAAGGGGGAAAAATCACAGAAAAAACGAAAACGAAAACGCAAAACAACCCTGAACACGCACTTACACACCGACAAAATACCCCCAACGATATTTCTCACCCTCCCATCGACGAGAGAAAACCCTTTAACTATGGCCTGGTTGCCGTAGTAGTCCGCCTGCATCGTCAGCCCGAGGTCTGGCCGCCCACTGCTGCTCGAGCTCAGCCCGAACACAACCTGCACGCCGCGCGATCCGCCCAACACAGAACAAGCCGAAAAACAAGAAATAAAATTAGCAACAACCCCTTTGGGATATCAAACAGAATAAAATGTACCTAGTACAAAAATGCAGTCAAGACTAAATAATTGACCCAAACGAGCCAGATCTGGCGGCCGGGGCAAGAGACGCGTCAAAAGCGCAGCGCAAGGGAGTGGCCATCACTCTACGGAGCGCGCGCGCAGAGCGATGATACAAGTACCGATGCGCGCTCTTCCCCGAGTAGAGGGTCGACAAGACCGCACAAGTGACGACGGCAGCGGGGTACTCCCATCCGCAACCAAGACGGGTCACGTTGTGAAACTCGAAAATAACCAAGGCTACAGATCGGGGTTTATTTCTGGGGCCTCGTTTTTCAGTGAGTCGGGTCGGGCTCACTCGCGCGAGTAACCCCCCTTTTCCTTTCAGACTTTGACGTTTCGTGTAGCATTTTTGGCCGAACATCACACCGCCACAACAGGGTTGGATACGTTGCGCGAAACAAATGGCCCGAAAGACGTATTTGCAGTGAGGTACATAATCACTCGGGCGGGTGTCCCCAAGCCGGCAGGTAAAAAAGGGTACCCTTCTTGGCCAAAGGCACCAAAAACCCCAAGTGCAGATAATTATATCCTTAGGGTAAACGCAGCTCCTCGCAAGAGTCGCTGAATAAGTGCGAAACCGAAAAACAACCAAGCAAAAAAAATGCGGAGAAAATACGGAAGCCCGTCGCGAAAGTGCCTCTGAGCCTCTGCAAAAAAAAAGGACGAACAAACGAGTTCCCGGCAACCTACCGTGGCCATGGCCACCTGTTTTTTTTTAGGTTGCCATACCCGGGTCCCCAACAGGCCATTTTCATTTATACCCTGGTATTCATTAACTTTCTTCATCTTTCCTACTATCTTCGCACTGGTCTTGCTCCTTTTCCCTCCCTAGACGTAAGTCAGATCCGGGGTCACTACAAGCAGGCTCTTCTCCCGCCTCCCACTACGTACGGTTCGCGCCTTCATTTCAAGCGCGAGAAGACTCCAGCTACATCTTCCCGCGTCGACTCGCGTCGAATTGCGCCTACCCATTCATAAAAGCAACTGCTGCTGTATTATAATACCAGGTGTCATCATAAGATAAATAGAGCACATTCATCGTACAGAGTGTGGTACCCGATCTAAGAGCGGCCACAATAAGAGAAAACGAACTTAACCTTATTTAGCACCTTAGTCCCGACATGGGAGAAAAACACTTGGAGTTACACTAGGAAAACATTGTAAGAGTTGGAAATGAGTTGAGAGCGGTCAGACCGGCTTGGCACTCCTGCACTAAAAATTATACGGTTGTAACGCCTGAACAAACACTCTACATAACCCCCAATCTGAGATAAGAGCGGTAAGGGGACAAGCGCTCGGTAACGCCGTCCTGTTCCAAGGGGCTCTTAACCCCTTTAGAGCCCCAAAATCCCTCCCTATACTAACTTCGAGGACATTAGCCCCCCAAAAAGGTTTCCAGTTCAAAAAGGCGTCCACGCCTTCACACCTGGAAACCCGTTTTTGGGAAAACTGACTTGTAATTAGTGTGGGGAGGGGTTTTGGGGCAACGCCTCTACAACTGGAAACCCGTTTTGGGGGAGAAGTGACTTGTAATTGGAATGGGGAGGGGTTTTGGGGCTCTATAATGGTCCAAACTACAATCTACACGACACCCAATCTGAGGCAAGAGCGGTTCGGTGACGAGAGCTCGGTAATGCTGGCCTGTTCCAAGGGCCTTTTAAACCGGGTACCCTGCTGTGACCCTCTTTGGGACCCAGGCGTAGTGGTCTACAAAGCAATAAGAGCGGAGCGCGGGAAATGCCGCGTCATTTTCATGAGACGACTGCGTCAAACTCAAACGCTATACCGGTACTGTATATAGCTTGAACCTCATGAAATAAATTGCGCAAAAAAATGGCGCCAAAACTCAAAAGCAGCGTAGACCGAAACTGAAAACGTGAGAGAAACCCACCCCACCTCGTATTCCCTCGCGCTCGCCCTCGGGTCGGTGAGCTTGTCCAAGAAGGAGCCCCCGTGCGACGCGCCTGCAAGGCAGAATTGGTTCAAGAGTCCAACAGCAAATGCGAAAGCGCAGAAGGCAATTGCAGTACGCGACATGACCGAATAAGAAATCAGTGTCGGAAGTCATCCTACCCCTAGCCCTAAGCCTAACCCTAAGCCTTGGTTTCTAACCCAGACCCTAACACTAACAGACAAGAAGATGTGAGTGACAGGCAAACAATGCATAGGCGTTCAACGGACATGCCAACGGACACGCCAACGGATATGCCAAGAAAATACGTCGAATGACGGTCCGTGCGACAGGACGGGACAGGACAAGACAGGACAAGATAGGACAAGACAAGACGCGAGACGGTACGACAGCACAGTACAGCACCGGTAGGACGGGAGCGAACTGGAGGGGACAGGACACGCCAGGACCGGACAGTCACAGGACGTCCACAAGACACGAGAGGACAGGACACGACGTGACAATCGCACGACATCCAAAGGACACGACACGACAAGACGGGACAAGACAGGACAGCACAAGACAGTCGCAGGACAAGACATGACAGGGCGGGACATCCAGGCGACGGGGCATGACAGGAAGAGGCACGACAGGGCACGTGGATAAAAGCCTATCAGGTACAGACAACCCACCTGCTCGTCGCTCCAGCTCTCTTGCCTCGTCCACGGCGTTAAATGAAATCGTTGACATGGACGTGTGCGCACCTATAAGCCAGTAGACCCCCCCCCCCACATACATACAATCAAAAGGGCGGCAAGAGTTCCGACACGCAACGAAAACATAAAAACAGACAAAACATGAAAATGTACAAATATACAAATAAGAAAATATAAACGAATACATATAAACTTGTCTGGGCTGGTCGGTGCTACTTGCCGGGTTACGTGCGGTGGCTAATTGTTTTTCTCGAAGTAGTTTTCAAGAGTTTGCCCCCCCCCCCCGCCCTTTTCAACTCACGACACTCTCGGGGATTTCAAGTCAACCACATCCCGCAGGGGAACCTTGTACAGTGGGTACCCCGATTTAAGAGCGCCCCGTGACAAGCCGAAACAAGCGCTCTTGGCTACACATTTATCTCATCTGAAGTGGGAAATACATAGCTTGTAGTATAGGCGGGACACGCCGATTTGACCGCTCTTAAATCCCGAGCGATCTTGTCATGGGCGCTCTTAAGTCGGCGTACCCACTGCACCTGCATCAACATGTATTCAAAGGATAACACGTCTGTAAAACGAGCGGCCGGTGTATCACGCAGCTTGCAAAGATGAGTATCGACCCTAAATTTATCGAACCCACAGCTGACGGATTTAGAACAATTTCATAACAAATGGAAACACACAGGACAAAATAGCTCACGTGTATATTTCATTCTTCGAAAAATAGCTACAGGCTGGCTCACGTAGAAACCCCCGAATTGTCTCCCGGCCGAATGCCGCTCGCAATATATAGTCAAAGGGTGAATGTTTGCTATCATGCTGGCCCCCGTGACCAATGGATGAGAGTGATATGGCCAGATTTTCTTTTAACGGCCGCGGGCTGTCTCTAGGAGCAAAACTCGTATCGACCAATGACAGGCCTTCATATTGCTCAATAATATGTAGTTGCAAGGGGAGTCGCCGACCTATATCCTCAATGAGGACACACAACCCGTAATACGTGCGATCGGCATATCACACACAGCTTGCAAAGATGAGTTCCGACAAAATATTCAATCTCACAGCTGGAGTGTATTTTTATTTTTATAGTAATATTCAGGCTTGTTCCAGGCGGAGGCGAGAAAAAAAAATGCGTCGCATTTTGCACGATTCGGTGGGAGGTACTCCAAGGCATGTCTGTAGAAATTTTCGCGCAAAAAATCGAAGACATGGCCTGCCTGTGTTCAACATTAAGCAGAATCTGGCGAAAAAACAGGATCCTAACTGAAACCAAGTAGTTTGAAGGAAATAACTTATCTTCGCACAAAACTCTGAATGCCCACGCCGGTTTCGAGAGATAGACCCTGATTTTCTGCACACGTGTTCTACATGTCCATCCCGAGGCCGGACCTCCGGTTTTTTTTTCTATGTTTGTTTCGCCGAAACTTTTGGTGTAAGGTGGACCACATTTTCCAAAAAAAAAAACTGATGAAAAATTAGACAAAAAAAACAGACGACAGGTGAGGTCTTTGAAATGGCACGTAGAACACGTGTGCAAAATTTCACCATCTGAATCGAAAAAACGGCGTGGATATTCGCCGGGGAATACATTTGGGGTTTTCGAGGTGAATCAGCCTGTGCAGAGTAGTGTACAAGCAACGAAAACATACCAATATACAGACATCACAACGTACACGCATATACTACAACCATGCAAACATACAAACGTGCTGGTGCAATCATGCAAACGCGCAGGCACGTTAAAAAATAAAAAACACGATACTAGTATAAAAGTATTTTAGGTGTCCTGCCCAAAAAACAGCAATTAATAAAGATAATTTCTACCATTTTGTTTCATTATTAGTAGTACATACTTGATATACCGCGTGCATGTTTCCATCCCATCTACCGGGTACAATCTTTGCATTTTTCTCCAGTGCCCTCCTTTTTCGCGACTCATGCCTGGTCACACAGCAGGAACTCCACCCCCTCTGGGACAAAAGTCCCATCGGATGTCCCATTTATGGGGCATCCCAGTCTGTGAATGGTCCCGCGGATTGTCCCGTCAGATATTCGATTTATATTAATAATTCACGTTCCATAGGAAAACCTAATAAAGAAATACTGTCCATGGGTTAGGTCCTGGCAATGGAAAGTGACAACAACAACAACAACAACAACAAAATACCTTATCCGACCCGACCTTACATGCGAAATTTCGAAAACCCTCTGCCCCGACCCACCGGTCGGGCCATGACCCGTGAACAGCTCCGAAACAAAAACAAAACAAAAGCGTCCCAACCCCATTCCACCTACCTGCATTTTCCTGACCTCCCCCGTGACCCGCGCCACCGCCACCGCCGCCCCCCCTGTTTGCGTAGCTCGCCCCACCGCCCGCTCCGTATGGCGAGTTGTTGGTAGCTCTGTTCCCGTCTCCGCTGGATGGACCGCTTATCTGCCTCGAGCCAAAATCGAGCGACGCTTGTCAGCAAACACGTCCGACAATTAACACGTGCTGCGGTCTGCGGTCGTACGGCCGACACGCCCCACACTACAGTGAGTGCCTCGATCAAAGAGCACACCGTGATAAGCCGGAACAGGCGCTCTTAAACTACACATTGCTCTTAAGCTGTAGTGTGCACTATACGGCTTTTCGTATGTCAGGAACACGCCGATTCGATCCATCTGAAAGCCCCGAATGCCCTTATCTTGGGTGCTCTAAAATCGGGGTGCCCACTGTAAAACCTAACAAGAGATACGGTATTCGCAAGCAACCGTACCCAGGACACCTCACCACTTCTTCGAGGAATCCCTTTCATCGAACAACTACTCAGATTTCGGGATGCTTCATTGGTGAACACACGCACGCGCAATAGTCTGTACGCCCCGCGCCTACACCGGACACGGTCCCACCCGGGGCTTCATCCCGCCCTGACTTGATCCCATTTACGAGACATCCAACGGAAGGGGTCCGGCTTTTGGGGCCAAACGTTTCTGGCCGGTTGGGCTCCTCAAAGTGGGGTGTCCTATGTACATTATCGTGTTTTTCACCATGGACGGCACTAACCCTAACCCTAACTCTAACCCTAACCCATAGGAAATACCTGGTATACCATACCGATGACTGTCCCCTAGTGACGTCACCGGGGTGAAATGGTTGAAAAAAAACACAATAATGTGTTACCTCAGTCAACGTATGGAGCTATCGGTTAGTACGACATCATTACGAATACGTTTGCTTTGGGACTACTCGTAGCGCATAGAAACGTTGGTTTTGGTCGGGTTGCGCGAGCGAATGTCTTCGAAGTCATCTTTCGGGTGAGGTATTGAGCGCCTGATGTTATCAAGGAGCTCAGAAACTTCTGCTGCACCCCTTTATGGCGTGGAAGGATTCTTGGCACGTGCCGTGATATAATCAGCCATCCGCAGGAGCTGCCGCAGGCCGAGAGCGCGAAGCGCGGACCGGCATGCTCCGTCTCAAACCGCAGCAGATCGAGGGTCGGCCAACACAGCCAGCAAAATAATACATCGACAAGCGGCAAGGTACCCTCTCACCGTAATAGTCTATGGTATCGCGGATGGCGTATGACGTAATACGATCGATCCCACAAAGCGCGCAAACTGGCGGTGTTGGTCTCATGGTGTCTTTCTTCACTGCGCGATGCCTTGACTCCTCTTGAGACATCATCAGAACATTTGAGGTTCACGTGATGTCAGGAATACCGATGGATCGATCGATACCGCGTTACGGCTCAGGTTGAAGCTGCATAGATTACACTATACCTAATCAGAAACAGGATAACAAAAAAAGGCTAGTCGATCTCTACGGGGGAGCATAAGCAAAACCGGGAGGCGTCATGCCGAAGTTAGCGTGGAACAAACGAATCGTCCCACGGTAAACGGGGTTGACCTTTTTGGGGTTAACTTGACCTTTTTGGGTTAACTCATGTTTCTGATAACCTTCTGACGATCTGACGTTCTGACGTTCTGACATTCCGGCGTTCTGATTGGTTGACCTCCTCAAGCGTGGAGCTGTCGGTTAGCATGATAGTGTCACAATAATATTTGATTTTAAGGATTATTATAAAAATAAAAATGCACTCCAGCTGTGAGATCGAAGATTTCGTCCAAGCTCATATTTGCAAGCTGCGTGTGATACTCCGATCGCGCGTGTTACGGGTTGTGTGTCCTCATTAAAGATATAGGTGTAGCGTATAGCAGTGTTGGTCGTGTTGCGCGAACGAAAGCCTTTTCGAAGCAACGTTTCGGTTGAGATGGTCAGCTCATGCCAGGAGCTCAGAGAAACTTCTTAGAATCCGCACCCTCTTTTTTTCACACACATCTACTTTCCAGCTTCTGGACAAGCCGTGGTCACAGGTGTCGTCCCTTCTCCCCCCCGGTTCTTGCCTTCAATTTTTATCGCGCATAGGGGTCAGCAATCCCACTGCTCGTCGATTTTTCATCGAGTATCCTAACTCACGCTCTCGCGCTTTCCGCAAGTTAATTTGTACTCCGAGCGTGGGACGACTCAAACCTTTTCCCAAAAAAGAAATCCAACCATGGTCAGTATTCCTGTTTCTTGTCATGCGTTCTAAATAAACTACAGAACATGCTACCGTAAGACCCCAGAAGCGGTTGAATCGAAGACGCTCAAACCTGTCGCTGAGATGATTGGTTAGTCTCAAGGGGATGCGGTGGACGCTCCCTCGGCACCAGCAAGGAGGGCCGATAGCGACCCCAGCGAAGCATCAAGCCGCAGACACCGCCCAAGGGATCGGTGAGGACTTATTGTCACGTCTCTGATCTTGGGCCCGACCCCGTGCCGTTGCAGGGGGCGGTATCGCAAAGGAGAAAAGGCCAAATGCCTATGAAAATGTATGGATCATAAAAGGAAAAAAAAACAATACGCTGCCGCAAGAATTTAGGCACAAGTGGCCCAACACACCTGTCGCAAAAGGTTAAATGCACAGCAGTACACCTGTCGCAATGAGCTAAGCAAGCCATAAAAAAGAACGCAAAACGCCCCATAAACCTGTCGAAAAAGGCTAACATGCCCAGTCACACTACTGCTGTCTGTCGCAAACGGCTAAATGCGCACACCTGTCGCAAAAAGATTAACCCGCCCAAAGAAAAAAAAATATCAGTAACCAAGAAAGCAATGATTGAGATCGATTTTTGGCTGCAATGACCATATATACCTGCCGCAAAGGGTAAAAATGCCCTCAAAAAAACGCTAAACGCTACGGTATACCTGGTACTACATACCCAATACACCTGTCGCAAAAGGCCATAAGTGAAATAGAACACAGACAACAAACACACACATCACGGACTGAGCACGATCTATATCACATAGATCTTACAGGTCACCTGCGTCATCTACCTGCCGTTATGATATATTTGGCAGGATCTGCATAGAGTACACACCGAACTCAGAAAACATGTGCTAGATCAAGCAGATCGTACGGCTCCTGTAATATGAGCTAGACCATACAGATCTTTCCTGAGATATCTAGATCATCAAGCGAGGATACATCATGTGTAGTGATCTGCTCTACGCGTGCAATATTAGTTGTGCTCTAACAAGCGTTATTCACCTCTTGATCGTAGTCTAGGTCCAGCAAGTCCATTTGCTCGCCAGACTGAGCGAATGACGTCATCGCGCTCCGCGAACAGAACAGCACCAGTATATAGCCCTAGCCAGTATATATCCCCAGTCAGTAGATCGCTGTAGACGGTATTTAGCTCCAGCAAGTAAGGATATTGGCAGCGCTGCAAAACCCCGTATAAATAGGCCGGGGGCCAAGGGCTGACTCGACCGCAGTCTACGAAGTATCGCCCGTCTTGTGCGCCGGAGCTGTTTCTTTTCACCTGAAGCAGACAAAGGGGGCAATTCACCGGCCGGTCAATCAATAAATCAATCAATTCATCCATCAATCAACAAATGAATCAATCAACCAATTGACCAATTTATAAACTACAATCAACCAATCGGCGTTGGTAGGGTCTGGCGGAACGGCAAAAAGGAGCTCTTCTGCCTTGTGTGTCAAGAGCTCTCTCTCCACATCTCAAGAAAACAAATAAGCAAGTCAATCAATTAATAATTCAATGAAACAATCAAACAACCAGCCATGCAATCAATCAATCAGCCAAACGGTTGGGCAACAGGGTTGGGTGAAAATACAAAAAGGAGGCAACGTTCTCGTACTCCCTCCCAAACATTGTACGGCACTTAATCTCGGCCTTGAGGTCGAGACTTGGGTAGTACGGCATGGACCCGCCATGGTATACTCGGATGCCGATCACGGTCCAGATCGTGACAGAGTGACAGTTCGTGGCAACCTAGGCTGCGCGCGAGGTAAAGTTTTACTTTTGTTAGCATTACCCTCAGAGCGATGATGGGCTCCAAGCAGGGCCGCAAGGGTCATACCAAAGCGAGAAAATAATCACTCACAGCCCAGAGTACCACAAACTGGTACCCTGAAACGTCCTGGGTCGTGATGGGCACCCGGGTAATAACCGAATGCCCTAATACCCGGATGCCCATCGCCGTCGAGAACACGACAGAGAAGCAGCTTGTGGTGGTCCGGGTTAGCGCGTTGTATCTTTTGTTTCTGTTGGTATGACCTGCACGGCGATGATGGGCCCCAAGCAGGGCTGCTTTGTGTGGGCGATTGTGCCGTTATCGCCCACTGTATTCGAGGATGTTTTACGAAGGGGAGGACGAAAACATTATCGCACGTATTGCGCTGGTGCTGTGCGACGTACTGCTGTAGATCAATACGCTTGCGGTAGGTTCACGTCACGAGTGTACTGGGACTATTGAGCTACTGTCGGTTTGAGTCTGCATAGTCTACTGATAATATTCAGCTACATTTTGGGTCTACTGCATGTCCAGGTCAGATGTTTACTCAACACTACTGAGCTACGTATATACCAGATACCATGTACTCTTTAATCTACTGTGCTAAGCTCATGCCAGGAGTCTACTGAGGAGTACTGAGTTACTTTTGAGTCTACTGCGTCTACCACACGGTTTGTCCTGGTCAGGAGTCCAAAGTAATGAGCTGCTTTTTAGCCTACTGAGTCTACTGCATGTCTAGATCAGGAGTCCACCGAGAGTGTTGCTACTGTCGAGTCTACTGAGTCTACCACACGGTAGGTTCAAGTCGAGAGTCTCCTGAGACTACTGCAAAAAAAATATTCGAGTGAACTTAATCTACCACACGGTAGGTCAACGTGAAGAGTCTAAGCAGAGTGTTGAGAGTTGCTTTTGAATCTACTCAATCTACCACATTGTTTGTCCTGGTCAGGAGTCTACTGAGAGCACTGAGCTACTGTGTAGTCAACGGAGTCTACTGAGGCTACTACACGGTCGGTTCAAGTCAAGAGTTCACTGAGACTACTCAGCTACTTTGGAGGTTACTAAGTCTACCACACGGTAGGTCCAGGTCAGGAGTCTACTGAGAGTACCTATCTACTCTATGTCGAATCTACTGAGTCTACTACACGGTAGGTCCAGGTGAGGACTCAACCGAGTACTGAGCTACTTTTGAGTCTACTGCGTCTGCCACGACAGGCCCGAGTCTACTGAGAGTTCTGAGCTACTTTTGAGTCTACTGAGTGTGCAACGGAAGCAGGTCAGGAGTCTACCGAGCCTACTGAGCTACTTTTGAGCCTCCTGGGCATACCACATGGTAGGTCAAAGCCACGAGTCTACCGAGCTCTGAGCCAACTGAGCCTACGACGGGTAGGTTAAGGTCAGGAGTCTACAGAGAGTGCTGAGCCTCTTTTGAGTCTACCGAGTCTACCACGGTAGGTCCAGTTGGGGAGTCCACTGAGAGTACTGACCTACTTTCGAGGCTACTGAGAGCACTGACCTATTTTTTATCTACTGGGTCTACCACACGGTACATCCACGTGAGGAGCTGTGGGGATGAATAATCATGAAATACGCACATGAGCGCGATGAAAATCAAAACTACGGGGACATTCAGGAGCCATCCCCGGGCTCAAGGGCATCTGTTTGGGGTTGGGAATTTGGTTGGGGTTAGGTTGAAGAATCGGTTTTGAGAACTATGAAAGCTGCAGCCACGATCAATAACGGGTAGATGTCGGGACACAACCTGCGTTTGATTTAAGACTACCGGCTATACTATTATTAGTATCGACGCGGGCTACGATAGAGGATTTAAGGTATACCACTTTTCGGCTGAATTGTTTTCTGAATGACGGGGTGCTTATAGCCCAAAATCGTCGGGATTTCATTATTTTGTAAGAATAATTGTTTTTTCGGTGTGAACCTAAACCTACGTCATGGAATTACTCACCGGGGTAGCATCCTTGTCTTCCCCCAAATCCGTGTTGGGGAAAGGTACAGAGCGCGTCAAGTTGTGGGGCCTAAGAAAAAAAAAATGGGCACACCTCTATCGTAGCATCGTCTATTATTGCTGGCAACAAGCCAACAAAAAAAAGGTAACGTCAAAGCGGGCTTTTTGGCATACGCAGGAAATCTGGAACAAGAAATTCGCGCTAAGCGCCGAGCGCTACACTAACCCATACAAGGCATACGGCATACAATAGGCGGTGGTCAAGGCTTCTCACCGTTGGAGTCCCATTAAGGTTCGAGTCAAGTTTGGCGGGAATGGTTTCTGAATGACGGGGCTCCTTGACCTAAAATTGTCGGAAAATAAATAAATAATACGCCCTTTTTTTTCGCCGTGATTTTCGTTGTGTATCTACCTAGGCCGTGGGATGTTTCCATCGGTTAGCAGCAGTTTATGGGAGAGGAGCCTTGCTCAAAATTGTTTTTTCTTGCTGGCGGGCCCATATTACCGTCTCTCTCTCTGATTAGGTTCAAGTCCGGCTTTGCCCAGATTTGTTTACAATTTTGGGCGGGCCTGTTCTACCGCTTCTGACGCGCATACTAGCCTATGTTCAACATGTCCCAAGGTCAAGGTGCCAACAAGGTTCACGTCAAGCCTTGCTCAGATTAGGTATCTTTTCTTGCCGGGTACCTACTACCGTGCTCTTCAACCGGGTCACCCACTACTGCTGCATACCTGGTACAGTACAACATGCAAGATGGCACACTATGAATAGCACACATCCCCTCGGATGGCTTTCAAAGCCGATTTTCTCGACAACATCGAGAGCTCAAACACCGAGCGATGCGTCTACGGAAAGATCTAGATCTTTTATTTCCACAACTCGGACAGATCATCATCTAGAACATCGTGAGTCTACAGTAGTAGTATATCCTGTTTCAGCCGTCATGAGATGTTGTGCAGGGTTTGTGTGTCGATAGTGCAGATCCAATCCTAGAAAAAAATCCTAGATGATGCAGATCGTACGGCTCCCACCCGGTAACATGAGCAAGACCATACAGATCTCCCCTGGAATATCGAGATCATCAGATAGGGATTATATAGGTGATCCGTCCGACGTGGATATTTACGACGCAAGCCAATCTCGATCTTGTGTGCCCCCTTATGGTAGTCTTGGATAAACTCGTCCCGGAAATTCGTGGCACGGGGTGTTATCTTGGGTGTTACACCGTATTACATAACATGCGCATCACCAGCTGTAACTTATTGCAGGGCTTTTCACGGGTCGGATCGCTTCTCACGGTCGGACCGGGTCAGGGCGATCCGACCCGACCCGACCCGACCCGACCCGGACCAACCCGACCCCAGAGAGTTGAATACTTCCTGACTCGACCTGCGAGATTTACAGTAAAACACTTCCTGATCCGGCCCGGCTCGACCCACTGACTTTCAGAAAACTTCCTGGCCCGAGCCGCGGGCCGGGTCATGAACCGGGGAGAGCCCTGGCTTATGGTTGTTGTTGTTGCTGTTGCTGCAATGTGTACTGCTGTTGCTGATGTTGCGCAGTAAATTGGTAGCGTAAGTTTTACTCTCAAGCAAGGCTCCTGTGCATGTTCTTGAAAAAAGTTGCCATATACTTAGAGGCGATCCTTCTCAACACGTAATCGTCTTCCGAACACGCCCCTTAGTTACAGTCGCGATAATGCACTGCTGTACAGCAGTGCAGGACACCGCTGATGAGAAACGTAAATATTAATGCCACAGGGTGGGTTTCTTATCGGAGACAGGACGCACTCTACACTAACTTCAGTATAACGGCTCCCGAAATTATTGTGTTGAACCTTTTTTAGCTGTTTGCACGGCACTCCCGACGTGGGTACAAAACACTTGGAATTAGACTAGGATGAATTCAAGAGTTGGAAACATCAGCCTGGCTTTCATATTACCCTGTTTATTCTTAGGTGTCCTGTACTACTACCTCTGTGTACACAGTATGATACGACGTGCAGGCCTCTATAAAATCCCACCTCCCCCCTCCCACGAAGATGCCTTGGTTTTTGTCGCGAAAAGGGTTCAGTACAGGAGTATTATAGCAGTATAGTAGGTCCGCCCACAAGAAACTCCCATATTTAGTGAGCCTCAGATTCTTGTTGTGACACCACCCTTGAACAACCCAACAGCAGATAGGCTGTTATATAGGATTAAGTGTAGGGCTCGCCGCTGGGCAAGATTTCTTAGTCCAGTTTTGTTAAAGTGGGCGTCACGTTCTCCGTGTACAAGGGCAATTTCTTATTACAATAGCGGGCGTATATTTTGCTGTATTCCGACTGCTCGTCGATCATGTAACGCGTAGCGATACATACACCAAGGCCTGTGTACGCGTATGATATGAAATTCCATCATCATCGAGCATAATCAGTCTGCTTGTAGACTGTGCTGCTGCCGTTACAACTGCAGAGATTGATGTGATAATTGCCCGAGCTGCTGGTGTTTTATTTTTTGCATAAGCTCTGCTCTCGCTGTGATACTCGTACGTAGACACATGGAGCAGTAGCAGCTGCATCCCCACAACCGATCTGTCGCGGATGGACGGTTTGTTTTTGTCGATGCTGATAATAAAACCCAGTTAAACGTGAACATACAAACGCAACGCAACGCAACGTTTGACCTGAACAAGGTGGAGGTCAGTTTGCTGTTCGAATTAAATACCTAACGAACAATTAGATTCGACAAAAAAATGTCTGGGAGTATAGCGTCTTGATGTGAGTGCCGGTGGAGCAACAGACAAGCAAACACCACAACTTCACGCAGTCACAGCGACGCAGCAGGATCGCAGCTCCTAGCAGGATGAGCACCACACGCGCGCTGACAACAGCAGGCTGCTCAAGGGTGCAGGAAGGAAGCAGTGAAACACCCTGAAGACTTGAAAGTTTGTACTTTTCCAATCTGCAGCGCTAAGGGGGACAAATAACTTTGAATTAGTGTGGAATCATTTTATGGTAAAAACCGAACGTCGGTCGTTTGTTCGTTTATTCGATGGAACGAGGTTTTTACTCTCTTCATTTCATCTCAAGGAAAAACTAGCAGCAGCTAGCAATCCTACTCGTGTGTTACCCACAACAGCATGAAAGCGGTGCGCTGCTGGTGAACCAAGCACACCATAGGTTACCCTTGCTTGCAGGTACTACAGGCGTTGCAACTTCCGAGAGGAGTTTCGACTGTTCTCGGCAAGGCGAGCACTACCGAAGGGTTCGAAGTTATCAACTGGAAGTTATGTGTCATTATTATCAGGGAGACTTGAGTCGTTGTGTGCTTTTTTACAAAAACCAAAACTGCAAGCGTCCCCACTGGACTGCCGGCTACCAGTTTCGCAAAAGCGCACGAAAGAAACAATACACTTACCTTCCAAGGGTCACAGCGAGCGCTCAGTCCGAAAAAACGCGCAGCTAGAGACGGCACGCACACCGACACGGGCCAAGAGGTGCCTGATGTGGACAAAACCTGGAATCAAGAATCGCACCAGAGGGAGTTAAATGTAAAGTTGAAGGCATTAAATAAGCGGGCTGCGGGGGCGGTACAAGTGTTTGCGTTTCGCGCTTTGCCCGCCCCTTGTTGCCATTCGCATTGTACTCCCCATACCTTGCTTACCCCCTTCCTCCAACCCCACCACCAAGAAAGGTGAGCAGTGTGTACGTGGTAGAGGCCGGATAAATATGGGTTAGTCGCGCTCCCTGTGATACTCCAGCGCGCGCTGTGTCCTGGTCTAGGAACATTTACTTTTTTCGATAGTGCCGACTCTCCCTCTGTTCTGGACCATTGAGAGATCTTCTGCGTTGCGACAAACGGGGCAAACGTAAACGTGGTATTGGGGGTTGATAGTGACCGCCGGGAGGCTTAGGTTCGATTGGACTGTTGTCTGCTGGTGGCTGGCCCAGTTTACTTGCTTCACGTCCAGCTGGCGTCTCTTGAGGTAACCCCGATGCCATAGTAAATTGTCGAGGGCATATCACACCATCGAGTGTTCCTGATCGATGTTATGATAGTGTAGGTGTGTACGAGTAGGAGAAAGAACAAATGCGATATGATACACGTACTGGTACGCATAGCACCGCTGCGTGGTTCACGCGGTACACGGAGAGGAGAGCTGTACGTACGACATGCACGAAAGCATGATATCACCCCCCCCCCCCCCCCCCCCCAACGTATCCTGATGCTCGCCTCGCACTGCTAGGTCTAC
The DNA here is from genome assembly GCA_012845835.1 of Undaria pinnatifida. Taxonomy (NCBI): domain Eukaryota; class Phaeophyceae; order Laminariales; family Alariaceae; genus Undaria; species Undaria pinnatifida. Next base: position 1,694,019 of record JABAKD010000004.1, on the reverse strand, counting down.
GTTGTAGACGTGCGATGCGACCGCATCAGTTCTCATTGTGTGTCTCTTGACTTCAGAGAGGGAATGTACTGTTTGTTCCCAGTAGATAGCTGGAGGTCCTCGGACAGGGACAGGATGGTTGTGCGATGTGAATGCGTCCGAACTACAAAGCAAAAGGCTGTACGATGCGCGCGCCAATCACGATGCTACCGGTGCCCGTCCTGCCGCGCGCGTCGCACAGCGAATGCTAGTAGACGGCTGATGCTGCGGTAGTTCTCGTTAGTTTTTGTCGTTCGACGTCATCGCCAGAAATAATCGCTCATTTTTTTTTCCATTGCAGTAGGTCTCAAGAGAAAAAACGCAACGAAAACATACTGTTCCGATACCAGTCCATAGTTTTCTTATTTTGTTTTTGTTTTTTGTTTTTGTTTTTGTTTTTGTTTATTTCGTATTTCTCTCTTCCAATGTATTTCTGTTGCTGACGTATGTATGTTGTGCCTGTCGTACCCAGTACTAGGGCATGACATTGCGTTGTCGAATGCATTACGATGCATTATCTCTGTGTCGTGGCTTGTGACCACAGAGCTGATCTTTCTAGGGTGAAGAATCAGTACGGACACTGGGTGTGCTGGATGTCGACGAGTAGAAGAACGGTTTAATGTGAAGAACACACACACACACACATAGCATTCTGCATCGTGTTTTCGGCGTGTGATCCGTAACCTTGCGAAGTTACTGCCCACACACACCAGTACGAGTAGTGTCCGAATTACAACTCAAGGCGGTGTGCGACATGCGCGCGAGCACGACTCTGCCCATGCCTATCCCGCTGCGCGCCTCGCACCCAATGCCAGGGCACGTAGTAGACGGGTGATACGGCTGCAGTTTCGGTTGTTTAGCCGTTCGACTCCAGAGAAGGAAAGTCACGAAAATGTTTTGTTCCCATTGGGACAGGCCTTACAGCGTTATTTCGTGGTCTCATATAGCCACGCGCCCTACGAACTGCGATTGCAACCAGGGCATTTTACGGCACACGCGTTCAGCCCGATGATATTTCCCGTCCTGCCGCGCGCCTCGCATTAATACTAAGGAGCGTTTCGCGCTATTAATAATCCTTGAGAGCGGATGGGGCTGCAGTTCTCATTCCAGTTGCCGGTCGCTCTATGGTCGCTATGGAAGTACCTGGGTCCTTGAGTCCCAAAAGGGCAATCAACACCTTGCGCGCCCCAGGAAGGTAGGTATAAAACAAAATACACGGGCGGTGGTAGTAGTACTAGTAGTAGTACTAGTAGTAGTACTAGTAGTACTAGCAGCGAAATGCGGTCGTATCAAGGCGAGCGTGAAGTGAGTATCGTATGGTATGACCATGCTGTGCTGCATTTTGCGCGTCCCCCTTTTACATGCAGTTCGGACGCATCCCCCTCGCCGCAACCGCAAGCAGCCCGGGCTGCTGCGTGTGGCCGAATTTTTTGTCAATCACTTTGGACCTGTTTTGGACATGCTTTCCCTGCGAAGCCCCAAAGGCGTTACGCGATCATAATGCTGTACCTGGTAGTAAGCAACTCGCGTATTGCCAGCGAAGTCTTTCGTTTTTGCTTTCGAAGTGTCGGTTCGTTCCCGAAAGTAGTATGTTACTGCTGCTGTGTACTCACTGTGTGCTCTATATGTGCTGCTTGATACCGTGGCAGCCCGTTTGGGACCAAGGCCGGCGCATGCCACGAACGACAGAGGTGCTGAATGCGTAGCACATTCCTGGTATATGATAGCACGCTTTTTTTTCTACGGCTCCTTATTGTGCATTTGGAGAATTCCTCTCACGCATCTATTGGCACTACTGCCTACGACTAAGTACAAGGACTGCTGTAGGGAGGGCACACTAAATCAAGTGGTAGTGCACGTGGTGAGATTGAAAAATTTGGAGCGCACAATTGATAGTGTAGTAGTGCACGTGGCGAACTTGACGAATCACAGACCGCGCAAACACTCGCCAAGTGTCCGGAATACAAGCACCAATGAAGATTGAGCTACGAGTATTGTCATGTGCGTTTGATATGCCAGGTACCCACTGCAGATGTAGTACGTGTTTGTGTGAGTGGCCAACGCGAAAACGGTATCCCGCCGGACCAAAGACGTCGCTGTGTACATTCGAGTAGCAGGTCGCAGCAAGAAGAGAGTTGATCTTGGTGCCTTCGAGAACAACTTCTCTCCGATGCGTGCTACAATAGAGGTATACCTTTTTTTGGCTATTTTGTTTTCTGAATGATGCGGCTCTTCAACCCAAAACCGTCGGAAAGAAAAATAAATAGTAGCCTTTTTTTTCATGATTCTTGTGGTGTACCTAGGTCATGGGATTTTTCATCCGGTAGAATATCATTTTTTTGTTTTTTCTTCTATTCAGTGTCTAGAGGAGGTCTTAAGCTCCCAAATTGAGGAACCTCAAAAACAAATTGGCGCTCCTCTATCGTCGTAGCAGCCGTCCTCCTCACATCTACCATCGAGTGCGTGGCGTCTTTTCCATCATACGTACCCTTGGTAGCCTAGTAGAAGGTAATGCTTTCGGGCCGAACCAAGGAAAGGTAAATATAGAAGAGGTGTTGGAGAGGGGAGAGGAGAGGATAGGAGCAGTATCATAAGTGTTGAGGTATCTGGTTGAACAAATGAAACCGCACCTTTGGAAAATAATAACCGAAAGAATGAAAGCGGCCCGGGTGTAAAACGTGAACCAATTGGGGCGGTTCGTTATTCCACTAGGCTAGGGGTCCCCCAATAAGGCGGTCGGAGTAAAGCGGCACCCCGATATAAGGCCCTTAACTAACCCCATTAGAGCCCCAAAATCCCTCCCTATACTAACTTCAAGTAAATTTGTCCATAAAAAAGGTTTTCAGTGGTAAAGGCGTTAAAATCGCTTGGCGCGACGGGGGAGTTGCACTCATAACGTGGGATGAATAGCGCGGCTTCCCCCAACAAGGCGGTCATATTGCCCTCGCACACCATATCAGCCACCTCTTCTTCGTGTTTACTTTCGTCCACCTCTTCTACCTGATATTATTGCTCTCGCGCACCACCGCTTACTGGGGGGGGGCTACCGCTGTGCGGTCATCCGTGGTTTCTTTTTTTTGTCGTCCTGCCGACTCACAGTTCTAGTGGTTGGTAGTAGTCTAATGTAATTGAGGAGCGTGGTCATCCGGGGTTTCTTATTTTGTCGTCGTGAAACTCTGCCGACTCACAGCTCTAGTGGTTGGCAGTATTCTTATGTAATTGAGGAGCGTCTTTAGTCAGAATCATTTTCGGTAAAAACCGCCATTTATACGAAGATCCATCGTAGAACGCCTCTCATTTATATCAAACCCCAAGTAGGTCGGATGCGGCCTTACCAACCGCCAACATGGTCTAATGGGAGCGCGCAGCTAGCTGTGGCTACTGTATACGAAATACCGTACGTATTCGGCTTGAATGTCTGTGCGAACTTCCCGTATCGACTAAAGAAAAGCTCTTTCTAGGAAACAGTTCTCGCGGTCACTATCTCCGACGCAGTCGATTTCGCCTTTTTTTTCTGAATATACGTGAAAGAGTACCGAAGCGCACGTAGTGCCCGAGGGTATGATGCCTAGTTGGAGGCGGAAAGCGAGACCTTCCGTGCTTGGCACGTGTGTGTTTCCTATGGCGTCTGTCTCCAGCAGCATGGAGCGCACGCACGTGCATGATGATCAAGTCCTAGCGGTAGACTCTCCGTCTCTTTCATTAACAGTAGTGCACATGCATGATGATTAAGCCCTAGCTGTAGACTCTTCATCTATTTTATTAACAGTAGTAGTGTGATACGGCTGCGCGTTCTCCGCTTGGCATTGGACTTTGCACATGTTCGTGTAGGTGGTGGATATGTATATCTGCGGTAAGATGGTGTGCACTTGCACGATGTTCAAGCCCTGGCTGCACGTAGCCTCTCTTGATCCTGTTTACACTCGTAGAGGAACACGTTATCCGCTTGACTCATATGTCCGTGTGTGTGCATCATCCTCGTCGTACCGTGAGTACCGGCATGCCTGTAAAGTCCTGCCGGTAAGATGTAGCGGCAGCTTTTCTGCTTGACATTGATTTGACATGTGTCTGCGTGCATTATTATTATGCCCGTTGCGTGTGCAGCACCATGGAGCGCACCTACATCATGATCAAGCCTGACGGCGTGCAGCGCAACCTGGTGGGCGAGATCATCGCTCGCTTCGAGAAGAAGGGCTACAAGCTCGCCGCACTCAAGGTATGGTGTGTACGAGTAACCAACGGAATATCCATCTAAATGTCTAACAAGTATCAAATCCGCCGCACTCAACTCTGCAAAAATGCCAAAATGTACACAAGGAATGAAGGCATGGAGCTTTTTTTCGTAGGGCACAGGATCGTACTGGGGAACCCCCTTTCCCCCTCAACGCCACCCCAACCCCTAACCCCAACCTAAGGCGCGACGAAAGCGTGGCTTCGCGCATATGGTGCAACTCCTTTCATTGCAGTTCAAACCCACACCCTCGTACCTCTGTACTCGTAGCTTGAGCTGCTATTATAGGGCACGGAGGTCCCAAAATGCACGGAGGTCCCAATATGCACGGAGGTCACATTATGCTGGAGGACCCAGCCGTAATCCTGTAGCCTTACCCACACCTCTAACCCCAAATCTTTGGCACGACCTCAGGCGCGATTAGCGACCCGAGCGCGACTTGGCGCTTATGGTAAAGCTTCTCCCGTTTGCCGTTCGGTGGTTCGGATACGCCGCACCCTGTACCCCGTTAGCCCGGTCTGGTCTGCTTGGCGTGACAGATGCTGAGAATGTGGTTTGATTAAAATATTGTGAACACGTCAGCTGTGAGTTGGATAAATTCAGGGTCGGTCCTCATCTTTGCAAGCTGCGTGATACACCGGCCGCTCGTTTTCCAGGATGGAGTATTGTATCCTAAAGCTCAGTATACTCTGAGGTGATACTTTCATCTGTCAAATGAATCAAAATAAATTCAGCTGTGAGCGAGATGGAGTAATTGGTCGAAAGTAATAGGTGCAAGCTTTTTGGACTGTATACTAAAATCAATATATTATCAACTCCCACAATGGTTAATAATAGTCTTGCTGTACTGCTGTTAACCAATAAGATATAAAGCAATGTCAGATTTTGTCCCCCTCAGAAACGGGTTTTATAGTTTCCGCGCACAGACTGACTAACGCAAGGGGAGTCGCCGACCTATATCCTTAATGAGGACACACAACCCGTAATACGCGCGATCGGAGTATCACACACAGCTTGCAAAGATGAGTTTCGACGAAATCTTCGATCTCACAGCTGGAGTGTATTTTCATTTTTTATAATAATGCAATCTTGCGTCCTTTTTGTTTAATAATAGTCTTGCTGTACTAATAACAGTAAGATTTCAAGCTTTTTGGACTTTATACTATAATCAAGATATTATCAACTCCCACAATGGTTATAGTCTTGCTGTACTATCAACAATAAGATATAATGCAATCTTGCGTACCAGGGTAATTGTTTTTTTGTTTTGGCCTTGATTTGTTTTACCCGTGCTAGGTTTTATTCCAACCTCATTATATCGTAGTCGGCTTGCTTCGCGGAAGGAATTGTGCCTTAAAAATACGAAGTACTGCATAAGATGCTCACAAAATGTATGTACTACAGCGTTTGTCTGTATTCAGTAGGCGCGGCATCTAAAAAAGCTACCGCAGAAAGCGGGCAAAGCAATCTATATGATAGACGGGAGGTGGGCCAGAAAGGACGGAAGTTTGCGCCAAAAAGGCGTGTCCTTTCTTCCTTTTTTTTGGTCCGCCCAACACTTTTTTCAGTGACCCTCCCGCAGAAAGGATTGCAAAATTAATTTTTCGGTTTTATGGGGCTAATCCTACGCCACCGCCTTTTTTGACCCATGGCGATTGGCGCTTGAGCCCCATCCACATTTTTTTTTTCTTCGGTTTTCGGTACGACTGTCTACTGTCTTTTCTCTTTTTTGGTTGTGTTGTTTGTTCTCCTTTTACACACTTCGTATTAATGAATTAACACTGTTACAAAGTGCCTGGTATTGAATAACTTCGTAGTGACCGTAGTTCTATACTGTACCCTGGGGGTAGTCTCTTCGATTGTATTTTCATCCTGTTTTATGTTTTGTCCTTTGAATTTGCTTGGTTGAGATAAGTGGTGAGCTGTTTTTCGTGCCCAGTTTGTTTGAGAGAAGGCATGCCAAGCGCCACTTCTTGCCAAACCACTCTTGTATATAAATTGAAAAACGTCAGCTGTGAGTACGAACGATTGAAAGGTTGAAACTCAACTTTGCAAGCTGCGTAGTACATCTATGTTTGATACTAATATACAGTATTATTACGGAGATCTATTGTTAACAGGATGAAATTTCACAAAGAAAGGGCAGCATCGCCACTTGATAGGCGAGCTCTCGTGGGCTACAACTCTGTTTGATGGAGGCTCTGTACACTTGGCATGACCAGCCAACGAAATAAACTGTAGCCAAGCGCTTTTACACAAAGCCGGGTGCTTTGGTGCCCTCTTTGTTGTTTGGTAAGTCATCCAGCTAACACTCGACCTCCGTAATATACAGTAGTTGCACTAAATTGACGAAAGGTCGTTCGCGCGTGTTTATAAATGATTTTGTGGGGCTAATCCTACGCCACCGCCTTTCTCGATCCATGGCGACTGGCGCTTTTGCTAGCCCCATCCACATTTTTTCCTCTGTACGGCGTTCACCTTTGGGAGAAACATAGCTACATGTTTATATGTTGCATAGTTTTTTTTTCCAACAGTAACAAGTAAAAATAAAAACAGGGGTTGGTTTTTTTACTTCTATACACCAGGTGCCTGATGTTAGCCTGGAGACCTACGATTAGAGGTTTTCATTTTGTTTGGTTGCGGGGGTTCGTGGTAATCAGAACCAAATACTGTTGGTAAAAAGTGGGCTATGGAGGTCTTTGTGCATGTCGTAGGTTGAAGTTGCTGTGATCCGCCGTGTTGGTTGTTGAGTTTATCTGTCTAGGTTGGTAATTCGTGGCCAGCACGTTTGGCATCAAAAGTAGCAGCGGGGTCGGTCGATTTACTTGACCAATAAAAGTCACCGCAACACCGGCCTTATCCCCGCTTCCACCTCTCCTATAGCACTCCACCCTACGTAAACACCCTACCGAAACGCTTGATGCCCACCATGGCACTCCACTCCAACACACAAGCAGTAGCCCACTCAGAACACCGCAACGGGTGTATGCAAAGACGAAACGCTATTTAGCAATAGAATAATGTTGCCAAAAACATGCTTCACGTTCTATCCGTTGTTGCCTAGAAGTAGCTTTGATGACTCCGTTACATGAATTTTATAAATTTGTTATTAACACGCCAGCTGTGAGTTCGATAAATTCAGGGTCGATACTCATCTTTGCAAGCTGCGTGATGCACCGGCCACTCGTCTTTACACCTATTTATACTGTTGCTACTGCTTTGGGCCTATAAATACTCATGTGATGATCCCAGTCCGTCTATCGATACTCTTCCTTCCTACCGCTTCGGGCCTACTGATGCGATTTGCGTCTTTGTTGGTCCCATCTTCGAGCAGATGGCCCGCCCGGAGCGATCCCACCTTGACGCCCAGTACGTCTACTATGCGTACTGCTTCGTTTGTATGTACGGTTGTAGTGATGTGACAACTGCAGTACGTCTGCTAATATTCGTGTCTGTGTACTTCTGTGATGCGCCAACTCCAGTACCTCTGCCAATATTGTTGCCTCGTGCTGGTGTGATATATGTCTGCTACTGTTGCAGATGGCCCGCCCGGAGCGATCCCACCTTGAGGCCCACTATGCCGACCTCAGCGGCAGGGGCTTCTTCGCTGGTCTCATCGACTACATGGTGAGCTATACCTGGTACATCGTTTTCGTGGTCGCAGGGGGCTGGGTTGGATTTAGATATGGAGACAGGCTTCTGCATGGTCACTGCTAGTATCGTCATTGGTTGCTGCAGCAAACCACAGACTACGGTACTACCGTGGTTCCACACTGTGTATAGTGCAAGAGGGTGTTTTACAGTAGGTAGGGTATGAAGTAGTTGACGCCCATTTATACCTAGTAATAGGACAGATCACGATCTAGGTCATCTCAGCGAGAGCCCCAAAACCCCTCCTTATACTGATTTCAAGTAATTTGTCCCCAAGAACGGGTTTCCAGTTGTACGGCGTTAATAGCACAGATCATATGGCTGCCGTTACGAGATGCTGTGCAGGATCTATACTTACAGAGCACGGATCCAACCCCAGAAACAGTTGCTAGATCGTGCAAATCGTACGGCGCCCACCCGGTGTCATGATCTGTGGACCATACAGATCTTCGCCTCAAGATCTAGATGGTCAAGCGGGGATCTCGGTGATCTGTATGACGTGTGAAGTATACTGTACGGGTACCCGGGTAAAATACCTGAGGATAACCAACCCCATCCAGGTTTGATTACCAAGGTGTCCCAGAGTATGGTATACCCTCTTAAACGCATCGTTGACAATACGACTCTGCCCGCACATATTGACCGCGGACTTAATTATGCCGACTTGATGCGAGAACAACATTGATTTTTTTTTCCCCCGAAACCGTGTATTGGAATTTAGTTGGTACGCATGAATGTAATATTATCTAATACTTCAGAAGTATTCTATGCGATACATGTGTACGAAGTATTTCCGGGGGGGGTATGGTACTTAGTTCACTTTGCGAAAAAAGGACACATTACTAAAATTTGGCGAAGAGGAACGCGATAAATATTTACCTCGGTGTGGTGTCAGTGTGGGATTGATTGTGGACCGAATTCGCCCTTGGCAGAGTTATCCTGTTCATTCACCCTGGCGGCATCGAGGGGAGTCATGTACGAGGTACGGCGTATCTTCAAAGAGTAGTGCAGACTGGTACCATGGTATGTAAAATAAAAGGCGGGGCCGGAGTACCAACATGCAGCTTGCGAAGATGAGTATCGACCCTCAAACTGAGCGAACTCACAGCTGACGTATTTGAAAAAATGTTTGTGAAATATATTGGTTGTAGTCTAATGAATTAGCTCTTTGCAGAAGAAGGGACGCGATATTGGACCACATGATCGCTGGCTGCTACTGCTGCTGCTGCGGCAGACTAGATCCGTGCGGTATCGTTTGTGTGTCGTTTACTGTGTACAAAATGAATTGCCGACTGATGCAGCAGTATCGTGCTGGAACAACACATAATGTGATATTGTGGTACATGCATCAGGACCTGATCATTCCGGACTGGTTTCCTGCAGACTGCTGCGGTCGCCGCCCCGCCCTTGAGGTATTTTGAGTACTACTACTACTACTACTACTACTACTACTGCGGGGGTAAGGGCAAGGTTATACGAAGACTGACGACATGTAAACCCGTGTTTTCCAGTAATAAACGCGAAAATTCAACCCCCTTTTGCCGTTAGCACTGCTTTTATAGCGTGCGTGTGGGTAAGCACCACAATTCGACGCGAGTCGACGAGGCAAGAAAGTGCTGAATTGTGCTCGCGCCAAGAATGAAGGCGCGTACCGTGGTGGAGGCGTTTTTACCGTAGTGGGGAGGGGCGGGAAGAGCTTTCTTAGTGACCCCGGATCTGGGTTACGTGTAGGGAGGGAGAAGGAGAAGAACATGCTGGTATTGCAAAAGTTAAGACAACGGGATGAGCCACGAAAAAAAAGAGGAACATTATCCCATTTGCTATCTCCATTAGTCTGTCCGCTCGAAAAACGCGGGTGTGAGTCCACACAAAAGAAAGCACGCTCCATCGAACGATGTTCGAAGATTTTGTTTTGTTTTGGTTTTCACGAACGGGGAAAGCTTAACACGCGGTGCGATGCGTCATTTTTTTGTCTACACAACAGGGGGGGTGTGCGCCCCGGGCGAGGCGTCTGTCTATCGAAAAGTAAACACCATGTCTTGCTCGTTTTCATTACTAGTGCCCACCATGTTTTAATGGTTTCGAGAACGACGACTCTGAAATCCTCTCGTGACGAAGGGGTGGGTGTGTTATCTTGGGTGGTATTCGGAAACCCCTGACCCCTTGATGCGGTCTAATGGTACGAGGTGGCAGTTTTTGGACCGAACGGTTTCTGGTTGGCCCAAATGGTTTCTGTTTGGCCCGAGTGGTTTCTCTTGGGACCGAATGGTTTCTGTTGGACGGACTTGTCTACTTCGGAAGTACCTAATATCTGTGGAATCACGTGTTTCCGTATTCATTAGGCTGTACACCTATTAGTAGCCTAGCCTTAGCCTAGCCCATCCGGGTTGCCCATCGATGCTTCACGCTTTCACTCCTGGACACACTTGTAGTGGACAAATTTACTTGGAGTTAGTATGGGGGGGTTTTGAGGCTCTAAAGGGGTTAGGGGAACAATGTTTGGGGCTCTAAAAGGGTTAGGGGGACAATGTTTTGTCAATGTCCACCGTTTGGGTGATGGGGTAGGGTTTTTTTGCGATGAGGATCGTGGGGAAGAATGACGGGCTCCTCTCCTCCAAACTCCACCCTAGCACAATTGGTTACGATTGCACCGCCATGTTTTTTGGGGGGGACGAAGCACTTGGGAGTTTTGGTGACATTCTTTTTTCGAGTCGATGGGGGCTAAAGTCTTCTCGTGATAAATGTAAAGGCGTTTACCGTAGTGGGGAGGGGGGGAGAAGAGCCTACTTAGTGACCCCGGATCTGAGTTACGTCTAGAGAGGGAGAAGGAGAAAGGAAAAGTGCGAAGGTAATAGTTGGGACGGGAAAAAATAGTGACATGATCAAGGGTAACAACGTCTACCCGCCCATCATATGATCGAAGTTCGTCAAACACAATGTCGACCTCATAGCTCTCACGTTCTCGACTGTATCTTGCCGTTTGCGTTGTTGTGATCGCCTCTCACCCGTGTAGATATATATGCTGCTAAGTTTTGTGTTAGTGCATTATCCTCGGCCTCAGCTACATTACACCCTGGTTTTGTATTGTTTTTACAATTGCATGCCCTGGTACTTATTAATTGCATTCCACACGTTGGGCAGATCAGACAGATCACCGCACAGATTTCCTGTCGCGTTAGTTAGTTCACAAAATGATGTCTGTAGCTATGCAACGCCATGCAATGTCTTTCGGGGTCTCACCCCCAAAAGCGCGAGACCATCGAAACGGTGACGGCGCAATGGGGTTGCCGTGAAGTCAAAAACATACTATATGTCATGTATTTTGGGTATAGGATTATAGGCAAGTCGTTTGTTTTCTTTACTCGTGCGTTTCAGTCATTTTGACGGGTGGTGTGCATGGTGTGGACCGGCGTGAACGTTGTAATCACTGCGGGCTGCTCGTGATTTATGACGAGCATGAATGGCATCGTGGTCAATCCTGCGTGTTAATCTTAGTCCGCCATCCTGATACGTTGTCATCGTTTCTCGCTCTTGGCGGTGTTTATACTGCTAACCTACGTTGAATTACGTTACGTAATATCAGTTTCTGTTGCTGTGTCGGTTCAGTCGTCGAGATTGGTCGTGTGCATGGTTTGGACTGGCGTGAACGTTTTTTTCGTGATCATGACACTGCTGACCTTTCATGGCCGTGATACCTCTGTACGCAAGCTTGACACCGTCCTTTAACCCCCCCCCCCCCCTTTTTTTCTTTGCCATGTTGTGTGTGCTGTTATGGTATGTTGCGTTACGTCATCCTTGCTACTGCAGTCGTCTGGACCCGTAGTGTGTATGGTGTGGACCGGTGTGAACGTTGTTCTCGAGGGGCGCAAGATGCTCGGCGCCACCAAGCCGTCCGACTCCGCCATGGGCACCATCCGCGGTGACTTCTGCGTCGAGTGAGTACCGCATTTAACGCAAGAAAGCACCCTGGGTGATCATATTTCAACCGGGGTGATGGTTACTGTGTTTGTATTCGCCCGGGGTTGTCTTCTGCAGACGTGTGCCATCTAATAGAAGAGGACCGTCGGTCAAACGCGTTGCTAGCAGTTAGCTCCTTGTCTATTTTTTCAACGAACAATTTACAGCAGTGTCAGCATTCTAATCTGAATGTGGAATATTGACCATCCGCGGCGACTTTTGCGCCAAGTGAGTTGCCGTGCTTGGCTCTGGCTCGTTCCATGTTCACATTGAACTATTAATATTTGTGTGATACATGCTGTGCTCTGGAGTTTTGCCCGCGCCAGTTTCGCGTGTCTTCCTGCGGCGAAAGTTAAGTCATAGCTTTTAACACACTCGCGCGTATTCATCATGTGTCGAGATAACTCACTGACCGGTTTCAAGTTGTTCAAGGGGCAGATAGATATATGTGAGGTATGGTCAAGATTAGCAGGCTCCCGTGTGGCTTTTCGGGTACAGCAGGATTTTTTTTCTTTATTCAACCTCCCGTGGATCTGACGCTCTTTGGGCTACATCGTGCGATGCGGGTAAGGCATGATCGTTTTTCTTGTGTACATTCGACCTCCCATGAATCTGACGCCCTTTGGGATGACACGGTGCCGTTGCCTCTGTTGTTGTACGTATGTTGTACCAGGGTGGGACGCAACGTGTGCCACGGCTCCGACTCCACCGAATCGGCTGAGCACGAGATCAAGCTGTGGTTCCCCGAGTGAGTTTCCAAAGTCAACAGTGTGGACCACACCAGCCTTAATGTTACTATTAATATGTACCATAGTTTCGTTTGTTGCTCATTTTGTTTTTTCCTGAGGTATTCTTCCGCTTCATGAGCTAGTGGGGTCCTTTCTTTTTAGAGACCGTGGTTCTCCGTTGAGTTTGACACTAATCCGGGCACCTGCTGCGGAATTCTGCGACCCTAATAATGACCAGTGTGTCCCGAAAAATGTGTTTGTATTACGTTTCTGTTGTTGTAAGGGATAAAAATCAAAAATCGAGGGTGCACTACCACTTTGTGCCCAAAAATGGTTGGCATGTTGACTTGACGTACACTTTGAATGATAGCTAACCTAACCATAATTCCAACCCAATCAAACCCAACCAGCCAAGGTAGCGATACTCTCGTTCGTCTCGTACACAGTGTGCCTCAACCATCATAGTCTCGAACAAACGGTAAGCTCCGCTGCACGCTTGGGTGTATCAACCAACCCTGCTGCTGTTTGAGAAGGAAAAGGGAGAGAGTGCTGTGGCGTCGGTCACTGAAAGCAACGCCGACTGGCTTGATAATGGGGTGATTAGAAAACATGATGAAAAATCAAAGTTGTCGGGCCACAAGCGCTCCCGCCAGGTGAGAATATTCAGAACTCCGTCAATTGCTGTACACCCCACGTGTCATAGCTACCTCTTGTATCACGTAGCTGTAAAACCTAGCCACCTAGTAAGTACCAGGTAGTCGGCGACTTACAGTTTAAGTTGCTGTTTGTATAGTCAGCGAATTCGTAGACCTAACCATCAGAAGGTATCTGGTTCGTGACCCCAAACATTCCTCTCAACATGGTATATATATACTGTACCCACTACGTACGAGTGTAAATACCTAAATATCAATTGATTGTTGAACCTGCCCGGTTGTTGTCTAGGTTGCTTTTAACGCCGTAACGTCAAACTTGTCATGGTTTTAGGTCGCTGTACTTGGGGCCCAAAGGATTATTAACGCATGGTAGCATATTCATAAAACTGACATCGTCCCCATGAAGATGCCCCCCCGTTATCTCCTCTATATGTTTTATCGTGAAAAGTCTAAAACGTCGGCCGTCCACTCATAGTCAAGTCAAGTAACTGAGGGGTTCTTTTTTGATTACCCGCCTTCAAAACGTCATCACATCTGGGTACTATTAATAACATCCGAGAAGGTACACCCCGTGAGACAGGACACACGGAGGAGCCTCTTGTGGAGTTCCTTTAAACACAACGTTCAACCCGCTCGCGTCCAAGCCCAACAGCTTTCAAGCTCCGACGCACGCATAAAGGTTCCATGAACACGCAGTGGCACAAGTTTGCAGGTCAAAGACAGCTCCACAGCTCCCGAGGCAGGAACCAAACACCCTTGCTCCGAAACACGCACGAAAATAAAACATGCCAAGCTTGTTTTTTGACGCAGCACCCGTTGCCCGAGGGCCTTCTCTTCGCGGTTTATCTTACAGCATATGCCTGCGTACCTGATGTTGACAGCGAAGCCTGTGCTGCTAGTTGACGAAGCTTTTCCTCCCGGAGCTGCTCTTTTTCGTCCTGGAGCTGTTTTTTTTCCTCCCGGAGCAGCTCCTCCTTCTTCTGGAGGCTCGCGTACGAGACTCGCATGTTGAGAGCTTCCAGAAGGAGGAGCTGCTCCAGAAGGAAAAGGAGCAGCTCCGGGAGGAAAAGGAGCAGCTCCGGGAGGAAAAGCTCCGTCAACTAACCTTCGGCGGTTTATCTCACAGCACATGCCTGCGTACCTGATGTTGACCGCGAAAACTGTGCTGTTAGTTGACGGAGCTTTTCCTCCCGGAGTTGCTCCTTTTCGTCCTGCAGCTGTTTTTTTTCCTTCTGGAGCTGCTCCTCCTTCTTCTGGAGGCTCGCATGTTGAGAGCCTCCAGAAGAAGGAGGAGCAGCTCCAGAAGGAAAAGGAGCAGCTCCGGGAGGAAAAGCTCCGTCAACTAACTCTTGGCGGTTTATCTCACAGCATATGCCTGCGTACCTGATGTTGACAGCGAAACCTGTGCTGTTAGTTGACGGAGCTTTTCCTCCCGGAGTTGCCCCTTTTCGTCCTGCAGCTGTTTTTTTTCCTTCTGGAGCTGCTCCTCCTTCTTCTGGAGGCTCGCATGTTGAGAGCCTCCAGAAGAAGGAGGAGCTGCTCCAGAAGGAAAAGGAGCAGCTCCGGGAGGAAAAGGAGCAGCTCCGGGAGGAAAAGCTCCGTCAACTAACTCTCGGCGGTTTATCTCACAGCATATGCCTGCGTACCTGATGTTGACCGCGAAACCTGTGCTGTTAGTTGACGGAGCTTTTTTCTCCCGGAGTTGCCCCTTTTCGTCCTGCAGCTGTTTTTTTTCCTTCTGGAGCTGCTCCTCCTTCTTCTGGAGGCTCGCATGTTGAGAGCCTCCAAAAGAAGGAGGAGCAGCTCCGGAAGGAAAAGGAGCAGCTCCGGGAAGAAAAGCTCCGTCAACTAACTCTCGGCGGTTTATCTCACAGCATATGCCTGCGTACCTGATGTTGACAGCGAAGCCTGTGCTGTAGTTGACGGAGCTTTTCATCGCGGAGTTGCCCCTTTTCGTCCTGCAGCTGTTTTTTTTCCTTCTGGAGCTGCTCCTCCTTCTTTTGGAGGCTCGCATGTTGAGAGCCTCCAGAAGAAGGAGGAGCTGCTCTAGAAGGAAAAGGAGCAGCTCCGGGAGGAAAAGCTCCGTCAACTAACTCTTGGCGGTTTATCTTACAGCATATGCCTGCGTACGTGATGTTGACAGCGAAGCCTGTGCTGTTAGTTGACGGAGGTGTTCGTCCCGGAGTTGCTTCTTTTCGTCCCGGAGCTGCTTCTTTTCCTTCTGGAGCTGCTCCTCCTTCTTCTGGAGGCTCGCATGTTGAGAGCCTCCAGAAGAAGGAGGAGCTGCTCCAGAAGGAAAAGGAGCAGCTCCGGAAGGAAAAGGAGCAGCTCCGGGAGGAAAAGCTCCGTCAACTAACTCTTGGCGGTTTATCTCACAGCATATGCCTGCGTACCTGATGTTGACAGCGAAGCCTGTGCTGTTAGTTGACGGAGCTTTTCATCGCGGAGTTGCCCCTTTTCGTCCCGGAGCTGCTTCTTTTCCTTCTGGACCTGCTCCTCCTTCTTTTGGAGGCTCGCATGTTGAGAGCCTCCAGAAGAAGGAGGAGCAGCTCCAGAAGGAAAAGGAGCAGCTCCGGGCGGAAAAGCTCCGTCAACTAACAGCACAAGCTTCGTTGTTAACATCAAGTACGCAGGCATATGCTGTGAGACAAACCGTTAAGAGAAGGGGCCCTCGGGCAACGGGTGCTGCGTCAAAAAAAAAGTTTGGCATTTTTGTTTTTTGTGCGTGTTTCGGAGGAGCAAGGGTGTTTGGTTCCTGCCTCGGGAGCTGTGGTGCTGTCTTTGACTTGCAAATTTGTGCCACTGCGTGTTCATGGGACCCTTTGTGCGTGCGTCAGAGCTTGAAAGTTGTTGGGCTTGGACGCCAGCGGGTTGAACCTTGTGTGCAAAGGAACTCTACAACAGGCTCCTCTGTGAGACCTGTCTCACGGGGTGTACCTTCTTCGATGTCATTTAATTGTGGGCAAGGTTAGGGTTATCAGCGGTGTCGCTCGATTGTTGAACCTGCTCTGTTGTCAAATCTTTTTTTTTGCACGTTGTCTCTGTGTGTGTCCACCATGTCGCTCGATGGGTTAACTTGCCCGGTTGTTGTGTGTTGCCTTCTCCGCGTTGCAGGGGCGTGTGCGAGTGGGACGCGTGCACGGCTCCCTGGGTGTACGAGGGCTAAGCCGTTCGATCTGTGTCTGCCATTTTGGTGCAAGCCGGAAAATAGTCAGTAACGCTCTTGTGATTTTTCCGGCGAATTTGGTGCTCGCTGACAAGTTGTTCACCGTTTTGATGCTGGCTGCTGGGGGTAATGAGCGCGACACCGTTGTCAAATTTTGTCAACCATGTGCACGGTGCATTCCTTTGTACTGGTCGGTGCTGATGGCTGGAGGGGTGGGCCATCTGGCGGCGTTGTGATGGCTTTAAGCAAGCAGCTCGGCGGTTACCAGAGCGAATCGAAGACCTTGCGATGTTGACGTTGACTCCGCTTGCTTGAGAGCGAGTCGAAGATCTTGCGATGTTGACGTTGAGTCCGCCTGCTTTGTTGGAGGAGTCAACTGGTGCTACAGGGTTAAGCTGTTAGTTTTTCGCCAAGCCCGGGGTCTTGCTGTGTTGGTGCTGTGTTGGGTTGGGCTGATGCTTTGGATCTGACGTATTGTGGTGTTTGCGTTTTTGTAGTAGATGGGCGCCAGCTGCTTAAGAGATGGATTTATTCGGGGAAGATTTGTGGCCGTTTTTGTTTTGCGCAAACACGTTCATGCGTGGCCGATCGATACCATCGACACGATGGTTTGTTCGTTTCTTTGATGCTCGTGACATTGCCGTGTGGTTCTATCACATACTGCACATAATGTTTGTGTTAGCTCTGTAACAGGTATCTGTTTAGCTTTCGACCTGTTTCGCGGGAGTGCTTATAAATCCTCGAACGAATGGTCTTCGTTCTATTTGTTTGCATCGATGGTATTACCGTGGTGCATCTTGATATTTTCATTTATTTGTTCGGCTGTCGTATCGTTTCATGGGAATGCTTGTATACTCTAAAAAATATATTTTGTCTGTATGTATCTGGGTCAAATATGTCGGTTGACCGCGCTCTTGCCCGTTGACGGACAGCCGTCAAGGACCTCCACACACTAAAACTAGTATCATAAGCCCAAAGACGCTTTGACGGGTCAAAACTAGACCGTCACCCGACAGCTTCGATGTGGGTGGCTATCGACCCGTTTCATGGAAATGCATGTGGAACCCTAAAAAAAATGAGAGAGAAGAGCCATTTGGGGCAGGGAGACACGCTACGTTGGACTTCCGCAGAATTCTCACTCGAGGAGCTCTACGTATGTATAACGCGTGCTACGACAGAGGTACCGCTTTTTGTCTGGAATGGCTTCTGAATGACGGGGCTCCTTAACCCAAAATCGTCGAAAACAGGCCATTTTTTTTTTGCGCGCGGTTCTCGTCGTGTACCTAGGCCATGGGATTGTTCATTCGGCAGCACAAATATAGTTCTCATCAGTTTTTGGGAGAGTGCCTTAACCCCTTTACAGCTGGAACCCCTTTTTGGGGACAAAATTACTTGGAATTAGTGTAGGGAGGGGTTTGGGGGCTCTAAAGGGGTCAAGCTCCCAAATTGAGGGGTAGTATTGAGAAAAAAACGGTGCAGCACCTCTATCGTAGCATGCGTCCCGCCCATAAAACGATTTTGAGTGAACTAGAAACTGCCGTTGTGATGAACAAACCCATGACCTACTCGTAGGTATACATTCAAACAGATTTTATTGCAAAGCAAGAATGACGTTTCGAAGATTTGGGCAATAGATTAAGGAGGGTTAAGAAGCCCACGTCAGACGCGTGCTGCGGTGGAGACCTGTGCACCACTTTTTTTCTGAGGTTGTCCTGAATTTTGAAGCTTGAGCCCTCTGCCCAAAAACTGAATCGGAGAAAAAATATTATATAGCTGTCGCTGAAACGAGCGACATATATATGATAGATGTAACTGTCGTCAGACGTGTGCGTCCACGGGCCATTGGTTCGTGTGATTGCGAGGGGCACCACAGGTGGAATAGAGCCGATGTGATGTTTGTTGTATTGCAATTGATGTGGTCATTAGTTGGCCGCGACGGCGTTGAAGACGCCTATGCCTGTGTACCTACCCCGCGTGCTTTGTGCTAAGTCCACCAGCCTAACCTCTTCCCGCAACCTAGCCTTCATGGTGTCGGAGTTTCCAAGCTTGACTATCCTGTCCAAACTTATTGGCTCTACCATGAGGTCCGCTAGTCTTTCAGCCCTACTGAGACAGACGAAAGTAAGCCCCGTGCAGGCCTCCTTCGGCCCCAAGTCCATGACGGCCTTCTCTAACGTCTGCCCCTGTGATTTGCGCATAGTGATGGCTCAGCAAAGCCTCAACGGCAGTTGCGTCCTGACCTGCGTTCCCCCGTCCTACCAGTAGTGTCTACGGGAGAAATCGGCACACACCCTCTATATCTCTCGTGAGACGACCATCCCCCCCCTGAGTACCCTCTGAACTTGACGACAACGTAAAGGGGGAGGTTCGGCGGGGGCGCGTCGTCTGCAAACACCAACTCGACGACTTGGCCTCGAATGCCGTTCACGAGTCTAACTCGTTGGTACAGGTTCTTCGTGAGCATGACCTTGGCTCCCTTAGCTAGGTAGAGGTCCCTCTCAAGCCCCTCCGCCGTGTCTGCTGTCGCCCTTCTGGCGTTGGCGCACGGACCGAGTTTGGGTCAATCGCCCCCAACGGACGTCTCTCCATGATGACCTACTCTCACCACGAGACAGCAGTAGATACACTCAGCGGACACACCCCTAGCGGGCACACACTCTCCATGCCCGCTCTCCGCTGGCCACTATTGTCGCCCGCTGCGCTCGTTGTCTGTGTGCTGCCCGCTGTGTGAGCGCTGTGTGCCGGCTGTGTGGGCGGTGTGTGCTGCTGTTTTTGCCCGTGTGGTCTGCTGTGTGTGTTTTGCTGCTCCGCTCGAATCTTCGCTCGAATGTGTTTTGTTGCTCCGTGGTGGTCTGCCTACACCTGCATTCTAAAATTAAATGATCGACCACTAAAATCGAGTTCAGTCGACGACACGCACGCAAACTATTTTTTTTCCATGGGAGCCTATATTACGAGGCCCAGGCGTAGATTAGAACCTCGCTTCGCTCGAATAAAACTGCATGCTGACGGATGAAAATCCCATCTGGCCTAGGTGCCACAATGAAAATCACGCAAACAAAATGGCCTGTTTCCGACCATTTTGGGTTAAGGAGAACCGTCATTCAGAAAACATTTCCGACGAAAAGTGATACCTCTATCGTAGCAAGCGTCGTCATTCAGAGAATGTTCTAGACAAAAACGTTTTACCTATATACTCCGGAGTACTATATAGACTATTAATATATGTCGTAGCACGGAGATCGGAACATTTTTTTTTTTTTTTTTTTTTTTCATCCTCCGGCGGATGGGGAAAAATAAAGCTTTAGCTCACCACACTTCCACGTATTTTCATACGCGTCGTGTGTCGATTTAACTCAGTTGCTTTCGCAGCCTAACGCTAGCTGGCGCACCCTTCGGGTCCCATTGTAGGTATAGTGGAACAGCCATCATCCGCGAAAACGTGCAGTAGTAGTACAGAGTACTCTGGATCTACAAGTTTAAAAGTCGGGTGCAGGTAAAGTTCCCGCTTCATTATGTGCAACAGAGTTTACGTGTTTCGAGACAGTCGCTGCTGACTTGGTCTATATCATTTGCACGATCTACACACTGATATGGTTTGCCTGGTGGATTCCGTTCGACGAGGCTCTCACGCACATGTTTCCAGGTGGGATCTGTTTGATAGGGCGGGGGCCCTCGCACGAAATTCGTTACAGGGTAAAATGCCGATAGGCTGTGCCTAAGCTTACCTCTAGCGTCTGTCGCAGATAATCGAAAAAAAACGTGACCGTCCGCCTGTCTCGTCATGATGAGCTCGCGGGCTCCTCGCATAGGATTCTTTTAGAAATGAGCTCTATTTCTCATGCGAGAAAAGCTACGTACGGTAGTAGCATGTACAGTATTCTACCTCAACGTTCAACACCGGCGGGTGTAACTCACGCGCGTGGCGGCTCTGCGCCGCGTCCAATACACCGGATTTGTTTTTTTCCGGTAGCGCAGGCAGCGTCACCAACAATTCTACATGGCAGAGCGGCAGCGGTGCATACCGCATAACAACTAAATATATAGACTAGACCATAATAATGCTAGTTAAAGGTTGCAAAGTATAACGTAGGGTAATCGTATAAATAGCACGAGCCTTGTAAGTACATGTGACCCCCTGAACCGTAGTCTTGCTCTCAGGTCCGACGCGTACTGCGGTAGAGGAATACCGTTTTTTGGCTGAAATGGCTTCAGAATGACGGGGCTCCTTATCTCAAAATCGTCGGAAACAGGCCATTTTTTGTCCCTCATGCCAGGAGCTCTTGGATTCCTCACAAGAGGAATGCTCAGATTCTTAACGCGAGAGTTTCGTATCATAGGTTCCTCATACGACGAGACCTCTTGAACGTCCTCACAACAATAAGCTCTCAGGCTCCCTATATACATACATGAGGAGCTCTCAGATTGTGCATATAAAATCTCACAAATATGTAGAGCTCCCCGCTTCTCAAACAAGGAGCTCTCAGATTCGTCACATGATGACAAGCTCCCAGGTTCTATGGAGATCTCCCAGATTGCTCATATCAATTAGCACTCACATTTTTCGGATGCCCGAGGAGCTCCCGGACTCCTGAACATGAACGAGCTCTCAGTTTTCTCGCATACACGAGGAGCTCTCAGATTCCTCACACGAGCTCTCAGCTCAGATGCTTCACATACATGAGGACCTCGCAGAGTTCTCCCACGCGAAAATATCTCAGTCTAATACTATCACCTCACGTGAGTGAGCTCTGAGATTTTGCACAAATGAGATCTCAGATGTGTATGTGGAGTTCTCTGCTTCTCACACGAGCTCTCAGATTCCTCACACATGACGAGCTCTCAGGCTCCTTATACGAGGAGACCCCAGATTCCTCACGTGAATGAGCTCTCAGATTTTCGCATACACAAGGAGCTTCCAGGTTCCCCGCACGAATGGGCTCTCAGATTCCTCACACGAGCTCTCAGCTCAGGTTCTTCACACGAGGAACTCTCAGGTTCTGCACACAAATTGGAAGCTCTCAGCATCTTTGCACACATGAAGAGCGGCGCGTGCTACGATGGGGATATGTACACCACTTTTTTTCTGAGGTTTTCCTCAATTCGGGAGCTGAAGACATCTCCCAAAAACTGATTTGGAGAAAACTAAAACTGCTACCGGATAAAAAATATCATGGCCTCTCAGGTACACGACGAAAACCACGCAAAAAGAAATGAGCTCAATTCCCGACGATTTTGGGTTAAGGAGCCCCGTCATTCAGAAAACATTTTAGGCGAAAAGTGATACCTCTATCGTAGCACGCGTCTGTTGTAACAGGGTGTCAAAACCTTACTTTTCCCCGGCACGTGCTTAATGTTTATCGCGCATGGGCGTTCATCTTTCCCACTTTTCAGCTTTTTATGCTAGTCGCTTTTCGTCGAGATGTGCTAATTTCACGCTCTCTCGAGCGCTTTCCGCTCGTCAATTTTAGGCCCGAGAACGTCCCTACGTGCACGGGTGGGCACTAATAATATAGTATTAATATAGGGAGGATTCGAACCTGCATCATTGACTTTAGTTACTTCTAGCAGGGACAATATTCACCTACTACCCCACAGGAGACGCCTGTGCTGTTCGCCCATGTTCATCGAATTTTGCCGATTCGCGCTTTCGCTTTTTGAAAGTGGACAATTCGAAATTCCACTACATACGTAGCTCTCCAGAAGGCAGGGAAGCATGAAGTCGATCATGAGAAAATATAAGCATGTCCTGGTCGTACATAGGACGGACAAGTACTTCACGCGTGGTGAAAAGTAAAAGGAATACTTCGAACAGTACACGAATATACCTGGTACGAGGTACGACGCACCAGGTACTGGACTGCACCGCATATATCAACGTGAGCTCAACACGTGAAAGACGTCGTGTGTTTGTCAACCCACGAAAATCAGAGCTACCGTGCAACCGGCCTGCAGCACCCCAAATTACCTCAAAATATGTACTGACTGGTGCACAGCAGTGACGAGCTCGAAATACGTACTGCTGCACAGCCGAAAGCGCACATCTTGCCATTATTCTGCACCTCGGACAGCAGATCATGATCTAGATCATCTATATGATTTACAGTAGAACAGATCATCTAGATAAGCTAGATCATCTACAGATAATATATATATAATCTAGATCATCTAGATCATCTACAGATCACATAGATCACCTAGAGCACCTACAGTATAACCTGTATTTGCCGCTATGAGCTGTTGTGCAGGATCTGTACATGCCGAGTACGAATCCAACCCAGGAAACATGTGCCGGATCATGCCGATCATACGGCCTTCAACCGGGAAACATGAGCTACATCATACAGACCGTCCTTGAAAAATCTAGACCATCAAGTGGGGACAGATCATGTGTAGTGATCTGTCCGAAGTGTGAATTATTCCCAAACCTGAGGCGCTCTAGTCCTCATGAATATCTGACTCTCTACGTTATAGATTTCCGTGAACCCTGCCTCGACCAGTCGTCGACAAGCTTCCGCGGATCTGTTCGTCTTGCACCCTATCAACAGCTTCGCGCTCAGATCGAACTGGTCCTTCATCTGGGAGAGGGGAGGGGGTTGGGGCGGGGCGGGGCGACAAACGTCGGGCAGGCAGATATTTGAAAAAAATAAAAACGGAATGGCAAATATAAGCAAACTAACGAGAAGTACCGCAAGAAAAGGAGTCGCTGTGTTTTAATTGAGCTGACCGTGTCTTGTAACGCAGGTGTGTCACTTGGGTCACCTAAAAAAGTCGTTAGTATGATTCGTGCTTCGTGCTGCCAACGCATTGATAACCGTTGCTATTATGAATATGATACTGATTATGACCATTATCACTATTATTATCATCATCATCATCATCATCACCATAATCGTCATCATCATCATCGTCATTTTTAATCGTCGTCGTCATCATCATCATCACCATCACCATCACCATCACCATCACCATCACCATCACCACCACCACCAGCACCACCACCAGCACCAGCACCACCAGCACCACCATCACCACCAGCACCACCATCACCATCACCAACACCATCACCATCACCATCATCATCATCATCGTCATTATCATCATCATCCATCATCATCATCATCATTATCATCATCATCATCATCGTTATCATCCTCATCCTCATCCTCATCATCAGCATCAGCATCATTGTTATTATTGTTGCTCGCCGACACTGTACCGGCGTAGATGCCGGTCCGATAGAAACGGGGTATCCTTTGGTTGAGCAGTAATACCTCATCTATGACCCTCCGCCAACAATTTCCCAATTCCCCTTCCGCACATATTTTCATTCTAGCCATAATTCCCCTATTTCTCATCAACTGTCCATCCCCAGGTCATTGGCCGCAGTCTTCCGGCTTCTTCCTCTCTTCCCCTAGCGGAATGGCGGTTCATTAAGGCTAGTTTATGCACTCGATGCGAAATCGCGACCTAGGTGGTCACAGAGATGGCCTGGACAAGGGGTACAGACGTCTTTCCGCGTTAGAGACGGTCAATCGGTCCCTGCGACGATGCTTGCCGCTACCCGATCAAACGGGCCGCTGCCTTTGTTGCAGAGGCGCCCAAAGCTGTTCACCGCGAGGGTGGCGAGTATAAAAAGCTGCCTTCGTGGAAGGACACACCTGTCCTTGCGCCTGTTTTGGGCGAGCGTAGTGCTTGCGCTTGCGCACCTCGTGACAATTGACGTGAACAGATTAATAGGCAGATCGGTTTCGCCGGAGCTGGGCCAAGTCGTAAACCTATGATCGGCACTGTGGGGGTTTTATTGCCCTACCCGTTCGATGAAATCCGGCACGAATTTTCCACTCAAATTCCCTAAAACTCACCCGTTCAATGAAGTCCGGGATAAATTTCCACTCCACGTCCTCATAGTCGTATTCCGCCTCGTACACAGGTATAGGTTCCGGGTCGGTGTCGCTTCCGTCCCCTGTCCCCTCTGAGCTCGACGGCGGCGTAACAATCGGCGTTTTTCGCTCGAACGCGGGGATGCACAGCGCTCCCCTGCAAGCATCAGAGGCACGCCATTGTGGTTCGGGTTAGCTGACGTTAGCTGTTACCCGCGCCAGGTACTAAGCACCAGGTACCTGGTAGGCTTGTACTATAAGTACTGCAGCAATGGTCTCTCTACAGTGCCGGGAATATCGGCACTATAGCGGCCACCGGCACTATTCCGTATCCTGCCACTACTGCGGGTTGCCGTATGTTCTGAGCTATTTCACAGGCACTATAGCGGGCAGTCGGTACTACTCCGCCGGCGCTATAGAGGGGCCAATACCGTACCCGTAGCGGCGCTACTAAACCGGCACTATAGAGGGATCTGTATCCCGTAGCGGGACTACTAAACCTGCATTATAGAGCGACCACTACTGTATCCATAGAAGCACTACACAACCGGCACTTCAGCAGGCAACCGGCACTATTCAACTGGAGCCATAAAGGTTATAGCTGACCTGGCCGTGGCGAGTTTCTCGTGCTCTTCGGCGGAACGAATGTCGATATACGTGAACTCTGAGTCTCTGCTCATCGTCCACTCAACCGCCTCCCGGACCGTCACGTCCGAGTACCCAGGCCCCTCCTCCTCCTCTTCCTCCTCCTCCCCCTTTTCCGCTTCCCCCAAGCCTTCAGCTTGCACATCCCCTTCCCACATCCGCGGAGCACTTGACGCGCCAAGAGATAAAATACATGCCAAGGAGACATATCACAACAGTAAGGGTCAGCAAAGCGTTGAGGGATCAGGCACATGGGGGGTTGGTGTCGTGCGATACATATGTACATAGAGTACAATGCTTCCCCTCCTCTCGCCCTCCCTCTTCCTCTCCACCTTCCCCTACAGCGCGGCCATCCCTTTCCCACATCCGCGGAGCACCTCACATGCCAAGGTTCGTGCGAACAGCAGTGTGATCAGGGTCAGCAAGGCGTGCGAGCAGCAGTGTGATCAGGGTCAGCAAGGCATTGCGGGATCAGGCAGAGAAGAGCGTTGGGGCGAGGGGGGGGGGGCGCCCCTTTTGACAGGCACGGACACATACATACTGTATGGTGTGCTTCCTCCTTCCCCTCTTCCTTCCGTCCCCCTTCCCCTTAGCAGTCGGCTTGGCCACACCCCTCCCACACCCGCTGAGCACTTACGTGTACCAGAGGACGCGTACCACAGCAGTGGGCGTAAGCAAGGCATTGTGGGGTCAACAAGTGAAGGGTTAAGGGCAAAGGGGCGCAGGGGGGGGGGGGGATTCGCGCGATGCATGTATTACACGCATGACCCCTCCTTTTTACTCAGAGAGTATGCTAACATGATAAGAGAGAGTATGATATAGCAGTGTTATCGGGTATCAGGTAATAGCTTGATTAGAACAAATTAATGTCAAAGTAACAACATCTTCGTGGCTAAACCCTCAAACCTGGTGTTATATTCGTTAGTACCAGGTACATTGATATTGAAACTACAAGTACGTATTCACATGTACGAGTAATAATAACTCACGGCTGACGTCCTTAAAATATTTTTTATAAAGTAACGAGAAAAATAAGAAAATGGGCAGCCGTTATTACTGAAAAGCTGTGCAGAATAGCCGAGCCAGGGGCAGCATTGTTTCTTTTTACGCTTGCCTGTAGTGCGGCTGTACAGCAGCTCATGTTTTCCGCTTGCTTGGCCCAAACAGTTTCGACCAAAATATTCGATGTCCGAGCTATTAATAGTTGCAAGTAGAGCGTCAGCAGTGTACTGTGGGCAAACGACTATTGGTATTTACACACCAGGAACGTACTGCTGCCCTTTCGGCTGGCTAGCGGAATTGATTGTACTGCTGCTGCTGCCGCTGTAGTTTGTGCCGGAAATGTGCACTCATCGGAGACGGGAGGCGGCGCATTTTCGCCTCCTTCCGGTTGTTTCCGTTTGTCATCGCCACACGGGCTACGAGGGAGCCCACTGGTGTTTCAAGAGCATTGTCGAAACCAACCCGCTGCATGAACGACAAGTATCGTCTACATATCGGTACCGTGACAGATGTACTGTAGGTGTAGGCACGGTGGTGTGATCGCACAGCATGCTACTGTGCCATTTTCTCAAACATGCAACCCCAGCCCCTTCAAGACTTGACTTACGATTTATTAGGAGATAAACTATTACTACTTGGAATTAGTGGGAGATAACATTTTGCAGTGCTACCAGGTACCTGGTACAGCCTCTTGATCATGATCATCGTCTGCCTAACGTTGCATCACCCTCCCCACTGAGACTGGCTGGCCTGCTGGCAACTTAACGTACTGCTGTTATGATGGTACATCAGAGGACACATGAGCACACCAACAGGACCTCACCGGACCGAGCCAACCCGTCCTTTCTCTCGAGAGACACAAGAGGCGGGTCGTGCAAAAAATGAGTTGGGGTTGTGATGCTTGCCCGTCGCCGCAAGCGAGCTAGAGAGTCCGGAGGGCGTCGGTACAAAAGCCTCCACCGCAGCTCCTAGCAGCAATACAAGGCCCCGCACTCGCATGGCGTCTCGCACAATCGCCGAGCTGCGAGGGGCAGGCCGACAGATTCAACGCCACCTCGTCATGAGGCACAGGGCCAGGCACGATGATGGCACGCTCTGGCGAACACCAAAGGGCGTCGTTGATTGGTCGCGAGTTTCTATGATCTCTTTCATTGGTTATATTTACCAATTTTTATTTCCGCCAATCAGAAGTGTATCGAATACTATATCGAATCGAATGGATCGGTTTCTCGGGAGAACCAGTGGGACTGTTACTTTAAGCCAATCATACGTTGGTTCGACAGCAGATGATCCGCCGCACTCGAAAGCTTAGCCGACACGGCAGTCACGCATGCACGGCACCAGAGAGCACACATCGCACAGCTCGCGGGGGCAACAACTCGAGCACCAATCAACACGACGCATTGACAGCACCACCAGTGGCACAATGTCTAGAGCATGTGCTGCACCAAAAGCTATCGTGGGTACATGTCCATAGAGTCGAGATCGAATGCGGGCATCATATCATATTGGGTGCAAAACAGTCAGACGGCAAACGGCGCACACCAACAGCGCAGTCGTTCTTCCGCTGCACCGGACGGAAGAGACAGCGTCGAGACGATTACAGCAGCAAGGGAGATCTCACGGAAGAGACAGCGCCAAGACGATTGCAGCAGCAAGGGAGACCTCATAAGAATCAGGAACGCTGCCTTAGGCTGAACGTCTTATTTGAGAAAGGGAGTTTGTGGAACACTACTGCTGCTGTAACTGCACTGAAGTAAAATGGCTCCTAAAATTCTTGATTTCCTGTAGTCTAAGCCTCAGCCTTACTTTCCTAGTGCCCTGTTTCCAGAGGGATGCCACCCGTGCTGTTTGTACCACGTTCTATCCTACGCAGACAGACTCGCCAAGACCGGCTGTGAGAGAGTCGAACTGACGGTGCATACACGGAGGATACTCTTCGCCAGGGTCGTGGATGGTGTGGGTAACGGCTGATTATCAAAGCGAGCGCTGTTTGCGGAAGCGGGGGGGGGGGGGGGGGGGGTGACGAACACTCGGGAGGGCAACATACGGAAAACTGGATGGGTTTTGCCTCGAAAGCGGTCTGTCGCTGTTCAACATCTCAATCAAAGCCGAGCACCGGACGCCGGCAGTGAACACTCCGGCCAATCAAGTTGTTCGACGTATGGTGGAAGAAGCAGAGGCACAAGTGATACGCGGGTTCGCTATGTAGACTAGAAGGGAGAACAAGCAGAACGACGATCGATTGGAGTGCAAACTGAACAGCAACTACTGAAGCCTTCGCCGAACGAGGGGCTCGGGGGGGGGGGGTCGAAGAGGGTGCAGAAGCAGCAACTACCGTGAAGGAGAGTCCACCGAAACGCACGTGGCTTTAGCGAGATGTATAGCGACTAATTATGCTTGCTATATGCTGCAGTCCTTTGTTCTGCGGTTTTGTACTGGTCTATTCCCTGCCTCGAGTCAATGGAATTCCCGCGTACTCTGCCATTGACTGGGGGCTTTTCACATAACACGGATTACACATATGTCTCTAGAAAACGTACAGATCCTGTGAGCAGATATAATGTCCAATACATAGATCCTGTGAACAAATAGAGAGTGTCCGATCATCGGACATTCTCTCTGTTCAGGATCTCCACGTTTTCTCGGGACATCTGTAATCCATGATGCTTATTATAATCTGAACGGTGCAGTTGACGTTTTCCCGGTGAATCCGTACGATCTGCATCGGACGCGGGCTACGATAGAGGTAGCACTTTTCCTCTGAAATGGTTTCTGAATGACGGGGCTCCTTAACGCCTTTGCAACTGGAAATCCTTTTTGGGGACTAATCTACTTGATTTAGTATGGGGAGGGATGTTGGGGTTCTAAAGGGGTTAACCCAAAATCGTCGGAAATAGACCTTTTTTCGATATGGATTCTCGTCGTGTACCTTGGCCAGATGAGATTTTTCATCCGGTAGCAGCTAGCAGTTTTGATTTTCTCCAAATCGTTTTTTTTGGGGCAAGTCTTAAGTCTCCCAAATTGAGGTAAGCTCGGAAAAAAAGTGGTGCACACACCTCTCCCGTAGTACAGCTCGGAAAAAACGTGGTGCATCTCCACCGTGCAGCACGCGTCATCATAGAGCCAGTCGTCATAGAGCCAGCCATCATAGAGCCAGCCATCATAGAGCCAGCCATGGTTTGAAGCGTTGAGAATGGGGTGTTTTTATGAATAGGTCAAGACCCTTTTAGCGCGCCCACCTACAGCGCCCAAAAAAAACCCATTGCGACATTTGCAACAAGCGTCCGCATGAGAAATGTATGAGCGAGCAGTGTACGAGTAGAGGATTATACCGCACCCGTCCCGTACGACCCCATTTGCATTGTTGCCGCCCTTCGGACACCAATGTTTATCATCCCCCCCTGAATCAGCAGTACGGCCGCGGATGCCTGTGTACTAGTGTCGTCAATTTTCATCGTCGATTTTTTCGATTTTTCACTCTGAAGCCCCAAAGGCTGAGGAGCTTGCCGTCATCCAGAAAACGCACATAGCGACAATGTGCTGTGTTAATAAACTCTATCGCAGGCAGCACGCGCATACGACGTCGTATCTCACGCATACGATGATCCCGTCCTAAGCTAGTGTAGAAGCCGCCGAACCAACAATGTGGACGGGAACTACCGTCTTGCCTCTTGTACTCGAGGAGCCTCTATGCCTCGCCCAGCAACTGATTTGATTATTTCGAGGATAACAAGACGCGATGGAATGGCATGCTACGCTACGCTACGAAAGCTAGACTCTCGACATAAACCAAATCGCGTATTAGAGTACCTTAGTCAGAGTGAGGGTATGGAGTCGCTCGTGCGAGTTTGATAGCTCAAGCCCACAGGAGTGAAAACTGCTACTACTACCACTACTATTAAAGTAAGAGTAACTAAACTGTGTACAGTGTTAGCTGTGTCGAACCACGCGCGTCGTGTCTTGTCTCGTCAGAGTGCACAGTGGGCCCCGTCGTCCTAAGTTGTTGTACAAGCTGCCGTCGAAACTGACAATTGACGGGGATTCTTGCACTTCATGAGGGGAGAGCGCGTCTACATCTCTTGCACCCAAAAAGTGCTTGTTCCAGAAAAGAAAATGCACTCCACTTTCAGCCTGACCTAAAATTCGTACCTGGTGTTGCCGACTGTGTAGCTATACAAAGTACAAGTAATAATGAGCCTCCCCTCGACAGGGGTCGCGCTTTCTGGGTTAAGTACGCGTAATGTTTCTGGCCCCGACTGAGCTCTCTCTCTCTCTCCCTCAAGCGTGTGGTTTCGTTTCTGAATGACGGGGAGGCTCCTTAGCCCAAAATCGTCGGGAATAGGTCGATTTTGTTTTTCATGATGATTCTCTTTGTATACCTAGGTCATGATGGGGGTTTTCATCCGGTAGCAGTCATAATATAGCAGTTTTGATTTTCTCGAAAAAAATCATTCATTTTTTTGGTTTGCTTCGAAGGACATGTCTTAAGACAGGACATGTCTATCATTGTCTTGACCCTCCTGAAGCGAGGAAAACCTCTCAGAAAAAAAGTTGGTGCACCACTTATCTATCGTAGTGCACGCGTGATGATGTCATTCTCTTGTTTTGCAATATATTCGTGTTTCGCGCTTTTTCATACACCCAGACCACTGATCTGATTTCTTTCTCATCGGGGCTGCACACTGTCATAGACGATAGAGGTGCTGTACCACATTTTTCCTTGACACTACACCCCTAAATTTGGGAGCTTAAGACACGATCCTCCCAAACAACTGATTTTTGCGAGAAAGATAAAAACTACTGCTGCTATGATACCCATGATGACAAATCCCATGGCCCAGGCATACAACGAGAATCATGAAAAAAATGTCCTTGTATTTCCGCCGATTTTGGGTTAAGGAGTCCCGTTATTCAGAAACCATATTCGCCAAAAAACGGTGCACCTTAATACCTCTATCCTAGCCCCCGTCTTTATCAAATGCTTCAGTTATACTTGAGTTATACTTGAGCACCATAACTTTTTGCCCCAGAAAGCATGTGATAGGCCTCCTCAGGTGGTCTTAGCCCCCCCCCCCGGGGAAAAAAAAAGCGCATCTTTCTCTAGACCTACCCTCTCGAATGCGTCGTCGACCGAGAACCACTATTTTTTTTTCAGGGGCTTCTTACTCTCCTTACTCTTGGTCCGGAGAGAAGTTCTATATGCCCCCCCCCCCGCCCCCGCCCCCACAAACTTGATGTTTAGATACAAGCATCAGCAGTGAAAAAAGTGCAACGCCCGATGAACAACATCATGGACTACGTAGATATTAACCAAAAAAATGAAAGTTCGTTATTATTGTTGGGTCAAGAGGATCCTAAATTCAGAATATATATATATATATGGTCTATGCATATATGTGTATACCAGGTATATATTAGCCCGAGAACAAAAAGCTACCTCGATCGAAGCAGGCCCTCTCTATGACACCATCAAACACAAAGAAGAGGTGGCATTCGCCGACAGTGTTGGGGAGTTCCTCAGTGAGTGGAGGAGGCCCAGTCACTCGAGAAAGCACTGTTTTCTTTTTTGCGAATTTTAAGTGCTATGGTAATTGTAATGGAGTGCCCTCCGTAGAAGGATAGTTTTATAGATTCGACGTGAAACCATGTCATATGGTTGAGGTGAAACCACGTGACATTAGATGTCACATTCACGTCAAGGCCATCATAGATTGGCGATAATGTAGGTGACCATGATGGGACAAGCAGGACGCCCCACATCTCACTACCTGCTCTACTTGCTCTGCCCGGCGCTACCGTGTGCCAAGGGCCTGTGTTGTCTGTCTTTTAGAGTCCAATGTAGAGGAAATAATGTATAAGCTTTAGAGTCTATCCAGCGAGCCATGAGGAGAGACCAAACAAGGGCACCGGAACCCATGAGGAGCACGCTTCCAAACACCGACCAACCACGCATCCCCTACTCGGAGTACCACTACATAATGCCCCTTTGGTATCGCAGCACGCGCCTATCAATAGGATGGCCTTCAAATATTAACCGGTGTTTTTCACGGGCTGTGGATGCTGTCGAAGTGGCCCGATCCGACCCGTGACATTTGAAAACCTCCTGACTCGACCCGATCCGACCCGTGACATTCGAAAACCTCCCTACTCGACCCGATCCGATCCGACCCGACCCGACCCGACCCGACCCGACCCGACCCGACCCGACCCGACCCGACCCGACCCGACCCGACCCGACCCGACCCGACCCGACCCGACCCGACCCGACCCGACCCGACCCGACCCGACCCGACCCGACCCGACCCGACCCGACCCGACCCGACCCGACCCGACCCGACCCGACCCGACCCGACCCGACCCGACCCGGCCCGACCCGGCCCGACCCGGCCCGACCCGACCCGACCCGACCCGACCCGACCCGACCCGACCCGACCCGACCCGACCCGACCCGACCCGACCCGACCCGACCCGACCCGACCCGACCCGACCCGACCCGACCCGACCCGACCCGACCCGACCCGACCCGACCCGACCCGACCCGACCCGACCCGACCCGACCCGACCCGACCCGACCCGACCCGACCCGACCCGACCCGACCCGACCCGACCCGACCCGACCCGAACCGACCCGACCCGACCCGACCCGACCCGACCCGAACCGACCCGACCCGACCCGACCCGACCCGACCCGACGACCCGACCCGACTCGATTCGATCCGACCCTACCCGTGAGATTTCGAATACCTCCTGACACGACCCAACTCGCGGGCCGGGTGGTGACCTGTGAAAAAACGGGGGGGGGGGGGGATATAAAACGCCAGGAGATGTGTCTGATCTAGAGGCGGGTCCTTAAAAAGGAAATCTATGCACGAAGTCTACAACTCGATCTGCTGCCCTTGCTTCACCTCTTCTTTCTTCTCGTTACTATTACGGAGGACGATAGTAAACAGGACCAAATATTGTAAGTAAAAATAGATGAATATATAGGTTTTTGTCTCCACCGTAGGTCCTATTTACTAGGGCCCCCCGTAATATCTTTGTTTTTTTTCATCAGCAGGTTACTATAGCACAAGCCGTGTACGTACTTACTACGAATGTATACGACGTCCGACGGTGTCAAAAAATGAGTTGCACAATTGGCGAAAAACGATTCGTGTCACCAGCCTGATCGTAAGCCCTACAAACACGCCTCGTTAGCTCTACAAAGCGCTTCCACGTTTTTTCGTTTCGCTTCTACGATAGGGAAAACTGTAGACACACTCGAAATGACCTTACCGTTTCGCTCCCACTAAAAATAGCTTAAAGTGCGTAACAGGTACACCTACCAGGTATATTTTCACAACACACGTTTTTTTTGTATCGTTCGTGAACTGCGAAATCGAGCCATGAAAAATAGCGCTCTAAAAACAAAAATACTTTTTTTGTGTCGCTCACTACGAGAGCGAGTTGCTAAAAAAAGGTGAAATAAAACGCACCTTACGTTTGGCTCCTACGAGAGCAAATAGTAGAGAAAGCTCAAAATACATTTTCTTCTTGTCAAGTGCCTTGCGCTCGAGAGCAAGAATTGCTAAACGCGGGTCACACCACACACGACTTGTTCCACTCCTTCAAGAGCAACAAAGTGGTAAAAAATAGCTCAATAAAACATTTTCTTTTTCTGCCTTTTTTCCTCCTGCGAGAACGAGTTGCCAAACACGGTACCGGTGTAAGAAAACTAAAAGGATGTCCTAGGTTTACGCATGCTACGATAGAGATACCATCAATAGTGTTAAGGTATACCGTTTTTGGCTATTTAACATATTATTCTTTCTGAATGACGGGGCTCCTTAACCAATTTCAATATTGTTTCGGCAATATATATATGTACGCATGCTACGATAGAGATACTATTAAAAGTATTAAGGTATACCGTTTTTTGGCTGTTTAACAAATTAATATTTCTGAATGACGGGGCTCCTTAACCAATTTCAGTATTGTTTCGGCAATACTTGTATATATGTACGCATCCTTAACCAATTTCAGTATTGTTTCGGCAATACTTGTATATATGTACGCATGCTACGATAGAGATACCGTCAATAGTGTTAAGGTATACCGTTTTTTGGCTATTGAACAAAGTATTATTTCTGAATGACGGAGCTCCTTAACCAATTTCAATATTGTTTCGGCAATATATATGTACGCATGCTACGATAGAGATACTATTAAAAGTATTAAGGTATACCGTTTTTTGGCTGTTTAACAAATTAATATTTCTGAACGACGGGGCTCCTTAACCAATTTCAGTATTGTTTCGGCAATATATATGTACGCATGCTACGATAGAGATACCATCAATAGTGTTAAGGTATACCGTTTTTTGGCTATTGAACAAAGTATTCTTTCTGAATGACGGGGCTCCTTAACCAATTTCAATATTGTTTCGGCAATATATATGCACGCATCCTACGATAGAGATACTATTAATAGTAATAATGTATACCGTTTTTTGGCTATTTAACAAATTATTCTCTCTGAATGACGGGGCTCCTTAACCAATTTCAATATTGGTTCGGCAATATATATATATATATGTATATACCTGTGGTATGGATATAATTTTCGCTATTTTAGGCCATGTGGCAATATGGGGTTTTATTGTAAGATTAGCGGGCTGTTAAGGACACAGGCCGCCCTCTTTGCGGGTAGATCTATCTGCTAGGCAAGTTCCACGTTGTTGGTCACTCGCTCGTATTTTCAGATAAACTCTTGTGTTAGCCCCACAAGCCACGGACAGAACTGAGCGCCCAACCCGTTGCTACTCGGAGGAGCAAAAGCACCACCCCCTTCTGTCCGATTCCCGCGCATGCCTGCAAAAAAAGTACGTGAAGAAACCATTTTACATCGCTTCCGTATCCTATTAATAAATCTTACGCCTTGTTAGGCTCCCGGGGCAACGCAGACTGATTCTTACTACGACAGCCCCCCCACCCCCCAAAACCAGCGATTTTGTTTAACGAACGTTGCGTGGCTGCTCGAAACGAGGAATGATGCTATGAAAGAAAATATCTTCATTTGTTTCCTTGGTTACACAAAGGGCTAGCCCTATCGAACGATGACATCGAGGGGGCAGGGGGGCGCACCGTATATCATCGGGAGATACGGCCGGGAGGGAGTGGTCTCAAAACCGGCGAGATTTCGTTAAAGAAGAGTTGGGGGGGGTACCGTGGAACGACTCCGCACCGTAGCACTTGCTCTCATCATCGAGTTGCACTCGTTATAACGCCTCTATACAACTGGAAGCCCTTTGGGGGAAAACATTGCTTGAAGTTAGTACATGGGGAGGGGATTTGGGGCTCTAAAGGAGTACCTGGTATTAAAGGGTTGAAGCATAGAGCCCCCCAAGCGCGGAAGCGCCTCCGAAACCGAATGGTACACGACCCGGATGTCCCACGGTATCACAGGGGTGCAGCAGATTCTAAGAAGTTTCTCTGAGCTCCTCACATTATGAGGAGCTCAATATCATGTACCCGAAAAAATGACTTGGAAGGCGTTATTCGTTCGCGCAACCCGACCAAGCGTCTATGCCCTAGTCCTAAACAAAATATGTACTGAATACTCGTGAAATTACTTGATCAATGACTCACCGGTAGTTCCTCACTTGAGGACCTCAATCGGAAAACAGGTACGTTGTTAATTAATCCAACAACTGCAGCCCCTACCGTGGGATGACTCGTTCCTCACTTGAGGATGTCAATCGGACAACAGGTACATCATTAGTTAATCCAACCACTGCAGCCCCTACCGTGGGATGACTCGTTCCTCACTTGAGGACCTCAATCGAGCAGGTCCATTATTAGTTAATCCAACCACTGCAACCCCTACCGTGGGATGACTCGTTCCTCACTTGAGGACCTCGATCGAACAGGTAAATTATTAGTTAATCCAACCACTGCAACCCCTACCGTCGGATGACTCGTGAATACCTACCGCGGGGCGTGCGTCCCTCTTGAAAAGATGGGGCAGTTCGTAAACATATGGAAAATACACAACTCTCTTTCTGCTGTCTTCTACTGTTTCGTTCCTAAGACAGAAAACCGCCAAAACAAACAAAAGCAAGCTCGAAAAAAAACAGTTGTTGTTGTTGTTGCTGTTGTTGTATTTTTTCGTTTCGCTCCACTACGAGAGAAAATGGTAAAAAAAAAAAAAGTAGCTCGAAAGAACCTCCTGTGTGTTTCGCTCCCACGAGAGCTTCGAGTTGCTAAAAAATACGCAGAACAAAAGCGTTGTTTACGAGCGGTAGGAAGGTCTATGGCAGTCCGTATCCACGCAGCTTGCAAAGTTGAGTGTCGACTCTTACCCAAACACAGCTGACGCCCTTAGCGTCTTGCGAAGTAGATTTTATGTCAAACACCAACAACTCGCCCAAAACAAAACGAAGTATATACTACGGGGCGAATAACAAGAACGAAGACAGCGAAGGCAACTGACGCGTGCTACAACAGAAGAAGTGCACCACTTTTTTTTCTGAGGTTTCCTCAATTCGGGACCTTAAGACACGTCTTAACCCCAGAAAAAAAAACTGTTTTTTTGGAGAAAAAAAATCCATACTGCTACCGAAAAAAGATGAAAAATCCCGTGGCCGAGGTACACAACGATACTCATGCTACTAGTCTATATTATTTTATTTTTTTTACGACGATTTTGGGCTAACGAGCCCCACCATTCAGAACACAAAATAGCCAAAAAAGGGTATACCTTATTGTATTACCTCTATCGTAGCAGAGGCGTGATTATCAGAAACACCACATGGCCCAACAAATGAAGTCAGCCCCCCCGCTGCCATGGGATGACTCGTGCCATCACAATTTTCCTCCTCAGGTGCGACGCGTGCTACGATAGGCTACGATGATGGAGGTGCACCAACCATGGTTGTTTCTCAGGCTTTCCTCAATTCGGGGAGAGCTGAAGACTCCTCGAGAAAAAGAAAAAAAAAACTGGCTTTTGGAGGGGAAAAAAAAAGAAGAAAAACGAAACTGCTATTATTGTACCATGGAGAGAAAATCTCATATAGACTAATAGCCTACTAAGGTACACAGCGAGAATCATCATGCAAACAAAACGGCCTATTATTTATTTGTTTTCCGACGATTTTTGGGGTTACGGAGCGCCCCGTCATTCAGAAAACATTTTCGCCAAAAAACGGTATACCTTAATACCTGTATCGTAGTAGCACGCGTCAACTTAGCAACAGCAACAATAACGACAACTACAAGGACAAAAAAACAACGAAGTTGACATTAGGAAAATTGCCACGACGACGACGACGACGATGACGGCAAGAACAAAGACAAGACGAAGACGATTAGCATAAGACAACAATTTTTTCGACAATTGCAAGGACAACACAAGGCGACGAAAAACAACTCGCAATTCAAAACGACAGAGCTCACGACTACAACGACGAAGACAACGAGAAAACGATTAGCACCAAAAACACGGCTTTTCGGTACTCCCAAGACGACGACATTGTCAGTGGGCGCAATTCTTGGGTTTAGAGAAATGCTAAAACAGAAGTCAGAAACAATTGTAATTCGAAAAAAAAAAGAAAATACTCCCGTTGTGCACATATACTTAGATCGTAGCAATCGTTCAAAGAAGCCAAACACGACGACGACGCCACTACTAGTACTATTATTAGTATTAGTATTAAATGCGTGCTACGATAGAGGCGCACCACTTTTTTTCTCAATACTGCCCCCTCGATTTGGGAACAGCTCTTAAGACCTCTCCCGCAAACTGATTTTCGGAGAAAAACAAAACTGCTACCAGTACCTACCGGATGAAAAATCCCATGGGCCTTACGTCGTAGCCAGGAAATAAGGTTCCCCCCCCCCCCCCCCAAGAAAAAATGTAACCTCGCTATCGTAGCAACATCACCGAAATAAACGACGATATATATGGCGACGATATGGCGACGACAATAACGACGAGACACG
Organism: Undaria pinnatifida; assembly: GCA_012845835.1. Lineage (NCBI taxonomy): Eukaryota > Phaeophyceae > Laminariales > Alariaceae > Undaria > Undaria pinnatifida. The sequence continues at coordinate 1,656,101 of JABAKD010000004.1, read as the reverse complement.
ACGAAAACGTCGAAAACAATTTACAACAACAAAAAACGACCACGACAGTAGTGACAGCAACAAAAAAAGCAACGACCACACGACCGTTTTGTGCAGTGATAACACCGCAGTGTTACATGCCTAGATACCGCAGAGCTCTTTTGTGAAGCGATCTATAGCGATAAAGAACCGGCAATGTCCACGCCGCGTCAACTCGGCTGCCCTAAAAAATATTCCGCGCGGATCCACCCACCGTGGGTATCACACAATCATCTCGGGAAATGTTGACGTGGCCTCGCCGCTTCAGTGAGCCTGACGCCGGTAGGGGCTTGAGCTGGCTATTAGGCCTTGCGACTACTAGTAGTTGTATCAGTTGGGTGGCCGCGTGAAAACCAACTAACTAACTAAGAATTATTAGCAAACCCAACACGTCGAGCCACAAACGCGCATAAACCAACTGATTGAGATCTTAATTAAGTAAAAACCACACGTCGAGCCACAAACGCGCGTAAGCCAACTAACTGGCTTAGTATTTGCTGTAAAGACCACACTTCGAGCCACTATCGCGCTAGCCAATGAACTGACAAAGTATTTATTTTAAAACCACACGTCCAGCCACTAACGCGTTTAAGCCGACAACCTGAACTTAGTACTTACTAGAAAAAACACGTCTTCAAGAGAGCCGCAAACGCGCCAGCCAGATGTAAACACGCAGAACTCCGAAAATTGCCGTACGTAACCATTAACCCCTTTAGAGCCCCCTAACCCCTACCTATACTATATCCAAGTAATTTCGTCCCCAAAAACGGGTTTCCAGTTGTTAAGGGGTTAACCACTGTAGTGTATTATGCCTGCCCGACTGTAATGCCTTACAGTGTAACAGTATACCCGGTAAAAACGCCTTATAATGTAGCTGTACTATATATATATATCTGCCAACCAACAACTGTCGGCGACTTATTTTAGTGTACTGTTGGTATAGTCAGCGACAACTAAGTGCATAATCTTGGCAATAGTGCCGGTTTCCTCTATAGTGCGGGCATGTGCCAGCCGGATCTACCGACACTACAGCGGCAGTCGGCACTATGTAGAGGGGCCACTCTACTGGTTGTTTCGGTCTGTCTGTGCCAGGCGATTCCACCGGCACTATATGGGGCAACCAGCACTACTCAACCAGAACCATAGAGGGACCTCTGTGACATCTAACCAACTAAAAAAATCGGTCATCCGCCGCAGGGGTGCAGCAGAGGATTCTAAGAATTTTCTGAGCGCCTATCATGAGGAGGAGGTCAATATCAACATCATCCATCATCACCCGATACTACATGACTTCGAAGGCGTTATTCCGTTTGCGCAACCCGACCAAGCTTCTATGCCTCACTGCTAGAGTAGTCCCAAAACATATATTCTCGCTCGTGAAATGACTTCATCAATGACTAACCGGTAGGTCCTCGCTTGAGGAGCTCAACCGGACAGGTACAATATTAGCTAATCCAGCAACTGCAACCCCTACCGCGGGATGAGTCACCCCTACCGCGGGACGAGTCACCCCAACCGTGGGATGAGTCACCCCTACCGCGGGACGAGTCACCCCAACCGTGGGGTGAGTCACCCCTACCGCGGTACGAGTCACCCCTACCGCGGGATGAGCCACCCCTACCGTGGGATGAGTCACCCCTACCGCGGTACGAGTCACCCCTACCGTGGGACGAGTCACCCCTACCGCGGGATGAGTCACCCCTACTGCGGGAATGAATCACCTCTACCGTGGGATGAGTCACCCCTACCGTGGGATGAGTCACCCCTACCGTGGGAATGAATCACCCCTACCGTGGGATGAGTCACCCCTACCGTGGGACGAGTCACCCTTACCGTGGGAATGAGTCACCCTTACCGTGGGACGAGTCACCCCTACCGTGGGATGAGTCACCCCTACCGCCGGAATGAATCACCTCTACCGTGGGATGAGTCACCCCTACCGTGGGATGAGTCACCCCTACCGTGGGAATGAATCACCCCTACCGTGGGAATGAATCACCCCTACCGTGGGATGAGTCACCCCTACCGTGGGACGAGTCACCCCTACCGTGGGACGAGTCACCCCTACCGTGGAATGCGTCACCCCTACCGTGGGACGAGTCACCCCTACCGTGGGAATGAGTCACCCCTACCGTGGGACGAGTCACCCCTACCGTGGGAATGAGTCACCCCTACCGTGGGACGAGTCACCCCTACCGTGGGATGAGTCACCCCTACCGTGGGATGAGTCACCCCTACCGCGGGACGAGTCAAGTGCTGGTCGACAGCTTAGGCAGCTAACTCCAACGTAATGCAGACTGTAAGGCTACAGAAGGGGGGGGGGTACCTCGGTTTTCACTAGTGGGGGGTTTCCACCACTCGCACGAGTGACTATTAATATGTACTGTTTCACGGACAAAAAACATTGTAGCAGGCTCTTATCGCAGCGTAGCTTATCCTAGGATATCAATTCCGGGTTCACATAGCACAAATTAAACAACACGAAATCGTACGACCACGAAGGGGCAGGGGGGTCACTCACGCGCGTGACCACCCCGAGCCATCGCCAAAAAAAGCCTCCAAACAACATACCCCCCTCCACCGTAGCTCGGGTCTACAATGCAACTGTATAAGTATTACAATACAACTGTATCGCATCATAAAATATCTGTGCTATATACCTAGCCAACTGACAAACTAGTCGGCGACTTACTATTGACAAATTATTAAGACAGTCAGCTACGACTAAGTACACCATATGACAGTAATGCCGGTTGCCTGTATAGTGCCGGTACGTCACTGGGAGGTGAATAACGGCACAATGGCGGCAACCGGCACTACTCCGCATATCTTCCCATCTGCGCTGCCAAGCGATTTCACCGGCACTATATGGGGCAACCGGCACTCTACTCAACCATCACTATAGAGGGACCTCCGTAATACCTAGCCAACTAATACCTCTAGTCGGTGGCTTAGAACTTGGAGTATTAGTACAGCGAGATGACTCACAGCCCGAGATGTCAGTGTCAAGCTAGACCGTCGCCATTGGAGCGGCCGGCTGTGGCACACCTCCATGGTGGGCCTCCCTGGGTCCATCTCCTGTGCTGTGGCGACTCGCCATCAATAGAAGCGACTGTTGAACAGTAGCGACCCTGTCTGGAACGGAAAGGAAAAACCATGCATCGAGATAGAAACATAGTCCATATTAGGAGCAAGGTTTTTCACACACCGGTGTGTTTTACGTGCTACCGTCGAGTATCATTGGTCGACACCCAGCTTTACAAAGCCGATTTCATTGGCCGGCGGGCGTGATCTGCAATCTCGCCGCAAAAACTATGTTTCCTGGTACCTGGTACACATTAATGTGATTATTATAGTTGGTATGTTCCGCGCATCCTAGGGTAGAGGGCACGTGCCGCTACGATAGATGGTATTAACAGTTTTTTTTTTTTCGTACGAAAACCGTCGGAATTTTCGCTTTTTTTTTTTCTGCGCGATTTTTGTTGTGTGCCCCTGGGTCATACGAGACTGTTCCACCGGTACACAACAGACTTCGTTTTCTCCACATCAGTTTTCACGATGTATGTCCGAAGCTCCTCATCAGGTTATGAGCCTCAGGAGGTGCCTCTACCGTGGCTTGTGTCAGAGGTGCACCACTAGTATTTGCCTTCAACTCGCTAAGATAGAGGTATACCTTTTTTTTGGCGATTTTTTTTTGTGAATGGCCGGACTCCTTAACACAAAATTGTCGGAAAAAAAAAATAAGCCATTTTTTTGCATGCTTCTTGTTTACACCTAGGCCATGTTATTTTTTCATCAGGTAGCGTTTAATTTCACTGCCCAAATCAGTCTTTGAGAGCGGTCTTGAGCTCCGAAAGTAAGCGACCTCAGGAAAGAAAATGGTGCGCCTCTATCGTAGCACGCATTCTTCCGAGGCTCATAACCTGATGAGGGGCTCTATGCTACTAGGGCAAAAACCGATTTGGAGAGAAAGAACAGTGCTTATACTGGTATGCCCAATGAACAGTATTATTCTTGTCTTAGGTATACGACGAAAAATATTTTCCAAAAAAAAAATCTAAAAGAAATTCCGACGAATGCGGGTTAAGGGGGCCCCGTCATTCGGTAACCGTTTCTTGCAGACAAGAAAAAAAATAAAAAAAGTGCCTGGTATCGAATACTGCTGCTTATTCCAACTCTCTTCTCCTGCTCCTTCGTGTCGTCTCTTGAAGACGCCTCGTGTCATGTACTTCGAAGTATTGCGCTTTAACAGATTGTCCACAGGCGTTGGAACTCATTGGCTCGTTTTCCGACCGCATTTCGATCAGGTTCCGCCGCATGTATTTGTGTCAAAATCTGACAGATCCACCCACCTCCCTTTTCGTTCATGTACCCCATCAATATTGTTGAATAGACCACTATTAATACAACTGGCTGTATGACTTTACTCGTACGTCAGCAATAACATATATTTTTGTTTCGTATTGTGCGGAGTCTAACCGGCAACATACATACCGGTCACAGAAACGCCACAATTCTCCGAAAAATCCCGTCTTCCTCCACTCCGATCGCACGCTCTACCACCGAACGCAGATATCCATCGCCACCGCCGTTGCCGCCTTCTTCGCCCGCGTAGCCTTCTTCCTCGCCGCAGGTAGATCGCTCCAACGCGCGCTCGGGTCCTCGTACAAATCGCCGACTCCTTGCGCGGCCCCAGGCGTTCCCATCATCCCCTCGAGCGGCGCAGCTCACACGCGAGTGGTGTAGAGATGTCGCCACATCTTCCCGTCGCGCTTTCCGCGGCCTGTTGAGGCCCATCCGGTCCGGACACCGCGCACTTTGTTTCGCCGCGAAATTTCCGCAGTCGACACCACCTGTACGGCCGGTTGTCGTCAGGGGACATGCTGATTACATCTCCGGGTTTCCTGCAGAAGAACGCCTCATACATTCACAATTGTGATCGTCAGGGGGCATGCCGGTTGCATCCCCGGGTTTCCTAACCAATAATGCCTCATGTATTAAGACATATTTTCGTCAATGAATTTGATGGTTGCATTCCCCGGTAGCCCACCCAACAACGCCTCCAATACGAATATATTCGGTCGTAAGGGGACATCCTGGTTACATCCCCGGGTCCCCTACCGGGTCACGCCTTGTATGCACCAGTTATGTAGACCCGGACTGCGTTCTACGATAGAGGCGTGCGCACCACTTTTTTTCTTAATACTAACCCTCAATTTGGGAGCTAAAGAGAACAAATGAAACTGCTACTGGATGAAAAAAACACCCCATGGCCTAGGTTATAGAACGAGAATCAGTTTTTTTTTTTTTTTCGTATTTTCGACGATTTTGGGGTTAAGGAGCCCCGTTATTCATCAACCATTTTCGCCAAAAAAAAAAAGGTATACACCTCTACCGTAGCACGCGTCGATTTGAAAAATTGGGGTGAAAAACAGAAGAAGTCCGCAGGAGAGAAGACGGCAGCGCAAACGACAAAAGTGTCTCTCCTCGTGGGTTTCCTCCCTTCGAACGTGCCGATCAAAATATAACGTACATTCGCGGAAATACTTCATTGACCGGCAGTTCCTCACATGAGAAACTCAATCACCCAGGGACGTTTTGGCGGAAAAACTACAACCCCTACCGTGAGATGACTCATACATCTGTGATCGTCGGGGGACATCCTGACTGCATCCCTGGATTCCCCTATCCCATAACGCCTCTCATATAAACACGTGTGACCTCCAGGAGACGTTATGTTTTCGTTCCCGGGTTTCCTACCCAACAAGGCTACGGTGCAAGGGGATCACTTTTTGGGATCTCTTTTTTCAGCAGATGTCGCGGGCTCACTCGCGCGGGTGCCCCCCGCACCCACAATTTTCCTTCTTATTGGCCTTAAGCTTTCGCGTTTTTTTTTTTTTTTTTTTTTCCGGCACCGCCATGGAATGGTTAGCCAACAAAGAAAAATCGCCTTTAGGACCCACCCCTCTATGGTGCGGTAGGGGTTGCAGTGGTTTGATTTACTAATAATGCACATGTTGTCCGATTGAGGTCCTCAAGCGAGGAACTACCGGTTAGTACTTGATCAAGTCGTTTCACGAGACTCGTGAGAATATATGTTGTTTTGGGACTACTTCAAGGCATAGAAGCTTGGTCGGGTTGCGCGAACGAATAACGCCTTCAAAGTCATGTTTCGGGTGATGATGGATGATGGATGATGGTGATATTGAGCTAGCTCCTCGTGTTGGGAGCTCAGAAATTTTTAGAACCTGCTGCTGCACTCCCCCCCTGGCGTGGGATGGCTCCTAGACTTCAAGTACTGTAGTTGCAGTGGGCTACGGAGTCACTTGGGCGAGTGGCCCAAACCCAGCAGCGAAAATGAAGGCACCGCCCCCGCCCTACCTCCTGCGCCAACATTGGCGGCCGTCGGGGGACACATCCCGGTTACATCCTCGAGCTTCGATACGCGCGACGAGTACTCTTAAGGCTACATATCGCATATGCGAACAAAAAAATAAATTAATGGCCCAGTACAACTACTCGACGCTAGGGCGGTGTAATCATTACGTGCATAGCTGTAGTTCTTAGGACCGTAGACCCGCCCACCCCTTCAAGGCCGAGACGGAGCACGCCGGGTTTTCACCGACCAGGAAGGCTTTTCGTGCACCAATGCGCGAAGAGCCGTGGGGTTGTTCGGCGAGTCAGTCGCATGAAGGGCGAGCTGCGTCCTACTACTAACGAGTCGTGAGGGACGGGCTTACCACCTCGTGCATGCTTTTTTTGCCCGTGGATGACAGCTTCGGATCAAATTATTTGCTTTCTGGTGTGGCCATTTCCAGGGCCAGCAACGGGGCTGCCATGTAACTGCTTTGTGGGTGCTTTTCACCATATGATGCACGGTAGGTGATGATATCATTCCCCTTGCGTGGAGTAAAAGATTGTCCACACTCCGCACAATATCTGGCCTAACTCTCGAGACCACCTTCTCGGCTACCGCCAAAAACATAAACACGAGAGACAAAAAATAAAGACGGCACCCTGGTTGGTAGAGCCATGTTTTCCCCATGTTTTTTTTTGGTGGGGGCTGCTTTGGTCACTTCAAGAGCAATGTGTCATTATTTTTGTCCTCTGACAAATTAGCGTAGAGATGCCGTTCCGATGTGAATCGAGTATCCTCTTGCGCAAAAAGCAGTGGCATATCTATGACCTTCTGCCAACCATTTCCCCGTTTTTTTTTCTCCTTTCCCGACATCGTCTCATTTTATCTAGTGCGTACGTCTTTTCCCTACGCCCAACTCGTTTCAGGCGTCAGTCTACCCTACTCCTCGAAGAGCTAGAGAGACCTTTCCCAAAAATACTCCGCTTTTTGGAGGAAAAGTTGACAAACAACAATGACAAAAAAAAAGGATTACAAGTAATTTGATCGATGAAAAATCCCATGGGGTCTAGGAATACACAACAAAAATATCATTACAAACGCGAAAAGGCCAAAATAATTTCCGACGATACTTTCGTATTTTATGGGTTGAGGAGGTCCCGTCGTTCAAAAACCGTTTCAGACAAAAAAAAAATGCTTCTACTACCTCTAGACATCGTAGGACTCGTCAGCTCGCGTACCAGCGAGAGGCGTGTTTTACAGCCAAAAACCGACGCCAAACCCAGCAGGGGGGCCACGTTTGGAGGGGGGGGGTACTCCTTTGTTGCTTGCCTTAAGTCACTGGACTGTTGAGGTCCCGCGCATCTCTGTTGCGAGACGGAGCACCGTTTGCTACTCCTAGTAGAGACACCTCCAACATTTGTGCCGACTAAGTCATCCAACGGTAGCGGCCGCTCTTGTTTCTGACCTCTATAGTGCTGTTGAGCCCCTCCGGCGTGTGGCGTTTCTGACGTCTATAGTGGGGTTGAGCTCCTCAAGCGTAGCACTATCGGTTGGTAACGACAATTTTACGGAGTAACGCTTGTTTTTAGGCGGCTAGCGCATGGAAACGTTGGTCCACGGTGTTGCGCTGACGAATGTATCGTGGTTTGGGTGATATGTTGGGTTCCTGGTTGCCAGGAGCTCAGAAACGTCTGCGGCACCTCTGGGGTGGGATGTGTCTAGGATGTTTTTTGTTGCAGTGGCAAAAACAACCAAAACGAATAAACCCCTCCCGTCACCTGCGTGGTTGAGGTTTTGCCTGCGGGACGAATAGCGTGCCATCAACAGCCAGCCGCGGCGACGCCAAGCGCGGTCCGCCGGAGCGCAAGCCAAAACTTGCAGAATCGCCTCCAGCATATCGCGGAAAACCCCAGGGTGTTGCGATTGCAGCATCTGCAACACCATCGCGGTTGGATTCCGTCCATCAGCGTCCACAGCCGCCTCATCCGCGCCCCAGCGAAGCAAAATTTGGACCGCGGATACTCGCAGCGCCTTGCACGCCTTGAGGAGAGGGGTTTCCCCGAGGCATGTTTTTGCTTCCATGTTGGCTCCGGCCGCTAGGAGCGCTGTTAGGGTGGCGTCGGAGCCGAGGCGGTGTCCGGAGGCGAGGTGGAGAGCCGTTCTTCCTTCTTGGTCTTTGGCCTCCAGGCTGGCGGGGTTGCGGTTTAGCAGGAAGTGGACTGCGTCGGATTTGCCTGACATCGCCGCCTTAAAGAGAAACAAAGCCGGGAGGGGGGGGGGGAGGGGGGAGCACGGGATAGAAGTAGTTACCTTGGGGTAGAAAATGAAGGGAAAAGGAGAAGGCGATATGTTTTGTTTTACAATCGAAACGAGTTGCTTATTTACACGGCCACCCCCGTTACCAGCTCGGGTCGAAGCCAAAGAATCGCACAAAGCGTGCCAAGGCGAGGTTCAACCAGAATCCTTGATCCCCTACAGCTAAAGTGTTATTTTTTTTTTTCTTGTCTTTTTGAAGGAGAAAACCGCGGCGCTCTCGAGGCTGCCTGACATCATCACCGCCGAAAAAAAAAAAAAAAAAAACTATGGAAGTCACGCAGGTCGCGTTTGCTGGAGGTGTTAAAGACACGCTACGAACTGCACAGGTTCACCATGTTTCGTTTCCGAGGCTCTTAACCAGTTGAGGAGGTGTATGCCTATACTTACCTCTTTGAGGCAAAACCTATTTTTTTGGTAACTGAATGCGTGACCCGATGACCAATCCCAGAAGAGTCACCTCCCGGTAGGGGTTGCAGTTGTATGATTGGGCCAAAAAGTCCCTGGGCGATTGATTTCCTCACATGTGAGGAACTGCCGGTCAATGACGTATTTTCACGAGTACATTTTGTTTTTGGACTAAGGCATAGAAGCTTGGTCGGGTTGTGCGAAAACGAACGCCTTCCAAGTCATTTTTCGGGTGAGATATTGAGTTCCTCACGTGAGGAGCTCAGGGACTTCCTGCTGCAACCGATGACCAATCCCACGGCCTCTAGGTATTAGTACACGAAATGTTTTCACAGTATTGCGAAACAATAGAATGCAAAGAATGGTTTTCCATTCGATTTTTGCGTTATTGATCTTGAGCACTTTAACACCGCGCTCCCCCGACATGGGGGACAAAACACTTGGAGTTAGACTAGGAAACATATGGGCGTTTGGAAATGGGTAAAGGAAGCTTGTCACTCAGAAATCATTCCAGCCGTGAAGCGGCCGTAAAGCGCTAGCACGCGCATAAAAACTTGAAAACGAAAACGCTGTTATAAACTCCTCCGTGTAGTGTCTTTCTCTCGATTTTTTCAAGCGGTATTTGTCAAGATAAACGGAGTAATCAAGGGGTTAAGAAAAGCGTGTACGATATACGTATCGCACAAATGACCCAACGCCGCATCCATTTTTTTTCATCCATTCATTTTTCGATCTCAAGGTTTACTTTCCATCGTCGGTACAAAGGCCGTGGCCACAGGTGTCGTCCCTTCTCCCCGGTACGTGCCTTCATTTTTATCGCGCAGAGGGTGCGTTGAGCATTGCCAACGCTGCTCGTCGACTTTCATCGAATGTCGCAAAAAAAAAACGCACGCTCTCGCGCTGTCAGCGAGTCAAGTTTTGCCCGAGACAAAGTCCCTCGAACCAGCGAAAACCGACCTTACTACTAGTGCCGAGGTTATAGCCCACTCTGGACGTGGTACGGTACAGATGCACCAACCATTGTCTTTTTTTTTCAGGCTCTTAACATGACGAGGAGCTCTCTACACCTTTACCAAAAAACACTGATTTAGGGGAGAGAAAAGAAGGTGCTACGAAAACGAGATGACCAATCCCCTGGCTCAGCCATACAACAACGAAAATGGTCCAACAAACAAAATAGACAAAAAAATTCGCCGATTTAGGGGGTTAAGGAGTGTTAAGAAACCCCGAAATTCAGGCAATACCCCTGGAGGGAAAAACGTTCTACCGTACCCCTATCGTAGAGGTGCGCCAACCATTGGTTTTTGCCCTGCACGGTTCCGGGTTTGAGGAGCGCTATACCGCCCCCCCCCCGCCCTCCCCCCCCTCGCCCCCCCTGAAAAATGCCTTCTACAAAAAATGAAAAAAAGTGCAAAGCACGATGAGTAATTCCATGGCCTAGGCTAATGGAAAAAAAAGCATTTTACAAAACAAGAATTGCATCATCCACACCATTTTGGGTTAAGGAGCGCCTAGCCGTTCGAAAAATCTTTCAGCGAAATCGAACCAGCGAAATCTGCTTTCCTTATTTTTTACGAGAGGTTAACCTATTAACGGGCCACCGGGGACGCCGATACAGTAAGTCGCTGTTGTCCCCAGCAATACGGGGGGGGGGGCGTACTCCTTTGTTGCTTGCCTTAAGTAATTTGACCACTGACCACACATCCCTTTAGAGACGGAACACCGTTCCTACTCCTTAATGGAGACACCTCCAACGTGTGAGCGCTCGTCACGCTTCTTCCGTATATTACACAGAAACTCTTTGCGGGGTGGTGCCGTTTGTAGCCGTAATTGGTGAGGTAGCAGCAGAGACTCAGGCTCACTGGTGCTAGTGAGCCAATCAATTCAATCAAACCCAGGAGTGTCAATGGTTGTATTCTCTCTGACCGTAGCGTTGGCGCTTCACTTTTTTTTTCTAGCACCGGCAATGTTTTGTGTGCCTATTCCAGACGCGTGTTGCGACAGAGGTGCATCAACCATTGTTTTTTTTTAGGTTTCCTCGATTTGGGAGCTCCAAAGACCGTTCTCCCAAAATGAGATTTGGAGACAAACAAAGCTGAGCCATCATCTACCGGATGCAAAAATCCCATGGCCTGGGCATACAACGAGAACCATGAGAAAAAAGCAGTCCTTCTATTTCCGACGATTTGGGGTCAAGGAGCCCCGTCATTTAGAAACCATTTTCGCCAAAAACGGTATACCTTAATATCTCTATCGTACCAGGCGTCTCCATTGACGCTGTTTCCTCAATTTGGGAGCTTAAGACCGTTCTCCAGTAAAGCCTGATTTTGAGACAAATAAAGCTGTGTCACTATCTACCGGATGCAAATATCCCATGGTCTAGGCATACAACGAGAACCATGAGAAAAAAATGTCCTTGTATTTTCAACGATTTTGGGTGTAGGAGTCCCGTCATTCAGAAAAAATTTCCGCCAAAAACGGTATACCTTAATATCTCTATCGTAGCAGGCGTCTCCAATGAGGCTGCCCCTAGCAAAAAAAAAATCAAAAAACAGTTTTTTGGATAAGGTGGTAAAGCTCTTCAAGTGGATGTCCAGCCCCAGGGGAAAAAAACATGGTTCACGCCTCGCCTGCACCACCAACCGTAGCCACGTGTCAACTCAACCCTTGTTATTTTTAAAGAAAACTCACTGCGTGTAGAAGCGTTCGTGCGTTGCCGGCGAGCGAGTCGAGACTAGCGCCGTGATCGATCAGCTCTCGCATGACCTCGCAATGCCCTCCCAAGGCAGCCCGATGCAGCGGGGACATCTCAAGATGAACTCCCCTGTTTCCCTTGGCAGAAAACTCCTGTCCCCGCGAGCCTCTCAGGAGAACCCTCACCATCTCGAGACTGCCATTGCCGCACGCGGTGTGCAGAGGCGTCTCTCCCTCGCAATCGCTGGTGTCGGGGTTGGCGCCCGCGGATACTAGCTCTTGTACTACTTTGTGGAAGCCTCGGAATACTGCAAGGTGGAGGGCGGAGCAACCGTCTTCGTCGGTGATGTCTAGGTTTACTCCCGCTAGGATTAGGGCTTTCGTGGCTGATATGTGTCCTACTGATGCTGCTAAATGAAGTGGGGTGCGGCAACCACTGGTGGTGGTAGTGGAGGTGGTGATACTATCGCTGCTGATACTGGTGCCGCTGGCGCTGCCGGTAATGCCGCTGCTCCTGCTGGTGTTGTTGCTGGTGGTGGTGGTGGTGGTGGTGGTGTTGCTGCTGCTTGTACCGCTGCTTCCACCATGGCTACTACTGCTGCTATCTCTGCTATTGCAGCTGATGCCGGTACCCCTGCTGCTGCCGCCCGTGTAGCTGCGAGAGGTCGTGGTGATGGTGGTGCTGGTGCTGTCACTACCGCTGCTGCAACCGCGGCTGCTGCTTCTAGTCTCACCCGCTACCCCAGCGCCCCTTCCCCCGCCGAGGACGGGGTTTATATCATCGCCTTGACAAACGGTGCTCCCCTCTTCTCCTGCAGGTACGGAGCCGCACTCGAGCAGGGCGGACACAACCGACCCCTTTTCTGCCCGGACTGCCGCAACAAACGGGCCTTGGACTATCGCGATTCGCGGGCCTTGGGCTCCCGCCGTTAGCGGGGAGCGACCGATATTAGCATGTCGACGGAGGAAAACGTCGGCTCCCGCCGCCAACAGCATCATGGCCAGGTCGCTGTTACCCTTAGTCGCGGCGTGTTCGAGTGGGACTCTGAGCCACGCGCATAGTTGTGAGCGCGGCGCGGAGTTGAAGACGAGCGCTAGAAGGTCTTTGCCAGTGCTGTGGAGAGAGTTTCTCTGTTCGGTGTTCATGGTGGTGCAGCGGTCCATGCTTATGCTTGCTGGGTTGACGTTGCCGTGTGCTCCACTTCCGACGGTATATTACCGGTGGTATTATGGCTGTTGCGCTTCTATGTTGATTGCGATGGTTGACGGTGCCGGGGAGAGGCGAAGGCGAGCTGTTCTGCAGAGGTGGTACCCCTCCTGGGCCGCTATACGCCGTGTGATCCTAGCCTGGGAACGATGCACGTGTAACAGACGAGGGGTAAAGACGGGCGCAGAAATTAAGCATTGCGCACAATGGTGGTTCATACTGACCCAATCACGGGGACACTTGACTATGTCTTGATTACAGAATACACACCAAATAGCGACGAGCGCGATCGTATCAAGCGTCTAGGAAAAGCTAGAGGCCATCCGAGCATCGTCATTCCTTACGCTTGCCTCATGGCTTCCCGCGTTATAGTTCGAACACAATCTGCTAAACCAGCATCAGCTCGGGTAGAGCACTTCATGTGGCCGATGGTGTAACCCAGTCACTTTCTTTCGTCGATTTTTTCGTCGGGAGGTCCGAGTCACTTTTTTTCGTCAGTTTTCGCGTCTGAAGTGGGGCGTGCCTTCTGTAAAACTATCAATAATATTGTCCTTGGCTTTAGTGTACAGCAAGCAATATCTCACCATTTGGCTCCATTTTTTCCCTCGTGAGGGCCGCCGTGAGAGCGTGATACGTCAGCTCGTTGGTTCGATGGCTCACTACGTCCGTTAGATGTCGGCGATACACCTCGACGATGAAGGACATCGCTACAGCTGGATCGGGGTTTCCCATCATTTCTAGAAGCGATACTAGAATATTCTCGGGATGGTGGCCGCATTCTATCTATCTCTCGTTTAATGCTGTATTTCTCCACGGATTTTCACGGGTCAGACCATTTCTCGCGGGCCGGGTCGAGTCAGGGCCAGGATCAACCGACCCCCCTCCAGACGGCTGCTACGATATAGAGGCAGGTTAGCACTTTCCGGCTATTTTTTGTTTTTCTGAATGATCTGGGCTCCTTAACCCAAAATCGTCGGATTTTCGTCTTTCCTGTTTCGCGATCTGAATATTGTTTTGCACGTAGGGCCATGAATCTTCGTCATTGGGTTGCAGTTCCAGTTTTAACTCAAAATATGATTTTTCCTCAGAACGTATATGTACAATGTTTGGACATCCTCCACCGGTTAGGATCCTCGGAACGAAAAAACAACGGTTGTTGCGCCTTCACCGCAGAATAGGTCCCATCCCATGAGGTTCCAAAACCTCCTTTGACCCGACGAGATCCCATCCCATGAGATTCGAAAACATCCTCTGGCCCGACGGAATCCCATCCCGTAAGATTTGAAAACCTCCTTTGACCCGACAGGTCCCATCCCATGAGGTTCCAAAACCTCCTCTGACCCGACGAGATCCCATCCCATGAGATTCCAAAACCTCCTCTGACCCGCCGGGATCCCATCCCGTAAGATTTGAAAACCTCCTCCGACCCGACGGGTCCCATCCCGTGAGATTCGAAAACCTCCTCTGACCCGACAGGATCCCATCCCATAGATTCTAAAACCTCCAATGACCCGACCGGATCCCTGACCAAGGCTACAGTATGAAGGGGGTACCATTTCGTTCACCCCCGGGCATGGGCCGTTACACCAACACCGGTGACTCTGTACCTCATGACCGCGGACTTGGCTATGCGAGTTAACGTGAGAACAACAACAACAACAACAGCAACAACAACAACAGCAGCAACAACAACAACAACAACAACAACAACAACAACAACAACAACAACAACAACAACAACAACAACAACAACAACAACAACAACAACAACAACAACAACAACAACAACAACAACAACAACAACAACAACAACAACAACAACAACAACAACAACAACAACAACAACAACAACAACAACCTCACGGACAACAACGAAAAAAAAACACATTGGGCGATTTGCTTGGCGCAGCTTAGCTTAACATCCCACGGCTTCGGAGTTTCATACGGCCAAAATGAAACAGCAGTGCTCACCAAAGGTTACAGACCGAAAAGGAACAGGCGGGCCGTTCGCGCGAGTGGCCCCAAGAGCCTCTGTAAAAAACGGCCCCAAATAAGTGACTCCCCTGCGATCGTATCCTTGGAGATTTCCAACACCCCCTGACCCAACCC
Source organism: Undaria pinnatifida (assembly GCA_012845835.1). Classification (NCBI taxonomy): domain Eukaryota; class Phaeophyceae; order Laminariales; family Alariaceae; genus Undaria; species Undaria pinnatifida. Next base: position 1,640,994 of record JABAKD010000004.1, on the reverse strand, counting down.
GACTCGACCCGCGAGGTTTTAAAAACCTCCGAATCTGATCCGTGGGCCGGATCATGACCCGTGACAAGCCATGCTTTTAAAAAATGATATTTCCGCGTCTGTGGGGCGAGCCGTGGACAGGCCACCCGACTACACTTGGGACCAACAAAACTGATATTTTCTGCCTCCCCCGAACCTACCTGTTGCTACCTTTTCTCTCTTTCTCCAGCTCCGCCCCTTTTTCGTAACTCAGATCCGGGGTCATAAAGCAGTCCCCCACCCCTCATAGATGGTGGCCTTGCCAGAGACCGCCAAAGAGCAAGGAGATAAAACATTCGAAGCGTTTTGATGAGATATGTGGAAGTAACATACTGAGCGTCTAAATGTTGGAGGTGCCTTTATTAGGACTAGGAACGGTGCTCCGTCTCGAAAGGAATGCGTGGTCGGTGGTCAGACGACTGAGGCAAGCAAGAATGAGTACCCCCCCCCCCTCCCGACACGGTGCGTACGAAGGTGTGTGTTCGATTTTTTGACGTCTGCTTCGCGGTTTACGCGTTTAGTGGCTTTCACGTACCGATACAGTTGGTCTTGTGATGTCTGCCTTGCATCATACGCGTTCTGTTAGCTTCACGTACTGGTACGGCGGGCGTTTGGTGCCTGTTTTGCTTTTTGCACTCGTCTAATTGGCTTCCTCGGTGTAAGTTAGAGGTGTAGGAGTGGGTTGAATAGAGCCGCATCTTCGATCCATTCTCCAGATTCTCCGGATGGATTTAGTTCCGCCTGAACTTTCTATGAATCTGCATGTACGGTCCTTCAGGGTGGGCTAATGTTATGGTATTCCCTATCTCCCGTTGCGGCCTTACGATTTATAGCAGTGTTTCTCTTTATAGCGGGCAGGTGTTATCGCCTGCCTGAACGAACGGCTCCGCTCCACCTTCTGTCAGAAGGTGTCCGACGGACAGGAAGCAACTAATACCAGATATGTAACATCCAAGAACCTTCGTGTGAGTGACCATTACAGTGCCAGAGACGCCCCTGCATAGCATTAGTCGGTCCCTATATCCGCATTGCCCCAACATTACTGCACTGGCGTCGTCGGCACCTGACTAGTCATAACTCATGTTCTTGCTAGTTAAACAAGCGACACCTCTCCCCGAGGTATGGCTATTCGTTTCCAGCTTTCCGGTGATTCTGGCTTGCTCTTTCAGCTTTCACGTTCCACTATATTCAGACTTTTGGTATGTGATTGGCATTGTACGCGTCCCACTGGCTTTCACATACCGGTATGTTCAGGATATGGGTGTCCGATCCACCTTACCCGCGTCGCGTTTGCTTTCAACTACGGAATTTTGACGTCTTCTTCGCGTTTTTTACGCGTTTCGATTACTTTCAAGCAACCGATATCTTCGGTGTTTCGATGTCTGCTTCGCATCATACGCGTTCTGTTAGCCTTACGTACAGGTATATGGGACGTTTAGTGCCTGCTTTGCTTTGCGCACGTCCAATTGGCTTCCTCCTTGCAAGTTAGAGGTGTGGGAATGGTTTATAGAGCGCCTCCGGATGGATTTAGTTCCGCCTGATATTTCTAGGAATCTGCATATACGGCCCTTCTGGGTGGGCGGGTGTTCTAGTATCCCCTCCACCCCGTTGCGGCGTTATTATTTACAGCAGTTGTCCCCTTTATAGCTGGCAGGCGTCATCACCCGCATGAACTAACGGCTTCGCCCCCCCCCCCCTTCTGTCAGAATGTGTGAGGGGGACAGCAAGAAACTAAAACCAGAGATGCAACATCCAAGCAACCCTCGTGTGAGTGACCATTACAGATCTGGAGGCACCCCTGCATAGCAGCAGTCGGGGCCTTGGTCGATATTGCCCCAATACCACAACAACTGCTGCAATAGGTTGCAACTACCACTGGTGCACCACGACCAACTCGCGCGCGTTCCGACGCACAGAAGAAGGCTGGTGTTGAGGTTTATCGATACTGCCACCCGACGGTACCGAGAGATGCGCCCCCAGGCCGTCTCGCTCCATTCACTATAGCGGCGCTACACGTATGCAATACCTTATCCCACTACAGCACCTCGAGGCAAGAGTAGTAGTATACTCATTTGGTGGTCCCTCCAGTACGTACCTGGTAAGTAGGAAGGTTCACAGTCCCGCTAGCAAGGGGCGTGTAGCGAGGCAAAGGCAAACCACACAGCGCCGTGAAAAAAGAAAATTGAAATTGCGCGCCCGTTACAGGAAAATCGACTTAGGACAACCCAGCTGGGCAACCACGTAGTATTTCACGGCTCCTTTTCATTTTTTTGTTGCGAGTAGCATGGTGCGCTGGCTTGCATTTGGTTTGCTGTTGTGTTCGTTGCGGTTGGCATTGCATGCCCGAAACACGTTGCGGTGTTTGCAATGTGTATCCCTGTGCCACAGTTTGTGACCACAGAACTCGTCTAACTATCAATGTACGAAGTACAGGAGGCATTGGCCCATACACTGGGTGGTGTGATGGTTGTAGATCTGGGTGGAAAGGATGCATGGCCAGACCACCTGGCTGCATTTGCAGTGTGTGTCTATCTCTGTCTCGTAGTTCGTGACGACAGAGCTCGTGTCTCTACAGCAGCAGGAGGGGCATCGGCACGCATATAAATCAATGTAATAAAAAACCGAATAAATGGATGAGCACATGAACGAAAAAGTCCAAACTCAAAACTTTATACAACGACCGAAACTATTGAACGACGACTGAATCAATGAAACCACCACTATGGAATGAATGAGAGCTACAACAATATCGTCATACGCGTATCCTGCGTGGACCGCGATAATGGATGCTGCGTTTTCGGCGCAAATATCGCTGTGTGTCGAGAGATTTGGTTCGGCTACGTACAAGTTCGAAACAGTGAAGAAACAGAAGAAACCACAAAACAAAATCCACAACTTTAAACGATGACTGAATGAAGGTATATCGGCATGATACATACGATACTATTGTTGTTGTTGTTGTTGTTGTTGTTTTGTTGTTTTCTCACATTAACTCTTGTTAAAAATCTAGAGTCCGTGGTCGCACAAAGGTGCTGGAGCCCTAGGAAGACCCGAAAAACCAAGTAAAATCAAAATTCGTCAGGGAAATACTACGCTTTCCCGCCTAAAAACGCACGACACGGAAAAAGGCGCACAAGTGAAAAGGTCAAATGTGCAAACTGAGCTCACATGGCCGCGGGTATCCACTCAACTACATCATAGAGTTCCCCCGTCCCCACAACTATTATACGACTACGTATTAATAGTGTGGGGCCGTTGCAAACAAACGAAGCGCACCCAGGATTCCAATTTTCAGAACGCTTGGCTTTTTTTTCAGGATGCTGACTTCCAAGCGAGAATAAAACGAGCAGAGAGCGAAAGCGTCAACAACAGCAAATAAATAGTTATCACCAGTACTATTTTTTAACGAGGATATCGTACCATTCTTTGTCTTGCTCATCCCGTCTACATTATCTTCACACATTTTCTTGTCCTTCTCCCTCGCTAGACGTACGTATCTCAGATCCGGGGTCTCTCTCAAGCAGAATCTTCTCCCCCCTCCCCACTACGGTACATGCCTCCATTTCTATCGCGAGAATAATTCACCCCTTTCTTCCCTCTTCGACTCGCGTCGAACTGTTCTTGCCCACAGGAATAAAACTTTTAAGGAATGAGTGGGGTATTAGTCCGTTTGACCACTTGCAAAAGGTTGACTAATAGCTTACCCAAACCAAGCCTTATACCGCTCTCCCCCCCTGAAACGGCGGGAGAACAGGTAGGCCGGATATACGGGCGGACCTGTCAATATCCAAGCGGTTTCATTTGCTGGGGGTACCGGTGAGAGTATTTTTTGAGTTCGACATGGGGAAAGTCTGAAAAAGTATAGTATTGTGTGGATGGTGGGATTTGAACCCACGACCTAAAAAAAAACATGGTCCTGCCGACGACGCCCTTTGTTAAGGCATTAGTGGGGTATAAGTCCGTTTGCCCACTGGCAAAAGATTAAGCAATAGCTTACACAAACTAAGCCTTATAACAAAGCGCTCTCGACAATCGATGTTTCTAGAAAAAAAAAAATCTCCAAACCGAGACTTGAACCCCTGACTCCAACCTAGAGGTGGAGGACATCGTATGGCACATCCGAAAAACCGAAAACCGGAGAGGAGGCGTTACTCTCGAAAACAAGCAACCGGTTATTTGGTCGGTTGTAACCGGTGAACCGAAAACCTGTTTACTGGTTTTGATGCGTTAAAGCATCCATAATATTGAACAACTCACGCAGGAGTTTTTTCTTTGATTCGCACCCTTGTCGCTCACACTTACGTGCGTGCTGATTGGTTCTGTTCGCAAATGAGACTCTTCAGATTATAGAATGCCACGCGTATTGATGTTGATCAAAAATAACAATACAACATCATTGGTCAACGAAACCACTACAACCAGACCCCCCCCCCCCCTCCTCGTCCCCGAAGCTCCACAAACGATCAGGGCTATAGCTAGCGTCGTGCGACGAGTACAAACAACATTCACCCTCCTCATTAGCCTACCTGACGCGACTTAAAACGTCTGCAAAATCAAAGTTACCCAACTCTCATACTACTGTAAACGAAGGCATAAACCAATGGTAGAAGGTGCCGGCGGGGGGGGGGGGGGGGGGGGGGGTACGAGGGAAGACACCTGTGAACACGGCTTTTGCCAGGAAGGTCGTTAAGTGTGGACAACTCACTGCGCGAGTTTCCTGGAAAGTAAACGTGACAAAAATAAACTGCTCCAACCGTTAAAAGCATTTACCTCCAACACGTCTCAGTGTATCAACACACTTGATAGTGCTATCTCCTAAAAGTAACGCACCGCTTCCACAAAAACCTAGCCAATCCCACTCGGAATAATTCCACCCCACCCTGCCTGTGCAGCAACGTGTACCCAATGTCCTTCTGCGATGAAACGGCCAGGGTTGACATCCTCGCTAAAGCTAAAACACTGACGACTCAAACACAAGCACTGCAAGCTACAGCGTGAACTCCGGAGCTGGGTCCACCGACTTTCAGGCTGTCATCCCCTTTCCTTCCCCCACGCGTATTATTGCGCTGAGGTAGTGTATCCGTTCTAGAATAACACTAGTAGAGGCACGATGTACGTTGGATCAACCAATTCGGACTGTCGCGTTCACTAACATGCCATTCATTGCTGCTGCAGGGTAGTTACCGCAGGACGTTTTGGGGTAGACGGGCTATCCAATTTTCCCGGACCGGAAACCGAGGGTGCCAGGGGTTCGGGATAGCATACGTACCTCACATCAAAAATGGTCAGAATGGAAAAAAACTAACCGGAGCGCTGCGATCGCAGGACGATTTAGAAGAAATTTTAAAAAGCAGGATTTTTTTCTTCAATTTTTCCATTTTTAGATATAGCGTGAAAAAAACGGTCAGAGAATGGATACTTTCACGTGATCTCAAAAAGGAAAGTTTGACAAAAACAAACAATAGTCTTCTTCTAAATCTTCCTGCGATTACAGCATTGACCATTTTTCTTCACGTGATCTAAAAATGGAAAATTTGAGAAGAGACAAACTTGTTTTCTTCCAAATCATCCTGCGATCACAGCGCTCCGGTTAGCTTTCCATTCCGACCATTTTCGATGCCAGGTGTCGAAAAAAGTCTGTCCGGACGCCCTCGGTTAAACCGGTGTTTTTATCCGGTTTTAAACAGGTAAAATACCTCGGTTAAACGGTTAACCGGACCTCAAAGACCTCTACTTTTGGTTTTAAAAAACCAACTGACCACACACACCTCCTGTGTTTCCAAAAAACCGCGGTTAACGCGTTAACAACTGGAAACCCGTTTTTGAGACAAGACTGATTATACGATAGCCCCCCCCCCAAACCAGCGGTTTTCTTCAACGAACATTTCATCATCAATCATCATCATGGCTGCTCCACACAAAGAAGGGTGCTATTCAAGCAACATCCCTCCGTGCATGTTCTCGTTTGCACAGCATAATCGAACAATGACGCCTGGGTGGCACGGGACACCGTATTTGAGGAGGTACGGCCGGCGGGAGCTGGTTTCTAAACCGGTGCGATTCCGTTACAGGAATGATGGGGGGGCTACCGTAGAATATTTCACAAATCAGTTGAAATTAATGGACGGAGATATGTTGGGGCTATAAAGGGTCAGCCGGCTTCTTGTTATCCGGTGCCCTCTCCGCTCCAACCTTAGTATTAATGGCGTTAGAGGTCAGCCAGTGTAATGGAGTTCTCTCCTCAGAAGGATAGCTTAAAGATTCGACGTGAAACCATGTCATAGCTGAGGTGAAACCACGTGATATTAGATGTCACACTCACGTCACGGCCGTCATAGATCTGGGCGATAGTGTAGGTGACGATAATGGGACAACCAGGACGCCCCTCATCTCACTACCCTTGCTCTACCCTGCATTACCCTGCACTACCGTGCCCTGCCCTACTTAGCCCAGCTGTCTGTCTTTTAGTATTTTATGTGTAGGGAAATAATGCATAAAAGCGTTGAGTCTATCGAGCGAGCCATGAGGAGAGATCAACCAAAGACACCGGAACCCATGAGGGTCACGTTTCTGCTAAGGTATTAGTGGAGTATTACAGTAGGTGGCCCTATATAGTGCGGGTCATATAGCACGGGTGTCCGATATTGTGCGGGTGAAGTCGTTTGGCACAATATAGACCCCTCTATAGTGGCCGGTTTTTATATAGTGCGGGTGCCCGGTATAGTGCGGGTAAATTTTCGTGACACGTACCCGCACTACATAGGGCCACCTACTGTAGTCCGTTTGGCCACTTGCAAGAGCTTAGCCAAGAGCTTATTACCCGAACTAGGCCTCATAACACTCTTCCCCCCCTGAAACGGCGGGATGCCAGGTCGGCCGGATATACGGGCGGACGTGTCAATATCCTAGCGGTTTCATTCCCTGGGTATACCGGGGAGAGTATTTTTCAAGTTCGACATGGGGAAGTCTGAAAAAAGTTCATTATAGTGGATGGTGGGATTCGAACCCACGACCCAAAGAAAAAACATGGTCCTGCCGACGACGCCATTTGTTAGGGAATTAGTGGGGCACTAGTCCGTTTGACCACTTGAAAAAGGTTATCCAATAGCATACCCAAAACGAAGCCTTATAGCACAACTACGCAGCCCCCACTCGGAGTACCATCACACCAGCCCCTACCACCAGCCGCTACCATCGGAGCTGTTGTTATACACACCATGGTGTTGCTTTGCGCTAACGCGTGCGACGATAGAGGCGCTGTACCACTTTTTTTCTTAATACTACCCCTCACTTTGGGAGCTCAAGACATGATCCTGATCCTCCCAAAAGCTGATGTGGAGAACTATAAATGCTGCTGCCGAATGAACAATTCCATGGCCTAGGTACACGACGAGAACCACGCAAAAATGAACGGGCGAGTTTTCGACGATTTTGGGTTAAGGAGGCTTGTCATTCAGAAACTATTTCAGACGAAAAAAAAAAACTACCTCTATCGTAGCACGCGTCCGGGCGCCCACACATATCTTTTAGCCGTAGCCGAATACATACAAAAAAGAAACCCACCTGCGAGCACCTCTAGCACCACCGTTTTTTTTTATGTACCAGATTCGTAATTCTGCCATACATACCTGCACAGCGTCACGTCTATTCGAAAAGCGCGCCACCCTGCGATGGGACCTTATCTTAGGTCTCCCACTACGGTGTGGCAAAGCGGTAGCAGTTTCGGTGGCCTGTAAGCACCGCGACAAGTGTCGTCGCTGAAGTTTGAAAATAAAGGTTGGTTGCTGGTCGTTGGATTTTTCTTTTTCTCATACTGTGGCCCAAGCATTTCTTTTTTTGCTTCTGTAGCGATGATTACTGCTGGAATGTATAATATGTGTGAGTACCTTTGAAAAAAAAAAAAAATCCCCGTGATTTTGTGCTACCATACTACTGCACAACGCAGCGTTTTCTGTTAATACTTCTTTGCTTTTGCGCTACACACCTCTCCAGTCATTTGCTGCGTAGGTAACATTAATAAAAAAAAGCAGGGCTGGCCACTGGCGCAGTATGTACTGGCAGTAGCAATCTACTGGCAGTAGTGATCTACTGGCAGTATTAATCTACTGATTGTCCCGGCCAGTGTATTCGACAGTAGTTGTTGTTATTTGACGTACGTCCAATAAACACGCCACATTGTAGTACGAAAACCCACCCAATGCTGGCGAATGGTTACAGCAGTACTTCTCCACCCCCCACCCCCCCACCTCACTTACTCCCCTCTTCCCCCCTCTCTGGGCGTTGTTTTCCTATTTTTTTTGTAGATTTTCGTGTATTTTTGTCGTTGCAGATATTTGGTACCAGGTCGTATATGATACGGAGTTGCGGCATATCCTTCAGCTGCTTGTTGTTCGTAATGCTATGTTTTGTTTTCGTCTGTTTCCTTCATCCTTTCTTTTCTTTCGTTGTTCACTCGTAACTTCTTGGGGGTGAGCATTTTTTCTTGTGTTCGTTCGCTGAAAGATCTCCGCCACCCCCCCCCCCGCCTGGCTTTTGCTCCTTTTCACACGCGTTCCTTCCTTTCGTCTGTTTCTGTTCGTACGCTAAAAGATCTCCGCCATCCCCCGGCCGTTGAGTTTTTTCACGCGTTCCTCCCTTCCTTCCACTTTTTTCCATGCGCTGGCGGGGTTGTAACGAGGACCACTGATAAGGTCAGCTCACGCTATCACTAGAGTGGGATCCGAAGGATGCGCCAGCTAGCGTTGGGTTGCGAAAGCAACTGAGTGAGTTAAAATCGACACACGACGCGTATGACAATACGTGCAAGTAAGTTTGGTGAGCTAAAAAGCTTTATTTATTTTTTTACCCCATTCGCCGCCGAAGGATGAAAAACAAAAAAAGAAAGAAGAAAAAAAAGAAGGAAAAAAAAAAAAAAAATCTTCCATGTTCTTGGACATCTTTCTCTCTTCGTTGATTATTACCTCATACCTGATACCGGTTGAGCATGTATGTACCAGTAAGCGCTCCATTTCGCTTTAATGTCTCGTTTTGTTTTTCGTCTTGTTTTTGTGTCGTTGTTGGTCTGTGCGCTTTCATGTGTTTTGTTTGCTAGCGAGAGCTTGCTACTCTGCGCCCTAGGTCGAGCCACATTTTCCAAAAAATGTTATCTATCTGATGAAAAATCAGACGAAAAAAATAAAACACCCGACAGGTGAGTTCTTCTCAGTGGCACATAGAAGACGCGTGCAAAATTTCACGGTCTGAATCGAATAAAGGGCGTGGGGACATTCGCCGGGGAATGAAATTGTTTCTTTTAACGTGCACAAGCCTGTATGATACGTCAGAACGATTTATAATCCGGTCGCCCCGGTGGCGTATCAGGTTATCCTCGAGCCTGGTATTGGTCAGTTTCGTGAGTTCGAGTCCCCCCGAGTGCATACTCGTATAAATTCGTGCGGGGACTTTTTCTTGAGCACAAATTGACTTGCGGAAAACGCGAGAGCGTGAGTTAGCAACACTCTTGATGAGAAATCGACGAGCAGTGGGATAGCTGAACCCTACATTGTATGCGCGATACAAATTGAAGGCAAGAACCGGGGGGGGAGAAGGGACGACACCTACCTGTGACCACTGCTTGTCCTGAAGCTGGAACGTAGAAGTGTGAGAAAAAAATAAATAAATGAATAATTTTTATAATAAATAATCCGCCGGCGCGAACACCAACAACAGGAAGAACGTCACATCATCGCCACACGTTGCATGCATTTTTCTCAACTTTTGCTTGACTTTTTTCTTTGTAGATCTATGACCGCAACCACCCCCAGCCAACACAATTTTGAGCCCCGACTGCGATGGGCAATGAAGCGAAAATAATAATTCTTGGGGGCTCCGGCGGCGCCTCCAGCGGACCCCCCTCACGAGCCGGGGGGCGTCTATTGGGTCGAGCAACGGCTACCCTACGCTCGGCCGCCTCACTTCCCTCGGCGTTACTCGCTTCGCTCGGCTTTAGTCGCTTCGCTCGGCCAGTATACTGCTGCAGTCCATTAGACTATTCTGTTTGTTTTTTCCCACGGTATAATCGATGCTGACTGAGCCAGTGCCCAGACCCCGAAAAATAGTCCACCATCCTGGAATACCTTCCCTGCCTGTATACAGCCTGTATACACGAGCACACGGCGAATCTTAGGCGATTTTAATAACCACCGCGACAGTGACCGTGAAAATCGCCTGAGCTGGCGGCGCGATTGCTGGGAGCATAATCTACATACATACGTAGTAACGGCGCAAACCATGCACTACGTGGCCGCGGTGCATCCGATTTCTCCAAACCAACTACTGTACAGACCCGACTATGTCATGACTCGGTGGGATGGATGCCTGTGGGTGTGGCATCTCACTTGAAGGCTTTAGTGGGGAATACGACGCCCGTGAGAGAGCTTAGATCGCTGAAAGATTCACAGGAAATTGCGCGAGTGTGCTTCTGGCAAAACCCCGGTTAAATAAGCGTTTGACGATATATTACGGAGATCTATAGTGTTAACAGGGTGAAATCACAGACACTAACACAGAATAGCATCCCCACATTTCAAGCGCGAGCTCTCCTGCGCTACAAGTGTGTTCGATTATTTGATTGAGGCTCGGTGCACGCGGTAAGACCAGCCAACGAAATAAACTTGAGTCAAACGGTATTAAGCAAAGACGGGTGCTGTTTGGCCCCCTTTTTTGTTTGATAATCCATCCTGCTAACAGCCGATCTCCGCAATAGGTTACACCGCATTTTTCGTTTTGTGGGCAAAGCAACACACAGGCGCAATTGCTATATTTATAGCTCGGGCATAGTTTCACCCCCCCCGCGTGCGCGCATGCTAAGCGCTGTTACTATAGCCCTCAGTGTTCGGGGCACACAGCCCTTACATCCACCGGGGCACACAGCCCTTACATCCACCGCGCTCCCCTCGTGCATACATAGTTATGTGTGTGTGTCTCTTATTATTCTATTTTTTACCGATATGTTTTCATCCCCCCCGAAGGAAATTAGACGTACCTGGTATGTGACAATGGAAGAGTTTTGTACACTAGAAAGCAGCGAGAAAACGATCGCTATCCTAGGAGATAAGATGGTGGCCGTAGACGGCGAAGCAGGACGGGGGATAGGATAAGCAGACAGTTTTTATGCATTGTATGGAAGAGGCGCACTAAGCGCCCGAATGTTGGAGGTGCCTCTGTCAGGAGTAGGAACGGTGCTCCATCCGTCTCGAAAGGAATGCGTGGTCAACGGTATGGTCAAATGGCTAAGGCAAGCAACAAATGAGTACGCTTCCCCCCCCCCCCCCGCTCCCTCTCGCTGTCTCTGGAGTGGCCACACCAGAAAACAAAGAAACCCATTGGCGCTGTCATCCATAAACAAGAAATGAGGCGCAATATTCCGAAGTCCTTCTTACGAACTCTAGTAGTGTGGTTCTTGGAAGCATGAAGTTCACCCTTCATGCGACTCGCCGAACACCTTACGGCGCTTCGCGCTTGGTGCAAGCGATGTCTGCCTGGTTGATGAAAACCTGACGTGCTCCGTCCCGGCATAATAGGGATGCGAGGCTCTGTGGCCATAAGACGACGGTCATGCACAGACTGAGTTTCTCGGGTATCATGCCGATTGGTTGGGATACTAAAAACCTTACCCCCCTCTCGCATATCATACCGTTAGGTTCGTTCATAAAAAAAAACTACTGCTGTAGATGCACATACCAGCTGTGCCAGGTACCTATGCTACAGACATTCAATGGGTATAATGGTTTATCTCTAGCATTGCCCCCCGGCGCATGCTCGCTGCTATTATTATAGCTCAGTGAATGAATGTGGCTTACAACTCTAACATCTACCACGTCCCCCCGCTTTCTTATCGTAACCTGCTATTATTTACTCGGAGCATATTTTTTTCATGTATTTTGCGGCAGAGATGTTGATGGGGGCATATTCCTTGGGTATATCTAACAGTTTTTCCCAGTGTAAATCATATCACCATTGGGGTGATCGTTTCCAGAGGGAGCTGTTCCGGAGGTGTTACTTACAGGTATATGAGTGACATCGACGTTAGTCAGCGTCGTTGATGGGCATCCCTACCGCCTCGTCAATGCGAAAAAAGCACCTCTCTCCTGCATCTATCTTAGAGTTTAAGGATAGTTATAATGTGCGTCAGGAATTCATCAAACGTTTTGAACAGACCCTTCCTTGGCATCGTCAACTGCCGTCTTGCGGTTAGTGACCTATTAGTCTAGACTATGTTTTTATATATTATGTTTTTTCATCGTTGTCCCCGGGCCTTAGCTTCGGCAGCAGCCCTCCTTAGGCCGCCGGGAAGCCCCCTTGTAATCTTGTAGTAGTGCATACACATGCTGAAGGTTGACTCGTATACATAATACGGAGTATCACACGCAGCTTGCAAAGATGCGTTTCGACAAAATCTTCGATCTCACAGCTGGAGTGCATTGTATATTCCTATAATATTTTAGTCTAGATCTACATTGCGTGAAACTCAGTTCAGGACGTACGTACGTTGTGTTTTTCTTGACGGGCGCATACAGTTTAGTACCAGGTATGCTATTACTACTGCTTGCTGTACGAGACTCGATAATGGTTTGCTCCGACCGTCCCCTTACAGAGTAGCAACAATAACCCCCCAAAGGTAGGGTGAAGGACGTGGCAACAGAACAGCATCACAGACCAGAGGTAGAGGTGTACTGTGAAGCAGTTCGAGAGTGCATCTTTTTTGTTTTTCCATCCCATTTATTAGCCTCGCATTACTCTCGCGCCCCCTCCCAGTAGTAGCTCAGATCTGGGGTCACATAGCGCGGGCTCTCTCCTCCCCCCTCCCCACACTACGGTAAGTGCCTTCATTTTCATCGCAAAAGTAAGTCAGCATATTCTTCCCTCGTCGACTCGCGTCGAATTGTACTGACCTATAGACTATGCCCTCCACCATCGATTGTGCGAAACGAGAGAAAACATCGACAGACTCGTACACGAGCTGACGAGATATATAAGGCAGCTTCCTTCTTCCTCTTTGTCTGACAAACCGAAACGATAAAGCCATCGACTTGCAAAAACGTTTCGACTATAGACTAGGGCTGCTCGATGATGAACGAGGGCTCGTCATGAGGAGTGAGGACTCCTCGATGAAGACTCCCCAACCGATGGTTTGGTTTATCACCACAACGAATACGTTTTTAGGAGAGCTGTTGTTCCGGGATTTCACCGCTACACACAACCATTACTACTACGTTGCAGCTGGCAAGACGTGCTACATGTTATACTGCCGAAGCACGGCATTCATCTCTTCATCGTATTCCAGCAGCAGCAGCAGCGCAGCAGTTGATGGTGACACAACTTTGACAGCAGAGCTGACGCGACAACACCTCTCACACTGTAGGTCCTGACCGAGTGTACCTGGTGGTATGGATGGGGTGGTAATGGTTTCGTCAGGAGGCTCTGCGACTATCTTCCATAATACATCGGACCTGCCTGCTGCCTGCCCATGTAACACCTGAGACTTCTCATCCCCCGCTAGCCGCGCCATCAATACCACCCCACCACGGAGCGCACACGTTGACGTTTTTTTGCTTGGTGCGCCTGCTGACGCGCGCTCTCTGCATACATACAACAAGCAGGCAGTGTCTTTGTGCTCACCAGGGCGGGGTCCCTCTTCGTAGTCTTGGATGTTTGTTGCTTCGCGTTGGTGTGGCTGCTGCGTTAGTTTTACTTTTTTTTTGTGGTTTGTTGTGGGGTGTGCTTTCAGGCCCTCCCGGTCTCCCGCCTCTCATCTCTCCCTCTCTCTCTGCCGCTGCTGCTGCTGCCGCTGTGTCGTTGTTTTGAGATGAGAGGACCTGCTGTTTTCGTTATACTCCAGTCCTGTCTATACCTCCTGCCCGAAGTCCTACATTCCAGGCTGCTCATAGTGTTTCCTCGTGGTCTGCTGTCGCCGAGGAATTTGCGGTCTATCTATCTCGTGTCTCAATGCCCCTTGTTCGTTCGTGTCCATAGGCGAAGTATGCTATTGGTGTCAGGCACTCACTCATCACGGGATCTGCTGCTGCATCCCCGATTCTTCTCCGGTTGGATCCAAGCACATGTGCATACTAAATCCGAAAAAATATCATGAAAAGACCCGATACGCACAACAGGATACACAGGGTACGCAGGATACGGCAGTTTTTTTTCTTGGAAAAAAAAACGGTCTAACAAAATCCGGGGATGCAAAACATGCCTCTTTTCATATAGAAACCCCCTCCGCCACGATGTGCGGACTCTCCACGCAAGTCGGCTGGTCACAGCCCCTGCCCAACCCCTGAACCTAGAATTTCGAGGACAGCACTTGTTGGTTCTGAGCACTGCTTGGGGCGACGGTGGCTCGCGAGATAATTAGCTAGAGCGCGAGGGGTGTGCAAGCAATTTTTTCTCAGACGTTGAACTTTGAATACCTCGGAAGGTCGAGTTTGATCGGAGTTTCACTCGGGGGGGTTGTCCGTACAGTGCGGACTCATTAGTGCCTATTTCCGTTATAGTACTGGTGAAATCGATTTGCACGACAATACTAGTACCAGTATTGGTGCCGCACTAAATAGTGCGTGTATCCTTTATACTGCCGGTATTGTTGGCTGAACATACCAGCATTATACGGATTCCACCGCTGCTGGACGAGCAGCACACAGCAGAGCATCAACCACAAAAGGCAACGCAAGAAGCAAGAGGCTAGACCAAGCGTGCCCTAGGGAGGAGGCGCATCTTCGCTCGAGAGCCCGCAGAGGGCATACACACCGGATTAGTACCGGTGCAGCGCACTTCTAGGGGGAGCATGGCTGGATCCGGCGTTGGCACGATTTCCTTCAAGGTAAGGGACTTGTCAGACCGTTGAGTGTGTTTATGTGTTCGGGCACGTCTGTGTTCGTACCACTTTTGACTAAAATATAAAAACCGTGTGTATATAAACATCACTATCGAAATGTACCTATATATCCGGACATTGTGGAAACTTTCTATTCACGACGGTAGTGTCACCAGCCCACAAGCCAACCCGACCCAACCAGGCGAACTCCAACCCCGTGCTTGCGCTGAGCCCTCCCACTCGCCTCCGCTTGCTCCACCCCTGTGCTATCGGGGACGGGACGGACGGAGGGGGGGCGGGGGGTTGCTCTGGGGCACTGGATTGATGGAAATTGCACAGCAAGCGGGCAGAAAGCTGGGTGCAAAGAATATTAGCGGCGGCGTGTTTGCGTATTTGTATTTTTTGTTTGCTCATCCCATGTATGTGTGGCCCATCCCTTCTTCGTACGATTTTCATGTGTTATCTTGGCACTTTTTCTTTTCTCCTTCTCTGTCTTTCTCTTGTCCCTGTTTTTAGACGCGTAGTCTAAAAGCTCAGAGGAACTCAGATCCACACGTTCGTTGTAAGCAGACTCTTCTTCCCCCTCCCCACCACCGTGCATACATACCTTCATACTTTATCGCGAATAGACTTCCACCCTTTCTTGCCTCGTCGACTCGCATCGAATTGCGCCTGCCCACGCTGTTACAACTGCTGCTGTAGTACGAGTAGGCGCTCTCAGCAGTTGATTCCTTGTTATTTGAACATACTTGAGCGAATATACGTACTCAACAGCAGTCCGAGCTCTAGTCTAAGTCCGACCTAATGGGATTCAAACCTCAGAACCAACTCTATTCGTAATAGTGTATACCTGGTACCACTATCTGTACGTGACACTCGGGGGAAAAATAACACAATAACCACTACCAGGTACATACCTAGAGGGTATTAATCTAGACCAACGGGGCGACCGGCTGTTTTTCGTTTTTTCATTTTTTTTTTCTCATTTTTCCTTAACGTGCAATCACGGGGCGAAGTTTTGATAATACTCCGCTGATTATACCAGGTACCTGGTATATATTATCACCCTGCATAAGGCGGTGCGCCCATCCATTCTCATGCTTCCATCCTTCCGCATAGCGGACAGCAGTGCATCAGCAGCGCTTTGTCTATCATCGGTCGTGTCCCTGTTGAACGATGGTTTCGGGCTAGGTAATTCGGATTGGCGTTTCGATCAGCTCTTTGCATCGTTTGTCTCTCTTCTAGTCTCACTTGGGGTGTCTAGAACGAAGACAACCGCGCGGACACTCGATGGATACAAAGACCGAAGAAAATTTGCACACTCGCCATGGTCGGATAACGGAAAGCCTTTGAGCAGCAGCAGCAAGCACAGAAGATGCCGGTAGTCCCTCCCGTTATCATCTACGAGAGGACATCATCTTCGTGCCTTTTGAGGCCACGGCATATCAAGGGTCCCCCCTTGTTTTCCCATTATCACATGATCATTAGCCGTTCCAAGTCCGTTCGGTTGTCAATCTCCGTCCATGATGTTTGTGAGCCATGTGTTCCCCTCCGCCGGAGGATTTTTTGAACAATAAGAAAAAAATGGTTTCGCTGGAGGAGAATTGACTATTACCAGGTAGCTTTTGACAAGATGTGCCATCAGAAGTGTGGGTTGGCGGACGCCTTTGAGCGGCAGCAGCAACAGACAGCAGCAGCGGCAATACCAGGTTTACCGTACAGGGCACTTAATAACGAACAGGGTACTATTGAATAAAAAAAACAGGCCGATTTTTGCTAGAACATAAGAAATTCGGCAGCAGTTCGTGTAGAACGCACGCTCTCCCAAATATGAAATCCAGCCTGTGCGGTCAGCATCTCTGTTTCTTACTATTTTATTAGGCGTCCCGCACTCTGTAGTCTCGCTTTATATACCTACTCGTACCATGAGTGGAAGGTTTGCTATCATCGTCGTGCCTTTCTAGGCCTGGTGTGGCATGTCACGCCGGCCCCCTTTCCTTTTTTCCTTGTCATCACATCACCGCCGTGTTCACCACCATCCATCATCATCGATTTAGTAAAAATTTGAAAAACGTCAGATGTGAGTACGACCGATTGAATGGTTGAAACTCAACTTTGCAAGCTGCGTGGTACATTAGATCTGTGTTTCATTTATTATACCTGGTATGATACGAGTACTGTACCAGGTATAGTGTTTGTGAATTAATCCTGGTTGTTGCTACACAGCTTCACAAGTTTTACGGAAGGTCGTTCATTTGTATCGTACCTACTCGTACTATTAATAGAAGGTATGCTATAATCTTTGTGCCTTTCTAGGCCTGGTGTGGCATGTCACCCCGCCCCCCTTTCCTTTTTTCCTTGTTATCACATCACCGTATTCATCAGTCCGGTCGCCCCGGTGGCGTATCAGGTTATCCTCGAGCCTGGTATAGGTCAGTTTCGTGAGTTCGAGCCCCGCCGAGTGCATACTCGTATAAATTCGTTGGGACTTTTTCTTGTGGACCAATTGACTTGCGGAAAGCGCGAGAGCGTGAGTTAGCAACATTCGATGAACAATCGACGAGCAGTGGAATTACTGAACCCTATGCGCGATAAAAATTGAAGGCAAGAACCGGGGAGGAGAAGGGATGACACCTGTGACCACGGCTTGTCCAGAAGCTGGAAAGTGAAAGTGTGCAAAAAAAAAAAAAAAAAAAAAAATCATCACCATCCATCATCATAATGAATTGATGGCCCTGTTTATGGTTGTGAAAGGTCTGACATGAGTGGCTTGCTATTAAATAGTCATTATTTAATAGTTGGCCACCGCCGTGCAGGCCTTACAGCAGTAATCTTTTTGCGGAAAATTGAAAGAGTTTTTACTATTATTAGTTTGCATCTGGCTGGCGTGTTTGTGGCTCGAGGCGTGTTCGTCGTGGATGCCTTGTGGAGA
Source organism: Undaria pinnatifida (assembly GCA_012845835.1). NCBI lineage: Eukaryota > Phaeophyceae > Laminariales > Alariaceae > Undaria > Undaria pinnatifida. Next base: position 1,623,190 of record JABAKD010000004.1, on the reverse strand, counting down.
CCAACAAGCCGCTTAGTTGGCTTGCTTAACAGCCCGAGGAATAACTAGCCGTGATGTTCAGCCAACTGGCAACATGTCCCATGACTATTATTACGATGTCTGAATACCACTACCTGGTTAGCTGGCTCCGCCACGTAACTACATTCGTAATAGCGCCCCCCGACGCTCAGTCATCTCTTAGCCTTCTTATTTTTTGAGTTATATGCATGTGTGTCTACCTTTCTATCATATCGGTACGATGTAAAGCGAAATATGAAAGCCAGTATGGCTGACTCTCTCACCCTAACCTCCCGTAACCGTGACCCATTGTTGTGGAACAGAAGCATTAATGGTATAACACCAGGTAGCTGTTTTGAGACCCATGCATAGCGACAAGAGAACGCACGAAGCTCGATCTAGCCAACCATTTAGGAAGAGCGTTGTTGTTGCTGTTGTTGCTGTTGTTGTTGTTGTTATTGTTGTTATTGTTGTTGTTCCCACATTTGACTCGCATAATGAAGTTCATGGTCGCAAGACAGACTCTAGCCATTCTGGCGTGGAAGAATACCCAAGAAAAAATTGGAGGGTCCATTAGTACAAGTATCGTGATGCTACTTCCACGCTAGTCTTGCAGCTAGCTCCACACGTTGCAGTTGTTATTAAAAGGACAAAAGGACACAATTTCTACCCCATCATTCAGCAGCTCGGATTGCCTCGGGTGACTGATGGTGTAATCCGGTCATTAATTAATCAAGTATGTTGTTGTGGACAGTAGTGGCTTTCCCGTCTGAAGTCCAATGGAGGTCAATCCTTTGTATCAAACTCAGACCGGTGTCAGTCTTGAGTGCTGGTGTGCTTGCGTATGGGCACTAATACTAGATTAATGAACCCCCCCCCCCATTCAATCCTTTCTATCAGGCCCAGACCAGTGTCATTGTTTAGTGTTGGTGTGCTTGCGCACGGACACTAGCCTAGGACCCCCCCCCCTCCACCATCACCACCGTCAAAACATCGATATTAATGTTAGTAGTGCTCCATCGAGCACAAGAGCGTTACGTCTCTCGTACGAATAGAATAGTGAGAGTGCTTCCATTTAGCACAAGTGCTTTGCGTCTCTCGTAGGGAACCAGCTACTCTTGAGTTAGCTTGAGTTAGGTCATGGGAGAACAGCAATCCCAACAACACTAGCAGCAACAGTTCTCGAAAATTCTTTGGTACGGTAGACTAACCCATCTGCGAGTTGAGCTCTAGGCATAAATTAGCGACCACAACTATGCCAGGCTGCCAGTAGAGCTTGGCACGTGGTCAAGCGAATAGTGGAGGCCCACTCCTGTGTACGAGACCCGAGCACATTGTCCTGTCATTGGTTGATTGGCCTTGATTGGGCTGGGGTTAGGGGTTGGGTTAGATGCCATTCAAAACTGGATGTCAGCAATTGGATGCGAGTCGACGAAGGAAGAGAGGGCTGATGTCTTCTCGCAATAAAAATGAAGGCGCGTACCGTAGTTGGAAGGGGGGGGGGGGGGGCTGCTTAGTGGCCCCGGATCTGAGTTTCGACCAGAGGGGGAGATGGAGAAATAAAAAAGTGCTCAGATAATAGATGGCACGAGCACAAAAAAAAAAAGTGGTGGAAGCGCGCAGCGGTATATGATATCATATGCACCAGCACCTGGTATTCGACTAGATTATATCTGGTATCATGCCCGGTACGATTATTTTACGCTCTGCAGTGATGGTGTTGAACTATGCCAGTAGCATCGATAGCATCTTTCTGCGGGGCGCAGCTCCTTGCAATCCTAGAGCTGCAGCTGTAGTTGCAAGCCACACGAAACCCTTTCGCGCTTAGGCCGTCATGGCCCTCGGGTCGGACCAGGTTCCAACCCAACCAGAAGCCTATGCCCTAACCTAGCCCCAAAATGATGGGGTGTGGGTTGGGGTTGGGGTTGGCCAATCAAAATGAAGGTGTGGTCTATTGGGGTTGGTCCGACAACGACGTTCACCCTTAACCCCTTTAGAGCCCCCGAACCCCTCCCTATACTAAATCCAAGTAATTTTGTCCCCCAAAACGGGGTTCCAGTTGTGAAGGGGTTAAGCACCAAGCCTGATAATATCCCGTGGCTTGCAATGTTAGTGCTGCAGTTCTAGGATTTGCAAGGAGGTCTTGTCGGTGCTTCGTCGGAGATCTCCTTGCGATGTATGAATGCTCTTGTACACGTGTACCTCCCTCGGCGAGCTCTGCAGTCCAAGCTGCTCCGTGTGGCGGGCTGGTGCTGTAGTTATCAGGACTTTTCACGGATCACGCTCCGCCCCGCGAAGTCGGGTCAGCAGGTTTTCAAAGACTCACGGGTCGAGTCAGATCCGGTCAGGAGGTGTTCGAAAACCCTCGGGTCGGGTTGGGTCATTTGAGGAGGTCATTAAACGTCACGGGTCGAGTCAGATCCGGTCAGGGGGTGTTCGAAAACCCTCGGGTCGGGTTGGGTCATTTGAGGAGGTCATCAAACGTCACGCGTCGGGTCGGTTGACCCTGGCCTGACCCGACCCGACCCGCGATCTTACTCGACCCGACCGGCGACCTGACTCGACCCGACCCGCGACCTGACTCGACCCGACCCGCGAAAAGTAGTCTGATCCCGTGGAAAGTCCTGTAGTAATCACTTTTTGCCCTCCACCCCCCCCCCCCCCCCCCACCCTTTGAATCCCTCTGGTAGGTAGGCCTGTGATTTTGTGTGACGGGGCTAACGCCTTGACACCTGGAACCCGTTTCTTTTTTTACAAAATTAGTTGAAGTTGGTATATAGGAAGGGATTTTGGGGCGCTCTAAAGGGGTTAAAGTTGAAACACATGAATATGGTAGAGGTACATGAATATGGTAGAGGTGCGCCAACCATTTTTTTTCTGAGGCTATTTAACCAGTTGAGGAGCCAACCATTGTACGTACCCTCTCAGGCAACCGTTGTACCTCTTCAAAGGTAAAAACTGATTCTGAGGAAAAATAAAAATCAACACGACGAACAACGTCATGACCTTTTTAATAGACATAAAGAGGACAAAAAAATAATATATATATATATGTTATATTCCACCGATATTAGGCCATTTCTTATACAATCCGATTTGTCAGTCGAAAACGGCCGTTCTCGACTGAAGCCCAAATCGGGCTTTCTTACACTGTCGAACAAGGGCTTTTTTGACTCAATTTTTTTCGACTGAGAAGTCCGACTGCCAGATCCAGTCGAAAAAGTTTTACCCCTGATTTTTGAACCCATCGCATCGCTCATCCCACCACAAAGCACACACCCACACGCCCACACACCCATACCAGGTACCACACAGTAGTACCATACAACAGCGCCGAGCGCTGCCTTTGCTATCACTGCTGTTGCTTCTCGCCGCAAGTCAGCGTGGCGCACTCTCCTAGCTTTGCTCGCCAGCAGCGTGTATCATTTAACCGGTCGCCCCGGTGGCGTATCAGGTTATACTCGAGCCTGGTATAGGTCAGTTTCGTGAGTTCGAGCCTCGCCGAGTGCATACTCGTAGAAATTCGTTGGGACTTTTTCTTGTGGACAAATTGACTTGCGGAAAGCGCCAGAGCGTGAGTTAGCAACACTCGATGAACAATCGACGAGCAGTGGAATTACTGAACCCTATGCGCGATAAAAATTGAAGGCAAGAACCGGGGAGAAGGGATGACACCTGTGACCACGGCTTGTCCGGAAGCTGGAAAGTAAAAGTGTGCGAAAAAAAAAAAAAAAAAAAAAAAATCACACGACAGCTGTAGCGCGCGTTATTGATGCCATTTTGCCAACAACGGCTACGCCTGCTGTAGCTTTGGCGGCTCTCGGCTGAGTGCAACGCCACGGACATAATTTTTGGCGTCTTTCGGCTAAGCCCAACGCCACCAACCCGCTTGGACGAAGGTTCGTCGCGCGCGAAGCACGCGTTGCTGGCGAAGAATGCGCGATGCACAGCTGACAGAGCTGCCAACCGATTTTCGACTGCCATACACCAGTATAGCAGTACTCCCTCACACCAACCGCCTCTAGGAAGAGCACAAAAACTATAAAATCGACTCGACTGACGATAAGAGGAGGGACGAGAAGAATCCAGTCGAAAAAAAGTCCAGTCGAAAAGGGCCGTTTTCGACTGGCGGAATCCGACTGAGTAAGGAATATCCTCAGGTAAAGGAGTCCGAAATTTAGAAGCTGAAAACTGCTTGCCTCTGTCGTACCAGGCGTTTAAAAGCCAACTTGCTGACCTTCTAGGCACACGTCGAGCTTCTAACGCGCTAGCAGATGAAAACATGCGGGGCTCCGCGAAGTACCGCGCGCAACTAAGGGCCATTCTTATTGAAGCAAGGTTGCTCGGGAACTACAATTTTCCCAACAAACACAACTCGATTTCCAAATATTGTACGCGTCGTATTGGGAATTTTACTTGTTTTGAAATTTTTCGGCTGTTCCATGTTTTTTTGCGCCCGTGTCAAAGTTTCAAGGTTATGCCCGAACACTTCGGGATTTTGATAGGGTGCAATTTTCCAAAATGTCTCAAACAAACTGTTTTTTTCTTAATCGAAAGGATTCGATAATAATGACCTGACCCTGAATTATCTAGCCAACAAAGAACCCTAAATAGTGGGCGGCTTGTGATGAACCGACTCGCAACCCTGCTCGTTGGCCTAGCTGCTAGGGACTTGAGAATGAAAAGCAGACGGACCATATATGCGGATGAGACAATAGACTTGCAGCATCAGGCACACCGAGACGCGAGGTGTTATCGTAGATATATTGCATGGCTGAGAACCTTTCGCACCAAGGACAGGTCACGATCTATATCCTGCATAGGTCATCTCGATGATATAGATTATGAACCATAGAGCATCTAGATCATCTAGATCCTTTATCTGTCGTCATGGCATGTTGTCCAGGATCTGTGTAGCACAGATCCAACTTAGGAAACGTGTGCTAGGCCAGGTATTCCCTTAAATAGGAGCTTCGTAGCCAGAAAATGTCGCAAACGTTTGACCATTACAGCATCGGCCACGGCCACAAGCAGCAACCCGAGGTAAAAAGGTGGGGGATACGGGGTGTGTCCCTTTAGAGCCCCAAAACCCCTTCCTATACTAATTCCAGGCACCCTAATAGCGGGCTTTCAGTTGTACAGGCGGTAAGGAGCTGTAACACACGCACGCGCACAGCATGGCGGCACTCGCACTCGGACCCTCCCCTGCTTTTCGTGGTCGCTTCGTTGACATTCCGTGCAGAGATTGATGTAACATCACCCTGTTGACCTTGGTACTAGGTACTAGCTTGTTCTGAGGGGACTCGCTGACCTTATGTCCGTGTGGTTATCAGGACACAGAACCAGTAACACGCGTAATCGGATTATTACACATGGCTTGGAGATATGAGTTTCGACGAAATCGTCGATCTCGCATTCGGAGTGTATTTTTGTTTTTTTTATTATGTAGGAGCGGCACGTTTTTGTTTTTGTCTTTGGTGTGTTCTGAAAGCCCAGCTGAAGTTATGAAGGTTGCAGCTTGCTATTGTTGCACGCAAAGCTCCAGGTGGCGCTGAAACGCTATTCCTGACGAGCAATCAAACACTTGTTTGTTGTTGGAAGTGCGATGCAAGCACGCTTTTTGTTTGCTGTTGTGCCGTGCAGTATAGCTTACCACTTCTTCGAAAAAATTGTTTGAGGCACGTAAGTAGCAGTGTGATGCAAGGACGCTTTTTCTTGCTGTCGTTCGTTCTTCTTAAAACCCGACTGGGGTGTTGATGTGACGTTCGGTATAGCGTACCACTGCTTCGAGAACTTTGCCTGACCCACAGCAGTAGCAGTGTGATGCAAGAACGCTTTTTGATTGCTGTATTTCGTTTTTCTGAAAACCCGACTGGAGCTTACCAACTGCTTGGAGAAAAATTTCCCAACCCACATCAGTACGTAGCCGTGTGGTGCAAGCACGCTTTTTATTTTTTGTTTTCGTTTTCCTGAAAATCCGACTGGGTTTTTGTTTCGACGTTTAGTATAGCTTACCACTGCTGCTTAGACACACCGTTCTGAGGTACATCAGAAGTAGCAGTGTGATGCAAGCACGCGTTTCATTTGCTGTATTTCGTTTTTCTGAAAAACCCGACTGGAGCTTACCACTGCTTCGAGAATTATATCTGAGGCACACCAGTAGCAGTGTGATGCAAGCACTCTTTGTATTTGCAGTTTTTCGTTTTTCTGAAACTCGAGTGGAATTTTGTTGTGACGTTCGACATACTCGTAGCTCACCGCTGCTTCGAGAAAATGGTTTGAGGCACATAGATTGGCGGTGAGGGACTCTCGTGGTATTTGTTGGTTATGTTGTTGCACGCGAAGAGCCAGTTGGAATCGTGACGGTTACTTTGTATGTTGTTACATGCAAAGGGCCAGTTGGCGCTGGCATGCTCGCTGGCCCTCACTGAAGAAACAAACACGTCGATGTCATTATGAGGGTGTCTTGCGGTGTAACAACCAAATATGTCAGGAACCGGCACTTTGACTCCTTGACGGACAGCAATGTTCCCAAAGTTTACCTTGACTGACGCCAAACTATTAGTTTTAGTGTGTAACGATCGATCGCTTTGACACCCTTGACCGCTGGACGTTTTCCCTTGACTGATTCGACCGGTTCTCCTGACATCTTTGGTAACATCTATGCTTCGGCAGGAGTTGATTCGTAAAGCATTTGATAATAGTATTGAAACCGTCGAACGTCATATTCCAAGGCCTACCCAAACAGGGGAGCACGCAAAAAAGAGAAACTGGAGCAAAACTTCTGGGAAAAACATAACAAAAAATCGGAAAACTGTGATTTCTGTGCGAATGGAGAAAATGGCGTTTTCTTCGAACTTTTCTACTTGGTTTTAGTAACCCCCCTGTCTGGCTCCTTGAAAGAAAGTGCGCGTTCGTAAGTTTTTTTTTTTCCGTGCTCCCCTGACCCAACCAACGAAAGATGAGCAAAAAACTAGGTAAAAGGTATGCTTCCCTGTCATTTTTTGGTTGGTTGGCCTTGGGTTATAATGTTGGGCGGTTTCAAGGCTCTTTTCTTTTTTGCTACACCTACAGAGGTTGGACATCGCAATACCGTCGTATTGCTACTATTGCTGTTGGCAGTATGAGTGTGCTGTTGTAGCGCATCTTTGTTGTTTGTTCTCTTGTGTTGTGTTGACGATTCCACCCTCGGGTTGTTGTGAGATTTGCTGTTGCGCGCGAAGGGCCAGTCGGCGCTGATGCGCTGATCGTGATTATCGAACAAACACTTACCATTATAGTGGACAAAAAGTAGGACCCCTCCCAATAAAAACTCACCCATATAGTACTGAGTATATTATAAGTACCAACAACGCAGCTTGCAGAGATGAGTATTGACCTGAAATTCGTCGAACTCACGGCTGACGTCCTTGAAATATTTTTTATAAAATGCTTCGATGTTGTTGTTGTTGTTGTGGTCAGTATGGGTGTATTCACCTGTAGCGTGCGTTTGTTTGTCGTTTTTCGTTTGTTTGACGCTCCGTCTGAACTAGTTGTAGTGCTTGCTGTTGCGCGCGAAGGGCCAATTGGCGCTGACGTGCTGACCCTGCTTGTCAAGCTAAAACTTGGATGTCATTGTTGTTATTGTTGCTGATGGTGGTACGAATGTTGAATATTTTGTTGTTTTGTGCTCGACTGAAACACAGCTAGAGTCTCTGAAGTTGTGATGTTTGATGTTGCGCGCGAACTGCCAGGTGGCGCCGACGCGCTCGCTGACGCTGACGAAGAAACAGACACTTCGATGTTGTTGCTGTGGTTGCTGTTGATGTTGCTGTTGATGTTGCAGATGCTGTTCCTGTTGTGGCTGTTGACAGTGAGTATAGCAGTTTTTTGTCGTTTTTCTGTTTGTCTCAGAACCCAACGGAAGTTGTTGCGTTTGCTACTGCACGCAAAGGGCCAGTTAGCACTGACGCGCTCGCTGACGCTGATGAACAAGCAGACATTTCGGTGTTGTTGCTGGTTGTTGACATGTTGAGTATATTACAAAGCCGAGTATATTACATAGCCGCTCGTGTTAGTGGCCGAACCCTGGCAGAGAAGATCGTATAATTAACAGACAGACATTTTCGATGTTGTTGCAGTTGGTGTATTTCCGTGCTTTGCACCCAGCGGCATCCAGCCTCTTCAGCACTTCACACCCACAGGCTATTCATATTAACCCTTTCAAGGCCCGTTTATATCGACCGAAAACAAGAGAGACGGGATATCATCACCTGTTTAGGAAGAGCATATTGCAGTTTGTTTTTGTTGTTGTTGGTGTTGGTGTTGGTGTTGGTGTTGGTGTTGGTGTTGGTGTTGGTGTTTTTGTTGGTGTTGGTGTTGGTGCTGGTGTTGCTGTTGCTGTTGCTGTTGCTGTTGTTGCTGTTGTTGCTGTTGTTGTTGTTGTTGGTGGTGGTGGTGGTGGTGTTGGTGTCGGTGTCGGTGTTGGTGTTGGTGTTGAACCAATCAGTCGCAATTCATCAAGGTGAAGCAAGTGAAGTGCTAGCGTACCGGGTACGAGAAAACAACACAACATGCCAGACCATGAAAAAAGAGAAAAAAGGGAGGGGGGGGGGGATACTAATAATTATTAACATTATCAGAATGCGGTGTGCATATATGTCGTATATATATCTCCTACCGTTTCGCTTTAAACACACTAGTGGAAACACTAAAACACTAGTGGACACACAAGGGAGCACCAGAACAAAACAAAACTTACCCATACTTTTTTGGGGAGCCAGACAGGGGGGGGGTTACTAAAACCAAGTGAAAAAAGTTGGAAACAAACGCCGTTTTCTCGACTTGCGCAGAAATCACAACGCTCCGCTTTTTTTTTTCGTTGTGACCTTCCTTAGGAGTGCTCCGTTTTTTCTTTTTCGCATCCTCCCCTGGGACGACACCCTCTGCCCGGCTTTACGAGCTGCTTTGTGCGACGGATGCTGGAATCGTCCATTTACTTCCATGTTTTGTTTTTCCTCTCAAGTCTCAAAGGGGTTACTAAGGCCAATTCTTGCACAGTCGGACTTGCCGGTCGAAAACGCCCATTTTCGACTGAAGCCCAGCTTTTTCGACTCAAGTTTTTTCGATTTCGTTTTCCGACTGGGGGATCCAGTCGAAAAAGCCCACTTTTTCGACAAGATCTGCCAATCGAAAAACCCAGTCGATAAAGTTTTACACGTGTTTTTTTAACCCGTCGCATCGCTCATCCCACCACAAAACACACCACACATCCGTCCCAGGTACCACATAACAGTACCAGTATCATACAACAGCGCCGAAGCTGGCTTGGCTGCTATCACGGCTGCTGCTTCTCGCCGCAAGTCAGCATGTGGCGCATTCTTAGCTTCGCTCGCCAGCAGCGTGTATCACACGATGCAGCGGTATCGATGCCAATTTTCCAACAACGGCTGCGCCTGCTGCCGCTTTGGCGGCTCTCGGCTGAGTGCAACGTCACGAACGTGGCGTTGGCGGCTGCGGGCTAAGTCGAATGCCACCAACCTGCTTGAACGAGGGTTCGTCGCCCGCGGAGCACGCGTTGCTCGCGGAAACGCGCGAAGCACAAGAGCTGCCAACCGATTTTCGACCGCCATACAGCAGTGCTCCCTCGCACCAACCACCTCTATTTAGAGTACAAAAACTATAAAGTCGACTCGACTGACGATAAGAAGAAGGACCAGAAGATTCCAGTCGAAAAAAAGTCCAGTCGAAAAGGGCCATTTTGGACTAGCGGAATCCGACTGTATAAGGAATGGCCTAAGGCGTTTTTTTGTTTTTTACTTCGTAGAACATTTGTAGCACACTTCTTTTTATCCTCCGGCGGATGGGGAAAACTAATGCACCACACTTCCACGAATTTTCATGCATGTTGTGCCAATTTAATTCAGTTGTATTCGCACTTTGTATTCGCACTCCAGCGTTGTTTTTTTTTCTCACATTTTTTTTTATCCTCCTCCGTCGAATGGGGGAAAATATTTTCATACACGTGCCAATTTAATTCAGTTGTATTCGCACTCCAGCGTTTTTTTTTATTTTTTTTTATTTTTTTATTTATTTTTTTATCCTCCGTCGGATGGAGGGAAATAATTCTTGAGCTCACCAAGCTTCCATACAATTTCGTACATGTCGTGTGTTGATTTAACTCAATTGTATTCGCACCCCAGCGCGGGCGGTTAATTTAACTCAATTGTATTCGCAACTCAGCGCGGGCGGTTAATTTAACTCAATTGTATTCGCAACTCAGCGCGGGCGGTCCCTCCCGGCGGTAACTGCTGTTACTACTCCACCAGCGCAAGCTACGTTTGTGTGTAAGGATGCGTGAGCGTGTCTGATCCGTGGGGATCAGGTGCGGTGAAGATACTGTAGCCACCCGAAACCTCGTCATTCCGGATAATGTGGGACTTGCGCAAGCTCACCCGTTAACAAAACCCCTCACGATAGCTGTGGGAGCCAGGGTTCGTATGCGCGTCTGACAGACGGCCATTGTTGATGGCGTGGGTTCCATGGGCCAAGTTCACTCTGTCAGGGTGGTAGCCTGTGCCTGCGTCCTGAAGAGACCACGCTTGTTCCGTTCCCTCGGAGCTCCCCTGTTCCGTACCGCCTCTCCATAAATAACCTCCATAATATATCTATGCGACCTAAAGCCCTCCCCCCCCGCCCCCGGCCCCCCCCGCCACATTCCTCCCCCTCCCCCACAAGAAATATTTATAGTTTCCACGCACAAATTGACCTGCCCCACCCGTCCCCTTCCCCCCCTTTCCCCCCTCCCGTCCCCCTTTTGATCAAAATCAGCCCCCCACGTCCTTAAAAACTCCGCCCTCTCTCCTCACCGGATATTCGACTTACAGGATTCACTTGATGAACTGATGCATTTCCTTCCACAGCTGTCAGATTTTGTCCCCCTCTAAAACGGGTTATATAGTTTCCGCGCACAGACTGCCTAACATCACCCTGTTGACCCTGATAACTGCACTGTAGTTGCAAGGGGAGTCGCCGACCTATATCCTTAATGAGGACACACAACCCGTAATACGCGCGATCGGAGTATCACACACAGCTTGCAAAGATGAGCTTCGACAAAATATTCGATCTCACAGCTGGAGTGTAATTTAATTTTTGTAATATATATAGCTGGTAAAACGTTTAACACTAGCAGGCAGTGTTGTGCCTACTATACCTGTAATGTCCCGTTGAAACTATCCGCACCTCAGACAGATCACGCTATAGATTATCAGGTTATCTCCAGGTCATTCCGTATGTGCCGTCAAGAGATGTTGTGCGGAATCTGTATCGAGTACAGATACACCCCGGGAAACATGTGCTAGATCATACTTATCGTACGGCTCCCATACATGAGCTAAACCATACAGATCTTATCTGAACGATCTAGATAATCAACTAGGGATCGGTGATCTGCCCGAGGTCCCAGGCATTACCATGTTTATTTTATTTTTTTAATTTATCGTCCGGCGGATGGGAAGAGTAAGGCTTGAGCTCACCACACTTTCATGTATATTCAGACACGTCGCGTGTCAATTAAACTCAAGGACACTACGAGTATCGTGTTTCGGCACTGTTAATAGAAGCAGACTACGACAACACACCATGGTATGATCGCTACAAGCATTACAGCAGCAGTATGTGCATCGCGTACGTGCTTTCATTGGCTCTTGCAGTCTTTCTGGACGAAAGTAAAAAATAACGCCCAGACTTGTTGTTCTCACATCGACTCGCATAATCAAGTCCGAGGTCACAGGACAGGCTCCAGTCACTCTGGAGTTGAGGAATATCACAGGGAACAGACACAAACAAAACCAAAGTGGTACCCGCATATATCATAGCTGAAGCAACTAATGCCTCCTCCAGAAAAATATAAAAAAGTGGAATGGGGAGTCAGCCTACGACGTGCCAGGCCCATACCGGTACATACCTCTCGTTGCTCGCGTCTGAAAACCGACTACACCGCATTAGTTACACCGCATTCCACCCAGAAAAGAAGAAAAGACTACCACGTACCAGGTATATGTTACACGTAGTACCTACCACTGCGCAAACGCATGGCAGAGTCGAGTCAATCGGGAAAGAAAGAAAGTAAAAGAAAGGAAAAGAAAAGAAAGAAAAGAAAAGAAAAGGAAAGGAAAGAAAAGAAAAGAAAAGAAAAGAAAAGGAAAGAAAAGAAAAGAAAAGAAAAGAAAAGAAAAGAAAAGAAAAGAAAAGAAAAGAAAAGAAAAGAAAAGAAAAGAAAAGGAAAGGAAAGGAAAGAAAAGGAAAGAAAAGAAGAGAAAAGAAAGGAAGAGAAAAGAAAAGAAAATAAAGGAAAGGAAAGGAAAGGAAGCAACGGTACTTGACCCCAACATACGATGGCATATTACGGCAGCAGTATATTGGAAGAAGTACGTATGTATCATACCTATGCGTGACGACATATATTTTTAAATGTTAGAATACACCAGCTGTGAGATTGAAGATTGCGTCGAAACTCATCGTTGCAAGCGGTGTGTGATTCTCCGATCGCGCGTGTTGCTGGGTGTGTCCTCATGAATGGTGTAGGTCGGCGATTCCCGTTTGAACTAGCTCGTGCCAGGGTCAACGTTACGTATACACCACGTATGTACCAGGTAGTTCATAGGGTTCGAATATTGATACCTGTAGTTCTTGGTTCTAGGTTGAAAGTGTACACACAGGTGCGACAGGCAGCCTGATGGGCTCCTGTGCAATCCGTTTGTGTGCTGCTCTATTCTGTTTCTGTTCTTGTTCTATCAACGTTCTCTCGATGTGCTGGAAGCTACTACGACGCAGGACTGCTGCTCTTTTGCTCGTCATGTTCTATGATAACCTGGTACTTTATAGACCGCCTCTCCGAGATACTTAGTATGAACCAGTACGGAGTACGGAACACTGGGTCTTTAGGCGTCCTGGATGTTGTTTGATATATACTTGTCGCAATAACGGCTTCGCGTAATGTGAAGACTCTAGACAACCGCGTACAGCAACAATATCGACAGTAGCAACGACGGCCACGTCGACAACGATAACACCGACAACAACACAAACAAACAACAGGAACAGCCAGCAGCAATAACTCTCCCCTTTCCTCTCCCCCTCCCCTCCCCTCCCCCCTTCTCTCCCCCTCCCCTCCCCTCCCCCCTCCCCTCCCCCTCCCCTCCCCCCTCCCCTCCCCCTCCCCTCCCCTTCCCCTCCCCTCCCATCCTTTTCATCGTCCCATATCTGTTCGATCAGGTAACCGCCCATGTTGGCAAGGGAGAGCAGGTGATGGTATGCGGAGACTCGCCCTTCCTGGGTCAGGGAAATCCGGAGCGCGCGTTGCCTCTCTACACGACTCCTGCCGACTACCCCCTCTGGTTCAGCAAGGTTCGGAAGATTCTCTGAATTTTCTCCTGTGTTTTTCCTTGATTTCTCTCGGGTTTTAGTTGTCTTTGGCGCCTGCTCCGTGAGCAGGCAGATTTATTATGTGCGCAGGCGCCTCCGGGGAAGAAAAGATCTGCAGACGAGTGCTAAAGAACTGTTTTACGCAGTGTTAGCGACGGTTCGGACTGCATACGAAAATATGAAGAGGTTATATAACGAACCGATGGCATGTAGGGTTTTTTATGGAATGAGGATGGCATGTGTACACGTCTTCATAGCGTTACTTATCCACCGAGTTTGCGATCCCTCGCTCCACGCTATACCCTAAAATCGACCAGATGAAACTGATCCTTCCCAAGTATCTAGAACCTAACGCTAACCCCAGCCGAAAATAAGCCCCAAACAACATTGCCCTAGACGGTGAGACATCACGCTAGACTATGTTCGAGGGTGGGGCATCAACGCGTGCACATAATTTTCCCGCAGGCGCCCTGCCTGCGCATACACCTGGTATGCCTTATTTTGGTGAGTTGGGTAGTATGGCATGGTTCAGCAAGGTTCGGAGTTGTCTCGGAGTTTTCTCGGAATTTTCTCTCGAATCACAAGAGAGCTGCTAAACTTGCCTCCGACCATTAACATAGTTGTGACTGCTGTAGTAACCCCCCCCTGTGTTTTGTTTGTGTTGACGCTTGTGAATTATGCAGGAAGACCTGCCATCGCCCCCGGGGAAGAGGCCGGGCTACGAGTACCGCTACTGCGTATTCAGAGGCGGCAGGTATGCGGTAGTACTGCTGAAGTGTATATAGGAGAACAGTAGTTGTCCCTCTATAGTGCATTTGAGTAGTGCCGGTTGCCCCATACAGTGCCGGTGAAATTGCTTGGCGCGTATGGGAAAACCAGTAGTGGAGTCGTTCTACGGTAGCCCCCGCAGCTTTTCTTTAACGGAGTAGCCGGTTTTGACACCAGCTTCGGGCCGATTCTTCTGACATACGGCGACCCTTGCTACCCCAAATCCTTGCTACCCCGACGTCACCGTTCGATAGCCCTTTGGAAACACCAAATATGAGCTAAAGCTTTATTTTTCCCCATCCGCCGGAGAATAAAAAATAAATAAATAAACGACGTAAAGATAGCTTTTTTAAAGCATCCTTCCTCGGGTCGACCGGGCGTGAAACGTTCGTCAAAGAAAATCGCTGGTTCTAGGGGGGGGCTATCGCAGAATCAGTCAGTGTCAGTACGTGGAGTAGTGCCGGTTGCCTTTATAGTGCCGGTGTTTCCGGCAGGCATCTACCGGCGCTACAGAGGGACCGCTACTGTACTGTACAGAGTACTGCGACTCCGTTTTCGGAGTCGGCAGGTTGCGGTGCTGCTTCATTTAGTACAATTGAAATGTGGTACCTGGTGTAGAGTAGTAGAGTACAGTACCGGTTGACTGTCTAGTTTTGACCCGTCAAGGCGTCTTTGGACATATCATACTAGTTTTAGTATGTTGAGTTCCTTGGCTTGACGGCTGTCATATCAAGGGGCAAAAAGTTTTGACAAGTCAAGGCGTCTTTGGACTTATCTTACTGGTTTTAATAAATGGAGTTCCTTGACGGCTGTCCGTCAACGGGCAACAGCTGTACCATCAACCGCTACTGCCCTTAAAATCTCCGCCCTTCCCTCACCGGTTACATGACTTACAGGATACACTTGATAAACTGATGCATTTCCTTCCACAGCTGTCAAATTTTGTCCCCCTCAAAAACCGGTTTTATAGTTTCCGCGCACAGGCTGATTAACGTCACCCTGTTGACCCTGGTACAAACTGCACGGTAGTTCCAAGGGAAGTCGCCGACCTATATCCTTAATGAGGACACACAACCCGTAATGCGCGCGATCGGAGTATCACACACAGCTTGCAAACGTGAGTTTCGACGATATCTTCGATCTCACAGCTGGAGTGTATTTTCTTTTTGCAATATTCAGAGGCGGCAGGTAGGCAGTATAGGTCAAGGTGATGGTGGGGGGTAAAACCCCGTTTTTCCGTACCGGGCTATCATGCTCGCACGAGTGACTTTTTTTTTTTTTTTTTTTCGCACGCTTCTACTCTCCAGCTTCTGGACAAGCCGTGGTCACAGGTGTCGTCCCTTCTTCCCCCCAGTTCTTGCCTTCAATTTTTTATCGCGCATAGGGTTCAGCAATCCTGCTGCTCGTCGACTTTTCATCGAGTGTTGCTAACTCACGCTCTCGCGTTCCCGGAAGTCAATTTGTGCGCAAGAGAAAGTCCCCACGAACTTATACAAGCATGCACTCGGGGGGATTCGAACTCACGAAACTGACGTATACCAGGCTCAAGGACAGCCTGATACGCCACCGGGCGACCGGCGACTCTGTACCTCGCCGACGAAACGACTTTACACGATATTCTTGGCGCAGCGTGGCTAACTATTGCATTGCGGGTTCATGACGCGAAATCAGTGTAATAGCATAGTAACAGGGGGTATGTCACTCGCGCGAGCGACTCCGGCCCACGGCAAAGAAAGGCACTTAAAAAGGGACACACCCGGGCCACTGCAAAGAAAGGCCATTAAAAAGGGACACACACCCGGGCCACTGCAAAGAAAGGTCCTTGAAAAGGGACACACACACCCTGTCGTAGCATTGGTCTACAGCAGTAGTAGTACTTGTTGAATGTCGAGTGTACTTGGAGATAAGAGCGGCAAGATGGGTCTGTTCCCAGAGGCTCTTAATTGGGCACCTCATTTTTGTTTTGTTTTTTCATTCCGTGTATATTATCCCCGCACTACTCTCGCGCTCCCTCCCAGTAGTAATTCACCACGTAGCGGGCCCTCCTCTTTCTTGAATCCCCCGGCCCCACAACGGCGGTACGTGCTTTGGTTTTTTTATCGCGGTAATAATTCAGTTTTTTTTTTTTCGCCTCGTCGACTCGCGTCCGAATGTGGTACAGAGTTGTAGTACTACTCTGTTAATAATTTCACCTGTATAAAATATTTTATGTTTATTTTGGTCTTCCTGGGATACCAGCACCTTCTGTGTGTTCTACATGACCACGGACTCTAGATTTTTGTACAACAGTTGAGAGACAAGAACCATACGAATATTCGACCTGTGCTCAACCCTATTGTATAACCCTATTGTAGCTCCCTCGTACATGGACGTAAAGCGTGTAGTGTGGCATGCATGTGATTTTTTTGTTTTTGTGGTTTAGTTTGTCGTCATTGCTGCTGCTACGCTCTAGCTGGAATATACCCGGGGTTGGTCACTGGTGTCTTCCCTTCCCCCCCGCGGTACTCGCCTTCATACCTATCGCGCATAGGCTTTAGCGATCCCACTTTCAGCTTTTCATGATATTAATAGTCGACTTGCGTCGAATTCGTGTACTGTGTGTAGACACCAGGGTAGATTAGACGTATGTCGACTAGACGTGTAGACGTGCATTGGATACCTCGATTTAACCGTTTTTAGCAGTAACCCTTTTAGCAGTTTAGCACCGCACTCCCGACACGGGGACAAAATACTTGGAATTTGACTAGGATCATTTCAGGAGTTGGAAATGGGTCAACCCCTTCAGAACCCTCAATTCCTCCCTATACTAACTTCAAGTAAATTTTTGAAAAAAAAGGGTTTCCAGTTGTAATGGCGTTACTTGATGGATGAGGACACGTTTTTTTTCATTTTTTGACAAGAAAACTTGAGCTGGCAATATTCGTAGGAGTCACTTACATTCGAAGGATAATTTATGTGTAAAAACGAGCGGCCGGTGGATCACGCAGATTGCAAAGATGAGTATCGACCCTAAGTTCGTCGCACTCACAGCTAACGTGTATACAATAATTTTACAAAGTAAAGCTTGAGCTCACCACACTTCCAACGTGTGTTCGTTCACGTCGTGTGTCAATTTTGCTCAATTGTATTCGCGTTCCGGCGCTATTAATAGTTGACGTATCCTTCAGTCGTCGTGGGAATGCCGGCGGGAGCTGCCCCTACCGGCGGTTACCGTGATTTCTCCCAACGGCGTGAGTATCCCGACCCGGCTTGATCTCTAGGGATCAGGTGCGGTGGAGATAGCCACCCGGAAAATCATACCAGGATGGACATACCCGGGAATGAAGACCCAGGGATGCTCATTTTATAACTTTATCCTAGCAACGTGAGCTGTGAGCTCAACAAATTTAGGGTCGATACTCCTCTTTGCAAGCTGTGTAGTGCACCGATAGCTCGTTTTTTGTAAGTTTTTCATGAGTCAAAATGTAGTCAATAGTATTAGTAATAGTAATCGTAATGATCGACATTAATCCTATTGTGAATCCTGATGAAGACATTAACGTGTTACCAGTAGGCGACATGGAAATTAACGTTGATGTCGTATTACATCGAATAAATAATAAAATATCCTTTGTTGTCTGTCATTGATCTAGGTATTGCGATAACAGGTTCGGTGATAATGCCTTATTTGTGGGTCTAGGTACCCAAGGTTCGACTCGAGGGTTGAAACAGTGTCTCTTTTATATGCGTAGCGTGGAGACACGCCAGGTGTTGGGTGACAGACTCGACGGCGAACCTGGAACGAGAGGACAGTGAAAGATGTACGTGACACATGTGCTCACGCATCAGATGGCCTCGGGCGCAATATTACCAATCATAGCGCGTCCGTCGACGAAGGATTGTGCCGAGATCTTACTGATGGGATCATGGGAGATTTCATGTCAGCAGTCGTACGATAAGAAACGAAGATGTTATGACCAGGTGAACTGGTGATACCTGCTTGGGAGATCCTTACGGTGATCTCCGGATATGTGCAGGTTGTACGAGACATAGCTCCCACATATGAAGATATTATACTAACTTAACGGTGTATTTGTTCGGCCGGAACTACACCCGAAAGGGAGCCTTGTACGAAAGATGCTCTCGGGAACCCGGGTACCCGCCGGGTAGTTGCGGTCGTACTTGTGTAGGTGTCCGGGTACCCGTAGGACGGGCATTCCTTCCTAGAACAGACTCTGCACTGGATACTTCGCCTTGACGGCCGGACACTGGACACGCAGTATGCCGCACGACCACACCACACCCACTAACACCGCCGAACATTCGCCCCCGACTCCAACATAGGTACACAAAAGTGGTACGAGCAACGAAGTCACCACTGCTCGTACTCAAATCAGCAGTTGCAAGTAAAAAGAAATGTGTGTTTTTTTGTGTATTTTTGTTCTTGTGTTGACGCTACAGTACGCACACAAAGTAGTACGAGCAAAAATAACGTATGTACTCGTACTCACTCAACACTGCCATGCAAGAAAAAAATAAAATTGTTTGTTTGGCTTTGTCTTGTGTTTCGACACACAGTACGTACACCAAGTAGTGCGAGCAAAAGTAGCACAATTGCTCGTATTCAACGTTTGTATTTTTCTGGGTGTCTTTTGAATGTGCGGGTACTCTTGCAGATTCCATCGATGGGAAGCCGTGGAGCAGACCCGGGTGGCCCGGCCCTCAAAAACCCCGCAAGTCCCCCGGGATTCTCTTGACCGCGAACCACGAGCGGATGACGGAAGCCACCACGAAAACGAGGGTGACTACAACGACGGCCACGGCCGAGAAGATTTTTCTCGGAAAGTTCTTCCGGGCCCGCCTCCTCCGCGGAGCGCCGGGGGAGCGGAGTCCAAAGAACGACAGGGTGGCCCTGACCACGGCCACGTCCACGGTCACGGTCACCACGGAGACTTTTCTCACAATGTTCTTCACCGTCGTGATCTTCCGATGAGCGAAGAGGCGGAGTCGAAGGAACGTCAGGGGGAGGGAGAGTGTAGACAGCGGGCGGCAGCGGAGACGACGACTATCCAGCGCCAGGACCACTTTTCTCCTTCTACGGGACACCGCCGGCCGTGGGACTTGCTCCCGACTGCGCTCCCCCTCGCCTCGGGTGATGCCGCAGCCTCAGGCCATGCCCCAGGCGGTGGCACATACGGTGGCGCTTTCCGAGCGGGGCGCGCCCGCCCGGTTGTCCCCGCGGCGGCTCCTTTTGCGGGAGCGGGAGGGAGGAAGCTGGAGACCCCTTGTTTTAGGGCTGCGAAGGTGGCGGCGACGGCGGCGGCGTGTTTGGATAACCACTCGGAGGCGGCGGGGTTGTCGTTGTCGCCGGTACATGGGGACGGCGGAAAAGAATATCGTGGCGACGTGGAGACTCGTCTGGCACCCGGGGACGGTGTGGAGGCATCCCCTGGTGACGCGGAGGAGGCCGACACCGACGGAAATTCCAGCGAAGATGGCAAGAATGTGAAAGACGGTGATAACGGGAAAGATGACAATGGTGATGATGAGGATGGGATGGACGAAGCGGATGGGGGAGATGATGTGCGGTCGCTGCAGTTCGGGGCGGAGGCGGTTAGCCGGATGGAGCGGCACCAACGGGAGAGAGAGGAAGGACTCCCCACGAAGGTGTTGAGCTTGCGCCGACCCCCCTCGTTGGAGGCGGAGGAGGGGGCGGACGCGGGGCTCGGGCTGGGGTTGAGGCTTGGTGCGGAGGCGATGAGCTCACCGCCGCCGAGGGCGCTGGAGAAAGCGAGGGCGTCGCCTAGGCCGTGGAGTCCAAGGTGAGCAAGTTTTTTTTTGTCATCGATTCTTCGGCGTTTTATTTTTTGGTGCTTGTTTTTGTAGGTGTTTTTGTCGGTTTTGATGGCGCCAGGAAGGCGTATCGGTGTTGGTTGTCGCAAGGAAGCTGTGTAGTGGTGACGGTGTTGATGAGCTCGCCGTCCCCGAGGGCGCTGGAGAAAGCGAAGGTGTCACCTACGCCGTGGAGCCCGAGATGAGCGAGGTTTTGTTGTCTCAACTTTTGTTGACGGCTTTGTTTTCAGGGACCGTTGTATGACGGTTTTATTTTTATGTCCGTCGGCAGGGCCGGCGGAGTTGTGGTGGCATCCTTTTACATAGGTGGCCGTTATGTGATCATTTTTTTATGACTCTAGTACCACTGCATGTATGGCCGTTGTATTCTATGGACATTGCATATATTGCCGTTGTACCACCCGCTACATGATCCTTGAATGTCCGCCGCTGTGTGTACGGCCGCTGTACGGCCATCGAATGACTGCTGTATGAATGTGTTGTATGTATGACCTACCGGTACACGTGTCTGTGTTGTATGTATGACCTACCGGTACACGTGTCCGCTGTGTGACTGATGCAATGCTGTTGACAGGGCCGGGGGCGTAGTAGTGGCGTCTTTTTACTTGCCTGTGATCCTCACCAAGCAAGCCTTAAAGAGCGCGTCGGAAGACGCCGGAGGAGCGACGGGAGCTGGCTGCTTGGGTACGCAGGGGTGGACAGCGGAATGGGACTACGAACAGCTTGTCGCTCTCCAGGTGATGTCCATGAGATTCAAGTACTGCTGTCACCGTCTCGTTAGTGTGGCACGTTGTAGCTCGGAACCGGAGTTAGTCACGGCTTTTCACGGTCATGACTCGGCCCGTGGGTCGAATCAGGAGATACTTGAAAAGGCCCCGGCTAGAGTCAGGTCGGGCAAGGAGGGTGCTGGAAATCACGCGGATCGAGTCGGATAGAGTCTGGAGGTGTTCAAGTATCATGGGTCGGGTCGGGCCGGGTCGCCCTGACCCGTTCCGGCCCGCGAGAAGGGATCCGATCCGTGAAAATCCCCGAGTTTCGTGCGGTGGAATTCTTGTCGCGAACAGCTCGTTGCTCTGCAGGTGGTGTCCATCATTTATTTCTTATTATAAGGTCCAGGTCCGGCGCTAGTTCGGAGCACGCCTTAGCCCGGGCCCCTAACTGTGTCAAGTGAAAATAGCTTTGCCACAGCCTCGTTCTGCTAAGTATAATTATGGACGGCCTACGGGTTGAATTCCTATCACTCACGTTCCCGTGCAGTCCGAGTTTTTTGCAGGGTGAGCGGCACCCATTCATCCTCTGGTTGTAAGTAGTCCGGTTCCTGCACTCGTACATCGGCAGAGCGGAAGCTTCAGTTCCCGAGGTATAAGGGTTGCAAGGTCTACGCAAGCGCAAAGCGGGTATTCGAGCAGCGCAATGCGATGGGCATGCAATTTTGCGCGTGATGCGGGTGACATACCAACACAGCCTTTGACACGTAACGTTAGTTCTCTTTCCCTTTCATCGGCCACGTTTATGACACACGAAAGGAGGCCAGAGTCCCCAATGTGTCGATCCCGCTTTTTTCCCGGCTTGTTAATGTTGGAAACCCTAGGTAGCGTCTGAATGCGGCCGCCCTTAATGTATCAGGGAGCTTCCGTTAGCTTGACCCTCACCCATACGCCTAGCCCTCCGTGCATCGCAGCTCGTACGGGTAGCTACACATCGTGTTTGTAGCGTCCCATCACCTTGCCGCCGCCACAGTACCGCACTATCCCGGTATCCCATTACCTTGCCACGGTGACAGTTCCGCACTATCCCGGTATGCCACCACCTTGCCGCCGTGACAGCACCGCACTTGCCCGGTATCCTACCACCTTGCCGCCGTGACAACACTTCACTATCCCGGTGTCCCATCACCTTGCCACGGTGACAATACCGCACTATCCCGGTATTCCATCACCTTGCCGCCGTGACAGCACCGCACTATCGCGGTATACTTCGAGGTCCCACTTTAGTGCCCCTATTGCCATCTGGAAAGGCGCCGAACTACTGTAATTAGAGACCACGAGCTGTAGAGTGTATGGATCAGATTGAGTGTTGTAGATGGATGAGAAGGATCGGATGATGGATCAGGTTTTGATGAGGCGGGTTAGATTGATTTTTTTCATCAGATTTATCCGATGGAGCGGATTGATTAGATTGGGGTGAAGCTGCCATCTCCGACAAAGCGAGTAGCATATTTTGTAGTAGGATAGACTTGTCACATGCGGGATGCGTGCACCCTCTAATCCACCCACACCCTCCGACACCCCCCACTGTCACGCCCCCCCCACCCCCCGCGTCCCCGTGTACATTGGCTGGGCAGACGAAGCTTCGAGTTGTACGTGTCGGGACGGTGAGGTGCGATGACCACATCGGAGAAGAGGATAGGGTGAGTCCGAGCGCGGTATCATGCTCGTGTTATCTTGGCGTTTTTCATGTTGGGAGATGACTGGGGACGGTTTGACCCGCTGTGCTGTGTGTGATGTGTCTCATGGTACGGTAGCGGTGACGGATCGCATTTATTTTTTTGCCGAGGCTCATCCTCGCTTGAGAGAGCTCTGCCCTGAGCCAAAAAGGAAGGTGCCACTCGATGGACGATGTACAGTAGGAGTCCCCCAGTAAGAAGCCGGTTGACGGCACTCTTGACTTTTGACGGACAGCTGTCAAGCACCGCTCCATACTAAAAACAGTGTAGTATGTCTGAGGAGGCCTTGACGGGACCAAAGTATACCGTCAACCGGTGTCTTTGCCAGTAAGGCGGTGGTGTGCAAAAGCAGGATGGCCGCCTTATGGAAGGAAGCCGCCTTATTCGTTCGAGGTTGTGAGTGCTATTCTCCAGTCGCGCCGAGCAATTTTGACCGCCTTCTATCGGGATACCGCATTATATAGGGATACCGCCTTATTGGGAGACCTCTACTGTATTCCCATGGCCTCCCTAGGTTAGTAGTAGTAGTAGTAGCAGTAGTAGTAGCAGCAGTAGCAGTAGTAGTAGCAGCAGTAGCAGTAGTAGTAGCAGCAGCAGCAAAAGCAGCAGCAGCAGTAGTAATAGTAGTAAGTAGTAGTGGTGGTGGTAAGTGGTGGTGGTGGTAGTAGTAAGTGGTGGTGGTGGTAGTAAGTGGTGGTGGTGGTGATGGTGGTAGTAGCATTAGCAGTAGCAGTGGCAGTGGCAGTAGCAGTAGTAGTAGTGGTAGTAGTAGTGGTAGTAGTAGTAGTAGTAGTAGTAGTAGTAGTAGTAGTAGTAGTAGTGGTAGTAGTAGTAGTAGTAGTATCCTAGTAGTAGTGGTAGTAGTGGTAGTAGTAGTAGTGGTAGTGGTAGTAGTTGTAGTGGTAGTAGTTGTAGTGGTAGCAGTAGGAGTAGTAGTAGTAGTAGTAGTAGTAGTGGTAGTGGTAGTGGTAGTGGTAGTAGTAGTGGTAGTAGTAGTAGTAGTAGTAGTAGTAGTAGTAATGGTAGTAGTAGTAGTAGTAGTGGTCGTAGTGGTAGTGGTAGTGGTAGTGGTAGTGGTAGTGGTAGTGGTAGTAGTGGTAGTGGTAGTGGTGGTAGTAGTGGTAGTAGTGGTAGTAGTGGTAGTAGTGGTAGTGGTAGTGGTAGTAGTAGTAGTGGTAGTGGTAGTAGTGGTAGTAGTAGTAGTGGTAGTAGTAGTAGTAGTAGTACGGTGACCGGCGATAGGGACAGGTCGCGCTGTCAGTGCTGAAGAAACTGAGGGATACGCCAGCTAGCGCTGGATTGGGAACACATTAGAGGTGGAATTGACATGCGACATGGATTGAAATACATGGAAGTGTGATGAGGTTAAGCTTTAGTTTTCCCCATCCGCCGGAGGATGAAATGTAATCGTGTTTGCAGTGGCACAAAAGTTGACGGTTTTTTCGAAATACAATGACCCTTTCTGCCTTTATTGTGAACGTTTCTCTTGATGTAGGCATTGTTGTTGTTGTTGTTGTTGTTGTTGTTGTTGTTATCAATGGCTTTCCGACGGTATGTTCCGACGTTTTTTTTTTGTTCTCCATGTGCAGCCGGCGGTGGTGAAGGCCCTGCTTAAGCTTAACTGCGTCCCCGTGTTCCTGTCGGAGGCGTTAACCGAGAAGTGCTACAACGGATATTGCAAGGGGGTGCTGTGGCCGGTAAGTTTTTTTTTTCTGATTTTCTCGGAAGGAACTCGCACCTCGGACTGATCACCGACCCCTGCTTGAATATCTAGTTCTTTCATGGGGGATCTGTATGGTGTAGCTCATGTTACCAGTGGGAGCCATACGATCTGTTTAGTCTAGCACGTGTTTCCTTGGTTGGATCTGTTCTCTATAATATACAGATCCTGCACAACATGTCTCATAAAGGCATATACAGGATATACTATAGGTGATGCATAGATGATCTAGATCATGACCTGTCCGAGCTGTGGCAGTACTGGTTTCGCACCCTGGACAGACCAGATGGTTATGTTAACCCCTTTAGAGCCCCCAAGTCCCTACCTATACCAACTTCAAGTAAAATTGTATAAAAAGGGTTTCCAGTTGTAAATGCGTTGATGATGTTTGTCTTCCAGGGCAGATATGTTCCTGGTCTGTATGATCTGCGTGGCCGAGATCAGGTTGCCGGGTGAGAGCCGTGTGATATGCATGGCCTAGCACATGTTTTTCTGGGTTGGAGCTGTACTGCACATGTCACGCACAATATATTATACCATAACGAAAGATGCTAGACCTAGATTATGTTCAGGTCGTTACCTGCCCAAGGTGTGATTGATGCCATGCTGGTACTGGTACTGGTATATGTGCTGGCAGTGCTACTGGGTACCGTGGGGGGTTCCCGATAGTGCCGGTTGATTAGTGCCACTTCCCTGTATAATGCCGATGAAATTCTCAAATAGTGCCGGTTGAATAGTGCCACTGCGCTTTATAGTGCCGGTGAAATTCCCAAATAGTGCCGATTGATTAGTGCCACTGCCCTCCATAGTGCCCGTGAAATCGCTTGGCACGATTTTCCATCTCTACTGTAAACCTCTTGCCGATAGTGCCTA
This sequence comes from Undaria pinnatifida, assembly GCA_012845835.1. Lineage (NCBI taxonomy): Eukaryota > Phaeophyceae > Laminariales > Alariaceae > Undaria > Undaria pinnatifida. The sequence continues at coordinate 1,598,147 of JABAKD010000004.1, read as the reverse complement.
TGCCGTGAATAGTGCAGGTATGTTGATTTACATATACTGTACCTGGTAACTTTTTTCATCGCCGTAAGCAATTGCCAATACCAGTACCAAGTACTATAATAATACTACCGTTCCAGTACCAGTACCAATACCAGTTCCCATACCAGTTCCCATACCAGTTCCCATACCAATACTAGTCCCACTACCAATGCCAACATAGTCGCCCCCCCCCCTAGTACTCATGGGGCCCCCCACTGTATTGGAATTGGTATTGGTACTGGTTGGTGCTGGTATTGGTACTGGTATTGGCACGATTGGGAGCCCCCCGCTATATCGGTATTGGTATTGGTATTTGCACTGGTATTGGTACTAGTATTGACACTATGGGGACCCCCGCACTATGTTGGTATTGGTACTGGTACTGGTACTGGCACTGGTACGGTACTGGCATTGGAACAGTAGGAGGTGTTTGTACTTTGTACTGGGGTTGGTAATTGGAGACTGTAGTTGTAACAGTGAGTAATAGTGATAGCATCTAGTATCATGGTAACGCCAACCGTAGTGGCAGCCGTAACGGCGGTTGTGGTGCGCTTGAAGAGCAGCATGCTGGAGATTTACCCAATGGTATTGGTACTGATTTAGCATAAATGGGAACGGTAAAAGGTACGGTTGTCGTAAGTTTACCGAACGGTATTGATGATGACACAGCATCAGTGGAAACGGCAAATGGTACTGTTGTCGTAATATACCGAACGGTGTTGGTAATGATTGATATTAATGGAACCGGTAAATGGTACTGTTGTCGAAATATGGTGACATTATTTCGGTAGTGGTAGTTTGTAACGGAAATGTAACGGTACGCGTTATGAACTGTAACATTGACGGTAACGGCGGCCTTGTTGCAGGTGATGCACAACATGCTGGAGATTTACGACGATCTGCCCAACTCGCTTCCGAACAGCGAATCGATCAACACCGGCTGGCAAGCCTACAAAGAAGTCAATCGTGCTTTCAGGGACAAGGTAAGATTGCCGCTAGCATTGCCTTTAAGATTCCCGTGTTGGTATTGCCGTTTGGAAGTCGTTCAAGTTATCGTCAAGGTCATCGCTAAGATTGCCGTTGAGATTTTCGTGAGGTTAACCGCTCTTTCAGGCGCAAGGTGAGACCGCCGTTAACGCCTCTACGACCAGAAACCCGTTTTTTGGGACAAATTACTTGAATTTTTGTATAGGGTGAGTTTTTCGGGCTCTAAACAGATTAATATTCCCCGTTAAATATTTTCGTTGATGTTCCCGTTAATATTTTCGTTTCAAGATTACAGTTAAGAATGCCGTTGAAGCCGTTGTAAGCTCAACCGCGCTATTTCAGGGACAAGGTAAGATTTCCGTTAATAATGCCGTAAATATTGCCGTTAAGATTGCCGTTATCTTTGCCGTTAAGCCCACGGTTAATATTCCCGTTGAGATTCTCGTTACGATTACAGTCAAAAATGCCGTTTTTGTGAGGTCAACCGCTGATTCCGGGACACGGTAAGTATTCCCGTTAATACGGCGGTTAAGTTTGTCGGTAAGATTTTACCGTTGATATTGCCGTTGACTTTTGGGTGAGATCCACCACGCTTTCTATGAACAATATAAGGTTGCCGTTGAGAGTGCCGTTGAGATTGCTGCAAGGCCAACGTCAGGGACAAGGTAAGATTACCGTTGATATTATATCCCTCGTATTTTGCCTTCTCCACGATGAATGAGATCCTTATGTGAAACCCAATACCGATTATTAACAACGAGATGACATTCAAGATTGAACTTCAATACTGATGTTCGCGTTCAATATGATACGTGGTATTATTTTCGCTCTTGCCTGTGTGGTTTATTGATCATGCTTATTAGGTCGTCGAGGTGTACCGCGAGGGAGACATTATCTGGGCACATGTCCTTCACGTTATCGTCGTTATCGTCGTTATCGCGAATCACGGATATACGGAGTATGTGAAGTCCACGAACGATATTCGAAAACGCTACGATATTGAATCTGTGATTCCACTGCCGATATTGCTTGCTGCCTTGTTTTCGTGCGTAATGCGTACGTTTAGCGGAGTGTGTGACATCCATGAATGATATTCAATACCGATATGGTGTGGGATACATTATTTTTATACCGATATTGATTGCCCTGTATTTTTGTGCAATGCATACGTTTATACGGAATAGCTGGTATGAGATTTCCGCGAACGATATGCGATACGTTTATACGGACTATGTGATATCCACGAAATATGTTCGATAACGATATGATGCGGAACAATATTATTTCAATACCGATATTGTTACCTGTTATTTTGTGCGTCATACGTACGTTTGTCAGGTTGTCGAGGTGTTCCACGAGGGGGACATGATCTGGGTACATGGCTTTCACCTCGCCATCTTGCCCGCTTTTCTGGACAGGACTGTCAAGGTACGAATCATCTAATGTCGCATGATAAGGGCCACGATCCTAAGGAGGATTTTTTTAGTCAAATAAAAATTGAAAAATGAGCGAAAAAAAGGAACGCCTTTTCGCTTTTAAAGAGGTACCTGTTCGATTTTGAAGGAGGACCTGTTCGCTTTTAAAGGAAGACCTTCACGTTTTTTGATGATAAACGCGAGTTCGTTCCAAACGACATTCTGTTTTGGGACATATCTTTTCGTACGCGCTCTGCTATCCGAAACGCCACAAGGGGTGGACACACTTCGGACCTTGCGGTCACTGTCATCGAGGTTTGGGCACGATCCGTGCAGTGTATCGCGCATGGCAAGCATTTCAAGGTTTTTCGCCCGCTGGTATTTCCAAGACAAAACACCCTGGGTTTCTGCATGAGATGCGTTTTTTTCCCCGCGTTTTTTGCCCCCTGTTTTTTTATTGTTTTTGTGCGAAAGAAGATAAGAGACGACAGACAGCATACAGCACACCTGGTACCAGGTATAGCACATGATACGGTCGGGGTGTGAGTTTTTTTTTTCTGTCAAGAGCTTCTCGCTTGAGGACCTCTATTTTTTTTTTCTTCTTTTTTTTGTTCACGCACATCGACTTTCCAGCTTCTGGACAAGTCGTGGTCACAGGTGTCGTCCCTTCCCCCCCCCCCGGTTCTTGCCTTCAATTTGTATCGCGCATAGGGTTCAGCAATCCCACTGCTCGTCGATTTGTCATCAATAGTGTTGCTTACTCACGCTCTCGCGCTTTCCGCAAGTCAATTTGTGCACATGAAAATCTATACCCCCACCCAACCAAAGCCGATGTTGAGCATAGAATTCAAAGTGGCTGGCGATGACCCAGCCGGTGGGTGGCCCAGGTATCCCAAAAATCAGCCATTTGCTAAACAAGAATGACTTTCCGACGATTTTGTTAATGTGTTAACGCCTTCACCGCTGGAAAGCCATTTATGGAGACGAAACTACTTGGAAATAGTATGGGGAATGGTGTTGGGGCCATTTTTTTTATTTTTATCTTGCACGTCTACTTCTTCCAGCTTCCGGACAAGCCGTGGTCACAGGTAGGTGTCGTCCCTTCTGCCCCCCCGGTTCTTGCCTTCAATTTTTATCGTGCATAGGGTTCAGCAATCCCACTGGTCGTCGATTTTTCATCGAGAGTGTTGCTAACTCACGCTCTCGCGTTTTCTGCAAGTAAATTTGTGCAGAAGATAAAAGTCCCAACGAATAAATACGAGTATGCACTCGGCGGGGCTCGAGCTCACGAAACTGACGTAAACAAGGCTCGAGGATTACCTGACACGCCACCGGGGCGACCGGTGTCGGGGTCCTTAGCCCCTTTCGAGCCCCCAAATCTCTCCCTACACTAATTTCAAGTAAGTTTGTCCTCGAAAAGAGTTGCCATTCGTAAAGGCGTTAACCCCTTTACAACTGGAAACCCGCTTTTGGGGACAAAATTGCTTGGATGTAGTATAGGGAGTGGTTCGGGGGCTCTAAAGGCGTCAAGGGCTTAACGAGCCTCGTCATTCAGAAGCCGTTTCAGCCAAAAAGTGGTATATACCTCAAGGCTTACATCGTAGCACGCATGATACTTATGCGGTAGCCTGTGGCTAGGATTTCTCACAGCAGGACATTGGTAACTGTCGATGGTTTGTGTGCGGCTTGTGTGCGTTGGTTTGATAATTTGGAAGAGTTGTCTTGATATTTTTTTGTACTCGTATACGTACAAAGTTGAATAACGTCAGCTGTGAGTACGACCAATTGGATGGTTGAAACTCAACTTTGCAAGCTGCGTGGCACATGTATATTTCATTTATGATACTGGTATGGTTTTTGTGAATTAAACCTGCGATATGGTTGCTACTACACAGTTGCACAAATTTTATAATAAAGATAAAAATCCACTTCGAACATTTGTGAGATTTAAGATTTCGTCGGAACTCATGTTTTGCAAGCTGTGTGATACTCCGATCGCGCGTGTTTCTGGGCATACACTTGTCCTCAGTAAGGATAATAGGTTGGCGACTCCCCTTAGAACTAGCTCGTACCAGGGTCCACAGGTGATGTTCATCAATCCGTGCGCGGAAACTATGAAGCACAACACCCGCATTACAGCAGATCAAGTCACGTTCGGCGGCGGACACGGAGACTGCAGGAAACCAGGCTTCAGCCAGCTTGCTTCAGCCATTTCGAAAGGGATCCCTAGTTGCTTTTCATATGCGCGGTTTAAGTTGGGCGCTCACAGTATTCCGGAAAAACTGGTCGACGACTTAGTGCCAGCCAGCTCACAGCCCTCGTCGTTGTTCTTCCTGCTGCGGGGGTCCGCAGGTGGCGCGCATCGGGCTGTTTCTCCACACGCCTTTCCCCCCGAGCGAGGTGTTTCGGGCTCTGCCGCAGAGGCAGGAACTTCTTAGGGGAATGCTGGGTGCCGACCAGGTATGTATGGTGTTGGATTTCTGGGAGGGGAAGGGGGAAGAAGTGGGGGGGGAGGGAGGGTCACGGTCATGTCGGAACTTGATGATGTTGGTGTTGGTGCTGATGTTGATGCGGGTGCTCGCGATGGCGCGTTTTGTTGGTGTTGATGTTGATGCTCGTGTTCGGGTGCTTGTTGATGCTTGGTGTTGATGCTGATTTGGATGTTCCTGAGTTCGTTCCTGTTGGTGTTGATTTTGATGTTGGTGCTCGTGTTGGTGCGTTTTGTTGATGTTGATGTTGATGCTGATATTTGGGTGCTTGTTTATGTTGGTGCTGGTGTTGATGCTGATTTTTTATGCTCCTGACGATGGTCGTGTCGGTGCCGATGTTGATGTTAGTGCGTTTCGTTGATGTTGATGTTGAAGTTGATGTTGAAATTGATGTTGATGCTGATGTCGATGTCCATGCGGATGTTGATGTTGACGCTGATGCCGATGCTGATCTTTGATGACCTGGACGATGTTCACAATGCTTCTGATGATGATCCCCTTGTCGATGTTGATGGTCAGGTCGGTTTCCACCGCTACGCGGGCAGCCGCCACTTCATGTCCTGCTGTCGCCGTCTCCTAGGTCTGCAGCACGTCTACAATCAGGAGGTAAAAGCGTCCACTGAATTTTGGCGACTCTTCCGACGAATTACTCTTAAATGTACTTTGTTCCAGCCAAGTACTCTTGAGTTACACTTAGTTCCGACACAGTACCTGGACCGAAGCTTTCCCTCCTATTGAACTATTTTTCAGACCAAATACCTGAATCAAAATTCTCTCCTCTACTCGAAACGATGAATTTTTTGTCAGACGGCGCTGATGACAATCCCTGATGGGGGGAAGGCTGCGATTCTCACACGCACAGCAACGCCGGGGGTCGATACATGAGCCTCTCTTCACCTATATCCTATCCTCTCCCCTCTTCTTGGTTTTTTTTTTTGGCGTTGCACCACACGTCGGACAGGTCAAATCCCTATTATCCAGGATCTGTCATGTAGGGCAGACAGATCCCTGATCTATATGATCTGCGTGATCTAGATTAACGCCTTTACAACTGGAGACCAGTTTTGGCGACAAAAGTGCTTGAATTTTGAGTAGGGAGGGGTTTGGGGGCCCTGGTGGGAGCCGTATGATCTGCCCGACCAAGCACACGTTTCATGGGTTGAATCGGTACTACACAGATCCTGCACAACATAACATGGCCACAGATATAGGAACTAAATGGTCTATATGATCTGTATTGGATCTAGATGATCTATATAGGACAGATCACCCCCACCTTGACGTCTAGCATTCTAGTACATGAACCGCCTAGGAAGAGCCTGCGGCAGCACGAGGATGAAAATGCGTCGCGTATATATGTCGTATAGCTCCTACCGTTGGGTGTATATGTCGTATACCCTCTTAGTGGCGTCACGGGCTGCATCGTGTGACGGAGAGTCCGGAATCGTCAATTTATTTTGTTGCTTTTTTTCCTCTGAAGGCCCGAAGGGGTTACATTGATGGTACTCACAGCAGGCTTACGTATTTGAACCAATTTCACGAAAAACAAGTCCCTCTACTCGTAAAACGTTTTTTTTTTTTCTTCTTTTTTTTCTTTTAACCAGACGGGGCTGATGCAAATCGCGCACGGAGGCAAGGCGGTTATTCTAACACACCGCCACGCCGGAGTGGACCCTAACAAGGTCAGGGCGTCTCTCCACGAGCGGGAGTCGCAGGAAGAGGAGGCGAGGCTAAGGGAGTTGCACCGCGACCGCGTCGTGATTGGAGGGGTGGAGAGCGTGGAGAAAGTTAAGGGCGTCTGGCTTAAGCTGCTGGCGTTTGGTGACATGTTGGAGCGCAACCCTGATCTTGTGGGCAGGTGAGGGTGGTGAGGACACTCCTTCTAATTTGGAAGCCGGGAATTGCATCTACGCTGTATTTCGTGTTTGGACGCCGCTTCTGCACACCGTTTAGTATGTGCAGGTGAAGGAGATGAGTGACGAGGGAAACTCCTAGTTTCACACTGGTTGTGCAAATGTACCAGGTATATATCTATGCACCAACGGCTACAAACCAACGGCTACCCGCTACCCGTCAAGGGTAATTTAAAGGCCAATGGTTACAAACCAACGGCTTCAAAAGTCGGTTACGAGCCAACGGTTGCAAAGCAAAGGTTGCGAACCAAAGGTTACAAACCAATGGTTACAAACCAGAGGTTACAAACCAAGGGTTACAAAACAGAGGTGACAAAACAGAGGTTAAAAACCACACTATTCGCCCCGCTTTGATTTGTCAGGGTGAGCATGCACGAGGTCGGGATCGCCAATCCTGCGAGGGAGGCGGACTATCGCGCGTGCCAGCAAATGGTAAGAAGCTCATGAGAGCAGCGATCGTCTTTTTTTCAAGGGTTATTTTTACGAGGCAGTAGTACAACATGTTACTTACGTCACTGATTTTTGTAGAGCTTGTAGAAGAGTTGTATACCCTTCACGGGGAACGACCCGCCGCAATTTTCAATTTTCAGGCACGGGCGTCGTAGCTGCGCTGCAACCTGTCATATAACTCGGGAAGGAGGGGCGATCATTGATATCTGTATTGTGGTTTTTGGTTCCATTGCTCTTGTTTCACTGCATGCCCGCGGGTCGTCACTCTGACAGCACTCCAGACAGCAGGCGCGTTCGTCTAAACTCACGATTACCGTGCGGTTCGTACGGTGCAGGCAGCCCAACCGCTGTAGTTTGTAGCCGCGAGTTGGTTAGTTGTGGGGACGGGGGAACTCCATGCTGTAGTTGAGTGGATACCCACGGCCATGTGAGTTCAGTTTGCACATTTGACCTTTTCACTTGTGCGCCTTTTTCCGTATCGTGCGTTTTTAGGCGGAAAAGAGTAGTATTTCCCTGACGACTTTTGATTTCACTTGGTTTTTCGGATCTTCCTAGGGCTCCAGCACCTTTGTGTGACCACGGACTCTAGATTTTTGACAAGAGTTAATGTGAGAAAACAACAACAAAACAACAAGAAGCGTTGTGGTGAATCATGTCAAGCCATTTTGGTGGTGTATGCTATTGTGTATCGTGTCGTGCCTGATTTATTGTTTCGTATCGTGTCTGTTGTCGTGTTTGGTGACGTGGTTTACGTCGTGTTTTATGTCTTTTCTGATGCCGTGTCTCATGTCGATTATCTTGTCGTGCCATAGCGTGTCTTGTGGGGTGTCCTCGTGTCGTGTCCGATGTAGTGGATCATGCCGTGCCTGGTGTCGTGTTTCGTGTTGTGCCTGGTGTCTTGTTTATTGTTGCGTCTGTGTCGTGCTTGGTGTCGAGTCTCGTGTCGTGTTTTTTCATGTCAGCGTCTGATGCAGGCTATCATGTCGTGTATTGCGTATTGTATCGTGTCGTGCCTGATATCATGTCTCATGTCTCATGTGTCGTGTCGCGTCTGATGTCTCGTGTGTATTGTCTGACGTCTGCTGTCGTGTGTTTTGTCGTATCTCTTGTCGTATCTCTTGTCGTATCTCTTGTCGTGCCTGATGTTGCGTCCAATGCCATGTTTTGTGTCGCGTTTCATGTCGTGTACCATCTGGTGTGTCACGATCATGGCGTGTCTAATGATTCTGATGTCGTGTCTCATTTGTCTCACGTCTTGTCTCATGTCGTGTCGCATGTCGTGTCTCATGCCGTGTCTCATGTCGTGTCTCTTGCCGTCTCTTGCCGTGTGTCTCATGTCGTGCTTGATGTCGTATCTCGTGTTTTTTTGTGGCTTGAAGCTGATGAGGGTGGTGGAGCGGCTGAACTCCAACCACGGAAAGGGCACCGTCGTCTATGAGGAGCGTCAGGCTGCGGACATCACTCTCGCCCAGAGGTAAGCTGTTCCTAATCGTTTTCTGAGAGGACACGATATCGATCTACAATGAGCTATGATTGAGTACCCGGTAGTCCACTGAGAGGACGCCGTTTCTATCGGTAACCATGGTCCGAATCGGGTTGATTTACATGCGGAGTATGTATCTGATGGTGCTGTTGATGGTTTCCACCTGAATTCTCGAAAGGGTTTTCAATGTTTGACCGAGAAGACAACATTCCACTAGCATTCTCGCTCAGAGGTCAGCTGTTGTTTGTGACTGAGAAGACAACATTCTACTGACATTTTCGTTCAGAGGTTAGCTGTTGTTTGGCAGAAGACAACATTCTACTGACATTCTCGTTCAGAGGTTAGCTGTTGTATGACCTAGAAGACAACATTCCATTGACATTCTCGTTCAGAGGTTAGCTGTTGTTTGGCAGAAGACAACATTCTACTGACGTTCTCGTTCAGAGGTTAGCTGTTGTTTGGCAAAGGACAACATTCTACTGACATTCTCGTTCAGAGGTTAGCTGTTGTTTGAGGGAGTAGACATCATTCCGCTGACATTTTCGCTCAGAGGTCAGTTGTTCATAGTGGCTTGACTGGCGGCCAAACAGCTGTTCTTTCTAAAAAGAAAGTCCCAGGAAGGTTACAGTACGCCAGAGTATTTGCCCCCTCTAGAATGTCACACTCGTCTTTTTGGGACAAAGGTTGACTTGTAATCTCATGGCAGTCTTTAAATATGAATATTACTGTTTGCCTGAGACAGACACTTTTTCACTCTCAAGACCCAGGAACGCTATAAAGTATCGACCTCTCAATCGATCGCATTCACAGCTGACTTTATTGTTTTGTTTCCAGTACGTGAGCTGTGAGTTCAACCGATTGAGTGGTCGGTACTCGATGGTCGGTCGGTACTCCACGTTGCGAGCCGCTTGGCAGTTGGGCCGCCGGTGCTTTACGCGCGTATTTGCAAATAACTTGGTAAAGTACTTGGCTGATGACTGATGGAGTGACGGTCTTTGGGTCGCCCGCTTAATGTTACCTGTTGCGTTTAGTCTTTATCGATTGGCGTTTCTAAGTGTCAACTGTTGCGTTTCGTTTTTCGACAATTGGCGTTTCGCGCACAGCACGCGATAGCACACGCCAGCTCTTAATATCTTGAAAGATGATAGTTTGAGGGTTGATATTACTGGACGAGAGTGAGAGCATGGCCTCGTTTGTACTGAAAATAGTGTAGGGCACACCCTGCCTTACATGAGAATTCCAGCCTAGGCTTGAAGTAAGAGATCATTAACTGGTGTTGCATAGATGTGGCGGCATTTTTCATGCGGGCGATCCAAACATAACCCTTCAGTTGGTTGAAGATGCGTCGACGGCTGCTGTTGCACCTTTTTCATACTTCTGTATTTGTCAGGGCGGCGTTGATGAGGGTGTCGTCGGTGTTCGTGACCACCCCTCTCCACAATGGCCTGAGCACCACCCCGATGGAGTACCGGATAGTGCAGGAGCAGGAGCAAGACGTGGACGCTAACAAGGTAGGCCTTTTTTTTGTGTTTTCATATGTTGAACAGATCAAGATGACCGTACGTTGTGTCCCCGAACCCCCCCCCCCCAAAAAAAAAAGGCCTGGTATGATATGCGTTTTTGACGAGATTCTCGATCTCGCTACTGAGGCGTCTTTTTTTTTTGCCACTAAGAAAACAAAAACTCCGTCCCTACACTGCCCCCTCCCACCCCCACCCCCCGGTCCTGTCTTCGCTTTGCGGGAGTACTAGATAATCTCAGCAAGCGCCAGGGCTTTTTAGCCCGTCGGAGTCAAACACTGTTTTCGACGAAGTTCTCGCTCACAGCTGTTTTTGCTTCTTTTTTTTAACCTTATCCCGTCTTCTGCCTGCCTGGCCCCCGTTTTCCTCCTTTCAGGGGACCGAATCGTCTCGGAAAGCGCCAGGGGTGTTGATTTTGTCAGAGGCGGTTTCGTGCTGGCCAGCCATGAGGGGGGGGATTTCTGTCAACCCCTGGAAAGTGGAGAGTGTGGCGGAGGCGATGGCTGTCGCCGCTGCCGCCTCCGCCGCAGACAGGATCGCGTGGCATCAGGTATTCTATTGGGCAGCAAGAGGAAAAATAAGAAATATTACTTGAGAAAGAGGAAATGAAATAATAAGAAATAACTGGTGGGAAATCACGAATAAGAAAGGTGTTCCTGGAAAGTGGAGACCGTGTCTGAGGCGATGGCTGCCTCCGTCGCTGCCGCTGCCACGGGTAGGACGGCATGGCATTAGGCACAGCAGTAGCAGCAGCAGCAGCAACATACCAAGTACCGGAAATATGCACCACGCACCAAATAGAAGAGACCGGTAGAAAGTACCTGGTACAAAACAGAACTGTTGACGCGTGCGACATCGCTGATAGTGCACACGAACTCCTCGACGTGCCTTTAGCTGGTTGGTACGCATCTGTTTCACCGTCGGCGTGTCTCGTGCTGATTGGTACGCATTTGTTTTGCTGTCCGTGTGCCTGGTGCTGATTGATTGTTGCGTGTCTGTTTCGCCTCTTGTTGCTGATTGTTTTTTGTGCTTCTTCTCCAGGAGGACGTGGAGTGGTGCGAGTCTAACACCACCGCTGCTTGGGCGGAGGATGTGCTCGGTGTGCTCAGCACGGTAAGAGCGCCTTGGTACCTCCGAAGTTTAGGAGCAGGATGTAAGAAGCAGCCGACGCTTGTTGCGCGAATGTTTGATGGACGAGTCGACCGTCTGGCAGCGGCTGGGCTTGTGGCCCTGCCCTAACGCAAGGTAACAGCATCGCACAATTTGTTGTCCATTTCCTAACTGATGCTCGCCAATTATTGAGAACCTATTTAGTGATTATAGTAGCCCGTGACCTTGCTGTTCCGCGTCTACTATACCTCGGTTTTTTGTTTTTTGTTTTGGTGTACGCAGGTGCCGAAAGAGAATCGATGCCGTTATGCGACGACTGGGTTAGGTCTCACCAGCAGGGTAGTGGGGACGGATCCCACCTTCAGGAGGCTCGACACCAACGCCGCTCGCAGAGCCTTCAGGTAGCCCTCGTTGATGTTGTTGTTGGTGTTGGTGTTGGTGTTGGTGTTGGTGTTGGTGTTGGTGTTGGTGTTGGTGTTGGTGTTGGTGTTGGTGTTGGTGTTGGTGTTGGTGTTGGTGTTGGTGTTGGTGTTGGTGTTGGTGTTGGTTGTTGGTTGTTGGTTGTTGGTTGCTGTTGTTGTTGTTGTTGTCATGACTTCGTCTTCTTGTCCTGTTTCATCTTTGGTGTTATTCGCAGCAGCATCGTAGTATACTCAACATTTGCCTGGCCTGTCGTTGTCGTTTTGCTCTTACCAGCGCGAGCAAGTCCCGAGTATTTTTCCTGGACTACGGGGGAACTCTCGTCAAGGACACCCCTCGTTACCCCTCTGCAGGTAAATAACCGTATGCCGCGTACCATCGTAGAAACCCCCCCGCCAGCCACAATAGAGGTGCACCACTTTTTTTGTAATACTACCCCTCAATTTGGAAGCTTTGAAGACATGATCCTCCCAAACAAGTGATTTGGAGAAAAAACAAAACTGCTACCTACCGGATGAAAAATACCACGGCCTAGGCACACAAGCAAGAATCATTGCAAAAAAAAATGGCCTGTTTCCGACGTTTTTGGATTAAGAAGCCCCCTCATTAACAAAAAAAAATAGCCACAACTTGCTGCCTCTGTCGTATCAGGCGTCTGGCGTGACACTTTTATCGCGCCCCAACGGAGCATGCATACATACAATACCTGGTATGTATCAGGTACCTGGTATGTATCCGGTACCTGGTATGTATCAGGTACCTGGTATGTATCAGGTACCTGGTATGTATCAGGTACCTGGTATGTATCACGTACCTGGTACACGTTATGAATAGCGAGAAAAGCGACTGTTTTGCGGCGTTTGTTGTTGGTGCTATGGTGCTGGTCTTGTTGTGCTGTGGCGTTGTTGTCTTGGTGTATACTGGTTGGTTTGTGTTTTATTGTGTTGTGTTGTCTCGTTGTCTCGTTTTATGGTTGGTTTGCGGGCTTGTTGCTTGGTTGTGGTCGCACGGTCTTGTTCTTTTTGGTTTGTTTCTGTATCGTGTGTTTAGGTTTTGTTACCTTGTTTTATTTTGTCGCGGTGGCAGGTGGGGCGATGTCTAAGATGGATCCTTCTTGGACGCGGTTTGGCGATGAGTCCAAGGTGAGCTCGGTCGAGGAATGCAAGGCCTCCTTGCTCGATTTTGATGGTCATTGGTTATTGTTCTTTTCCATCTTCCTCTTTACGCCACTGCGGGCTGGTTTCTTTATGTTGCCTAGCGTATCTCTCGTAGTTATGAATAGACGTACGGTACGGCAAGGGCACACCTACATTTCTCAGGGTCCTTCCTTGAGGAGCTTTACACCAGAGACCCAAACGCTGACGGTGGAAGAAAAATGAAGACGCAGCTTGACGAACAGCAGTCCCGTGGCTTTCATAGGTACACAACGAGTACTAGGGTGACCCAGAAATGGTGTTGTCCCGCTCAAAATGGCGATTGTAGTTTTCGTTCACGGCACGATTCAAGATCACTTTGTTGACCCTGGTACTAGTTGGTACTAAGGGGAGTCGCCGACCTATATCCTTCATGATGACATGTGAGCCCCGTAATACGCGCGATCGGAGTATCACAACACAGCTCGCAAAGATGGGTTTAGACAAAATCCTCGATCTCACAGCTGTACGAAGTGTATTTTTATGTAGTTTTTTTATGGTATTGGCACGAGATTGGGTTTTGTTTGGTAGTTAAGGGTCTACTTCAGACCGCGAAAAAATTGTCCGCGTTATCCCTGTCGTAGAAGAATGCATTATATCGGAATCGATATCATATCGGAGCAGCAATATCGGTTCCGGTCCGATAAGTGCCTAAGAAACCGATATTCGATGAAGCAATCCGATAGCCAACAACCCGATATCTATAGGCCCGGATGGGATGTTCTCGTGGTAAATATCTTCGATTTCGATGTAATAGCCGATGTTCGAGGCGAAAATACCAGTGATCCGATGTATTATATGTAATCGCATGTTAAGAAGAGGTGACGGACGGTTATCTCTGCATGATTGTATGATGTCTTGTACGCGCCGCATGAACGTTGCGGTTTGTGTGTCGGAGCGCAGGCGCTGCCTCTGCGACCCGGAAGGCCTGTGCTGGAGGGTCTTGAGGACCTATGCCGAGATCCTCGTAACGTGGTCTTTGTCGTGAGCGGGAGGGGGAGGGACGAGCTTGAAGAAGCATTCGGACACATCAAGGTATGGTGTTAGATCAGGTCAATGCGCAGATTAGATCATTGTACAGATGACGCAGACCATTTTCACCGACCTGCGTAGTCCGTACCACGTTCCACGGGGCTGATTTCCATTGATTGACCTGGTGGATCCGTAGATATTTTCCGCAGGAGTATTAGTGGTATCAGCTAGGAGAGGCGGGCTTGAACAGGCGTTCGGCCTCATAGAGGTACTGTTACCGGTGAGAGTTGCTGTTTAACACCGCGCCAAAAAAAACAGGAGATCGCTTGAGGTCAGAATGTACGACCGCCGCCGCCGATGACTAACACACTCAAGCTGTCGACAGTTGTTATTGTCCATGTGTGCGTACACTTTGGCATGGTATGATTTGCACACGCCGGGACGTATAACATCTGACGCGACGTGAGACCGTGTTGTGAACGTCCAACGCGGCGTAACACGTTCTTGTCTTGTCTCCATATCTGTATATTTTGTTATCTTATGTTAACTTCTGATGTTATATTTTCATGTCTTTTCTTGTGTTATCTCATCTTATCGTGTCTTATCCTATCTTATCTTTTCTTACCGGATATTTTCTGATATTTTCTTATCCTATTTTGTCTTTTCTTATCTTATCTTAACTTTCTGATACTTTCGTATGTTATCTTGTCTTTTCTGATAGTCCGTTATCTTATCTTATCTTACATGATCTGACCTGATCTTGTCTTGTCTTGACTTGTCTTGTCTTGTCTTGATTTGACGTGCCTTGTCTTGTCTTGTCTTGTCTCGTCTTTTCATCTTTATTATGTGATCTTATCGTGTCTCAAGTTATCTTATCTTCATCTTTGTTTATCTTATCTTATCTTATCTTATCTCGTCTAGTCTTGTCTTATCTTATCTTATCTTATCTTATCTTATCCTGTCTGAAGTTATGTTATCTTGTCTTATCTCATCTTCTCTCGTGTGATTCCAGGGTTTGGGTTTGGCTGCTGAGCACGGTTCCTGGTTCCGGTGGCCTGGCGCCAAAAAAATGTGAGGAGTTCACCGGAATGCTGGCATGTATGTATGTATGTATGTATGTATGTATGTATGTATGTATGTATGTATGTATGTATGTATGTATGTGTGTGAAGATATTTTTTTCGCTTGTGGAGCCTTCAAAGTAGAGGCTCGCGCTTCTCGGTAACGCGCCCCGTTACATGGCACCCACAACATATACATGGAACATTTCTAGTTTGAAAACAAGCTGGTTAATGGATGCACCCCTACATGTTACCATCAGTTAGTAGCAGCAGTAGTAGCAGTAGTAGTAGTAGTAGTAGTAGCAGTAGTAGTAGCAGTAGCAGTAATATAGTAGCAGTAGTAGCAGTAGTAGCAGTAGTAGTAATAGTGGTTCGCCCGCCGACTTGCCGACTAAAGTCAGTTAATTGGCTAACGGCATCTACCGATTAATGTTGGTGGTGAAACCCTGCCGACTCACAGCTCTGTCAGTTGAGGATGCCCCTGTCCGTCACAAGAGTTCGGGACAAAAATGTGCTGCCCCTACATCGTAACGCACCTAGTGACCAATCGGTTTGTTTGTGTAACCGTTCGTTGGCGTTGACCAATCGGTTTTGCAGGAAGAAGGGAGGCGGTGATAAGGAGGGGAAAGGGGACGGGGAGGGTGTGGATGATGGGGGGTGGGAGGCTCTTCACCCGGGAGTGAAGGACACGGCTTGGAAGAACGTCGCCAGGAGATTCATGCAAGATTTTCAGGTAGGAAGGCAACATATGCTGGACGGTTTCACGGTTTGAGAGCCCCTCGGAAGGGGCTAGTAATAGTAACTGCTGGGGCCTAAAAAACGCGATCCAAACGGTCGAAATGCGCAACCTTGTCGACCTTACCGACCGTCTGTTCATGGCGCGAGCGCGTAGCAGGATGAGTACAGCATCATATGCACGCGTGTCGTACGTCGGGAGACGCGTAAGTTGTCCACCTCCTACGCCAGTACCCCGTTTTTTTTTTCTTTGGTTCGGTCGATGATTTATCGTCGATTCTATTCGTCATTTTCTCCCTCGTACGGCGCTGATCTCTGCTCCACTCTTATCTCCGATTGAGCATCGTACAGGTTTTAGTATGGGCGTCACAAGGCGTGACGAGCCGATTTTTAACCACTGTAAAGTCCGTGTTCTGTTATCGCGGACGCTCTTAAACTGGGTACTCCAACAGTGTACCTGGTGCTTAGTATTGGCTTGTGATTGATTTCACAGTTTTTGTCATCTGATGTGTACCATTTGCAGTTTCGATGCTGGGCGAGTGCTTTTTTTTCTGGGAAACTTATCAGTATATTTTGATACCGCCGGGACCTGACCAGAAGAGTAACTGGCAGTATATTGAGAAGTGGCAGTACGTGTTTTCTCTGCTGTGGCCTCTGCTTAAACGAATGCTGCGTGTAACTGGCGGCGTATTGACAGTCATCACTGTATTTGATTATGTTGTAACATCCCGTTGTCGCTTGATTCGTACCAGGTATGTAGTTTGGGGTCAATGAGGTCTCTCTGTTGCGAACAGCCGGGGGCTCTCACCCGCGGTTACTGGCCCCGCTTTTGAATATTTCTGTTATGAAGGCGGCACCTCGTCGCCGAGGGTAGCTACTCGAGTAATAGCTAAACGCCGCAAAACAAACGAACGAAAAACGAGATGTCGTTGTCGGCGTGCCTCGCGCACAGCAATGGGCGGGCGGAATGGTCTGGATGGTTTGTTTTTTCCTAACTAAGTTCTCCCTTCGTGCTGTAGGGAGGTTGATCGCGATAGAAGTTGTTTGAATACTCGCTTTCTCTCCTAAGTATGTATAACGGAGGCTTTCTCCGGCTGCGGGGACACAATTCGTGCGTCCCCTCCTTTTGATTTCAAGGTTGAAATGAAAACACTCCGTTGTTGCTTGATTATTCGTATGCGGTTCTGGATCAATAATAAGACCTCTCTGCTGCCGCCTGCGATCACACCCATTCTTGTTGTTCCTTGGCCTTTATCTTGCTGCCACCCGAAGCGTATGCGGTGTTGTGTTATCATTCCCGTAGGCCCCTTCTCGTCCTTCACATCATACCGCACTTGCTACCCTTTTGATCTCCGGTTGATTCGGTTTCGATTCCCCCGTACGTAGGCCGCGTCGTTGTCTGCACCCGTGGCGACCTGCGCCCATCGTAGCTTCCTCGGATATTTATGGCAGCACTCCGTTTGGACCGTTTGATGTCGCGGGGTAGCCTTTCGCGACGATACCACCGTCCCATCGGTGCGACGACGCATGGCATGCGGCGACGGTGGTGTTTTGGGAAAAACTCGCGCAGGTGGTACCGAGTCCCCCCCCCTCCCCCCCATGGAATGCGGACGAGTAGTAATAGCTGGATCATGTTTTGAGCTCCGCGCGCGGGGTACGGCGTGTGCTGTTACGCTGCCTAGCTCGGCTCTTCGCCTTTTTGCGATCGCAGCGGACGGTATCTGGCAGGATACTGTCAAATGTCAGTATATTTTATACTGCTGCGACAAAGCCTGATTTGTTAGTGTCACCTCGTAGTAGTATGGTGTATTATGATATGTTGATAACACCGGCTGTACTTTTGAAACTCCCGATAGTTATCAATATATTGATATGGCTGGATCACGTGAGTAACTGGCAGTATATTGAAAACTATTGAAAGCTGTATGTATTCGATAATGCTGAGCGTAACTGGCAGAATGTAATGCTAGTCGACAATTTGTTGGTATTGAGCAGAATATTTGGTGCTGCTGTGACCTGACCATGTGAACAACTGGTAGTATATTGATGTGACCTGACGAGATGAATGCTGCGCGTTTGTGCCACGACGAACGGTAAAATCTAGATTCACACTCATGGGTCGTATATGGAGGAGAAAGGAACGGCGATGCTCTGGCATTACGGTAATGCGGAGCCGGAATTCGGCGCAATGCAGGCAAGCACGTAACTAGTGGTTGCGTTGTTGTTGGTGTTGGTGTTGGTGTTTGTTTTGGTGTTGGTGTTGGCGGTGTTGTTGGTATTGTTGGTGTTGTTGGTGTTGTTGTTATTGTTGGTGTTGGTGTTGGTGTTGGTATCGGTGTTGTTGTTGTTGTTGTCGATATTGTTGTTAGTATACAGCTACTCAATTGAGGACCTGCTCGATAGGCAATCTGGCAAGGGGGTGGCCCCGCTCCGTCTTTGCTGTGTTTCTGCTGTTTGTTGTGTGGGTTGCTTTATATCATACGCTTGCCGTGTTTGGTACATATTTACCGCGGTAGTACCATCCCATTTGTGTGCTGTGCTTCCGTTGCGTGTTTGCGTGTGCCGTGCCTGCTACATATATATTTCTCGATATTACCATCTCATATACCATGCGATGTCATGCCATGCCATGTCATTCCATTTTCTGACTGCGCAGGCGAAGCAGCTGCAAGATGAGCTGACTGATGTGCTCTGCTCCTCCAGCGCCTCCACTACCGCTGTCGAAGGCGTCGCCATGGCCGGGGTGGCGGGGGTGGGGGGCGTTCTGCCCGTTTGTTTGGGGGGAGGGGAGAGTAACGCGCTCTCGTGCTCCACTCGCTCTTCGTCCGTCGCTTCGGAGGCTTGCGGCGCCATCGATATCACACATGAGGAGGGCCGAAACTCAGCGCAAGGCGGCGGGGCTTACCTTGAGGTTTGTTCCATGGTTTTTGATCCTTTTTTTGTTACAGTACCAGTGATTTGATTTCACTGTCTGTTGTTACCAGCGAAGGTTGTTGCCTCTTTACTCCTCGTTGCATGTCGTCCTTTGTTAGTTTTCTCCTTTCGTTCTTTTGTTTTCCCTTTCTTCCTTGTTTACTGCGCTATTATTCCCTTTTCCCCTTGGTTCCGTCCTCCTCCCCCTTTTATTGTCCTCTTTTTTTGTTTTCCTTTTTTTTTGTGTTTCCGTTGTTTTCCTTTGCTTTCATTTTTATTTGTTTGTTTTTTTACGTGTCTGTTTCTTTGCCTGAAAAAAAAACATTTTTAGGTTCGAGCTAGAGGCTCAAGCAAGGGAAATTTTGTCCACATGGTTTTCTCCAGGATGGGATGGTGCTCGGGCGGTGCAGGCCCAGAAGGGGGGCCAGATGACCAACACCACTCGGCCTCTGGTCGGTTCTGCCTGTGTATTGGAGACGACGTCAGTGACGAAGACATGTTCATCGCCGTCAAGGTGAGTCTAGGGCTCAATACGACACGCATCGGACGAAAATGACGGCCTGGATGGTCTTTTTAATAGATCTTGTAGCTGCCGGCATGATCGATCCGTTTTGCAGGATCTGTGAACTGTTATCGAACCCGGGAAATACGTGTGGGATAGATGAGGGGAGAACACACACACAAAAAAAATGTTCCCACGCGTTCGTTGTAAGGGGCCAGACAAGTGGGAGGGAAGGGGGGCTAAACCGAAGTAAAAATCACTACTGTAGTGGACAAGATGCCAATTTCTCGATTCCCACAGAAACCACGACGCTCTGTTTTTTTTTTTCGTCTTGACCTTTTTAGGAGTCTGGCTCCGTTTGTCTTTTTTGTTTTCTCCCCTGCATGTCATGATACCGTTTAATCGCTTTTACTCTCCAGTCTCCAGCTCAGCTCGTAAGAGGTGTTGGTTGCCCTTAGCGACCTTCTGGACAAGCCGTGGTCACAGGCGTTTTCCCCTTATTTCCCCCTGCATACCCACCCCACTTGGACCGGATTGTTCTTCCTTCTACTGTAGCACTTCGCCAGCCGGCTTCACGTAAGCGCAGATGATTGGAACGTTCTGGGGCAACGCGGGCTCGCAGACCACCCCTTCTGATGCACAGCAGTAACAATGAAACGCCTGTGAACGCTATACTTGCCTTCATTGTTATCACGCATGGGGTTCATTCATCGTTCCCCCTTGTCGTGTTTTCATGACCGTCGATTTTCGTCGAAGTTTGTGCTAGATGATGTAGATCACAAGGCTTCCATCCGGCACTTTGATCTAGGCCATGTAGATGTTATGGACCGGGGATGTATCTGACCTGAGAGACAGATCATGAACAGGGATCTGTCTGATCTGTCATATGTGTGCAGCAGTACTAATGTTTTTTGGCAAAGGCGCGTTGGGTAGGGTGTATAGTCTAGGGGTATGGTCCATAAACCTTGGGTACATACCAGAGTATGTCCTGTCCGGATACCCTTTCTCGACCTTGCCCTGCGATCCTTTCCTGACCGTGCCCTCACCCCGTCCCGACCCTATCTTGACCGTGTCCTCCCGGGCGGACTCTTTCCTGGCCCTGTCCTGGCCCTATACTAACCCTATAACTGACCTTGTCCTTGAACGCGTGCTACGCTAGAGGTACCAGGTAGGGCTTTTTTGGATGATTTTTTTTTCGAAATGACGGGGCTCCATAACCCATCTTCACAAATCGTCGGAATATGCTACCATTATTGTTTTGAAAAACGCTTTGTTTTGTGTCCAACATATATTTTATAACTAATTTTCAAGGACGTCAGCCGTGAGTTCGACGAATTTCAGGTCAATACTCATCTTTGCAAGCTGCGTTGTTGGTACTCGTAATATACTATATGGGTGAGTTTTTATTGTTCACGGGATTTTTCTTTTGAGTTAACACAATTGTTTTGGAAAGTGTTTCGTTGTGTGTGCTATATCGGACACGGGGTTTTTCTTCGAGTACCGCAACTGTTGTGGAAAGTGTTTCGTTGTGTGTGCTTTGTAGGACACGAGATTTCTCTTCGGGTAGACCAGTCCTTTTATCTCGAAATCTGTTTCTGGCAAAGGCATATGGCCTCCTCACGGGAGGACCCTCAGAAGCCATATTCTAATAGTCCACCTGTACTGCGGAATGCCTCCTTGGACTATGTCCTTACTCTGTCCTCACCCCCCACCCTGACCCCTGCTGCGTGCTGTCCCCCTTTTTATTTACCGCTCCCGCCACCGCCCCCACCGCATCCGAAAACCACCCACTCTCGTCAGTCTTACGAAGCGAGCGAAGTTACGCCACTCTCTTCCAACGAGGGCTACTACTCGCGGGCCGGCGCCAGCAACAACTCGAATGTCAACATCCGCGGTGACACTAGCCTCAACCTCAACGTTAGCCCTACAGCTGGCGGTGTTGGCGCCGGTGGTGGTGGTGATGGTGCCGCTGCGGCCCGGGCCTCTATGTCCGGCAAGGAGAATCGTACCCCCCCTGGAGGGGCTGTGGCTAAGCCGAGATATCCGTCTTTCCTGACGGTCACGGTGGGGAGCAAGCCGTCGGACGCGAGTGCTTGGCTGCCTGGGGTTGATGCGGTCGTGTCCTTGCTGAGGACGTTAGCGAGAATGGTGAGGAATGGGGTCGGGTTGGCGTTGGGTTGGGCGCAACTGGTAGGGTGGGGTAGTAGTTTTCTGTTTCTGACGCTGCGCTCTCCTCTATAGCGCACAATTTCTGTTTTGTCTGCATCGCGTGTCGGATGGGGTTGCGGCGACGTAGACGGTGACAAGCTCGGCATAAGGGCTTGTTTCGTCATGTTCTCGAGCAATCGCAAGCATTTGTCGCTCACTGGTTTTTGGTGACCGCCATGAGACGAGGTCATTACCACGACTACCCTGCACGCGCACCCCACCCTGGTTTGTCACGTTTATTGTCTGAAACTCGTTTTTTTTTTTGTTTTTGCTCTCTCTCTCCCTCTCTCTCCCCGCCTCTCTGTGTCACTCACCCTTTGCCCCCTCCTTTATCTGCTTCCCTCTCTCTCTCTTCCTCCCTCCCTCTTCGGAAACCTCCAACCATGTACAGCCAACCCGTCGTGAAACGGGGCACCTTCCCAAGGTCTTCCCACACGCGCTTTTCATGGAAACCCGGGGAGACCTCTCCCTGTCCCCTACCCGCTCGCTTCGCGCTGCCTCCACCGGAACCGCGTCTTCCGTGTGCGAACACATGGATAGGGTCGCGGAAGGGACACCGCGAGCTGACGCGCTCGATTCTTCTGCCGGGGTTTTGTTGGGTGCGCGGGCGTTGAATCTGGGGACAGGGGTTCCTGTGGCAAGGCGGCATTCTTTCACCATCGGGGGCAAACCCAGGCGAGTTTAGATGTTTTGGAGTGGTAGTCTTTGGTCATTGTGTTGTAGTAATGTCGAAATTTGTATGGTATATTTTTGTTTGTAATTTTACAATGTTGTAATGTAATTTTGTAAATTTTGTATTGTTGTAAATTTCGTAATTATGTACGGAGTAATTGTTTTTGTGGTATTTGTAAATGCAGCTATTACTTCCTTTCTTTTCTTTTTGACTGTCATTTGTTGTTGGCCGCTTTTGTTGTTGATGGTTATGATTTTGAGTACCGTCCATTTTCATGCTGTTGTTGTTTTTTGACTGTTGATGGTGTCTATCGGCGTTTTACGTCCATTTTTATGCTGTGGTTATCTTTATATTTGTCGCTGATTTTTGCCTGTTGAGTGCACCAGGAACTACCCCAGTAGACAGTAGACGGTTACCGGTATTTTACAACGTGTAATGTAGTGCGTGGAGGAAAACACGCCTGTTGTTAATAGCGGTGTGACCTTTTTGTCCCTCCACGCCACCCTTGCGGTACTCTACCATACTCTACCCTACCTTGTACCCTACTCTGTCCTACCGTACCCGACCCTACCTAACCCCTACCCTACCCTACCCAACCCCTACCCTACCCTATTGCACGCTACCTTTACTGTACCCTACCTCACCGTACCCTACCGATCCATCCCCTTCCCTACCCTACCCTGTCATGCCCTGCCCTACTTTATCGTACCGTACCCTGCCCTACCCTGCCCTACCTTATCGAGCCGTACCTTTACCATGCCCTACCCTGCCCTACCCTTCCCTGCCCTTCCCTGCCCTGCCGTACCCTGCCCTACCCTACCCTGCCCTGCCCTGCCCTGCCCTGCCCTGCCCTACGCTACGCTACCCTCACCGTACCCTACCCCACCATACCCCACCCTATCGTATCGTGTCACAGGATATCTTTATCGCTTGGCGAATTCCTTAGGGTGGTCGCGCAGCCGGAGCCGGAACCCCCCATGTTCTGATTCTGTTGTTGAAGAATCTCATTCAGAATCTCGCTTGAATTCGGACTCCGATTATCGGATTGTGACTCGGAAAAACATATTCGGATTATTATATTCGGATAACGATTGGGATAGAACTCGGATTCTGACCATCTGGTTCTTATTCGTATTGGGATTCCGATAATCCAATAGGATTCGAAATCGGATGGAGATTTTGGGAATCACGTTCGGTTGGGATTGGGATGTTGGATGGGGATTCAGTTTTTCGGATTTGGATAGGGATTCGGATGTTGGAATGGAGATTCTAGAAGTCAAGGGTGGATTCGGATGCTGATCGTCGGCTTTTGTTGCGCCCATTTCTAAAATTTGAGGGTCCCCGTGATATGTCCCGGAAGCGTGGAGGGCAGGCGGCTTTTGTCTTCGCACGCGTACAGTAGCAAGGCTGGGATCTTTCCTGGGATGCGTGACCCGTGTTGTTTCGTAAAAGAGAGTGTTCGTGTTGTGGTGTTGTTGCGATAGACTAGATTAGACTAGAGGTGGTGCGTGCGTTTTGCGCTATATTGAGCACAATGGATGGAGGCGTTTTTTTGCACTTGGGTCTGAGTTGGTGGTATTTTGTGCGCTACAGCAGACTAGATTAGACTAGATGTCGTGCGCTGTTATATAGAGCACAGTGGAAGAAAGTGGCGTGGTTGGGGGTGGTGTTGCGAGAGGTTAGAGGTCGCGCGCTTGGGCAACGTGGAATAAGGCGGTTGTCGCAGGGGGGAGGGGGGGACTTGCTGGTGCTTTTGGTTTGGTGTGTGGATGAACGCGAAACGGCAACATAGAGGGTGGTGGGAGCATTACGTGGACGTATTATAGAAGACGGAGGGGCGAAGAGGTCCATTGCTTTGAAGGAAATATGGATAGGCAGAACATCATAAGAATATGTCTTGAAAACAGTGCCAGGCAGGCTGTCTTTTAAACAACAAGCAGGGTGCGTTCAGACGGTATTAAGCAGACTGCTTTGAACGTTGATCGGCAGGCAGCATGTCTGATAGATGCTGATAGGCAGAATATCTTGGTCTAGGGAGGAACGTTTGATTTATAGCGTGTTCGCGTGGAATGTGTTCACATCCGGAGGAACGAACGTTTGGTTTATAGTGTGTTGGCTGACATTGACAGGCACGATGTGGTACGATTAGAGGGGGATATATGACTTGGGGTGGTCGCTAGAGTGACGGTTCTGCGACATTGATGTGTTAAATTAGAGGGAGCGTCTGCTTTAGGGTGCTCGCTGAAAGGAGGTGGCGTGTAGGAAGGGGGGGGGGGGAGTTGTTTACCGATGAATAGGCTGACATTAAAAGTACAATTAGGAATCACCATGGGAATTATCGAAGTGCTGTAACTGCTAAAAATCGCGTTTTGATACTCTTACAACGGCTGATCGGCTAAAATATGAGGGAGAAAAAAAATGCGGGATATATAGAAAAGATGGCGGGATATATACATTGTTTGAGGTGATGGCGTATTGTTTTCTGTGGCTCTGAGGAGGTGAAACGAAGTGGTGGAACACGAGAGAGAGCTCGGCAGGGCCTTGCGTGGCAACATGCATAGGGCAGCATGCTTTTTATACTATTTAGGGAGGGCGTGAGTGGATCGTGCACATACACATAATCCTCCCACTTTTGAGGGTTGGGGGGAGGGAGCGCATACACATGCAATACAAGAAGCCTATGAAGAAGCAGGGCGATAAGAAAAGTTGGTCGATATTTACCGGAACCTAAGAAATCGGGGAGATATTATCATGAAGTGAGTGGAGAACGTACCTTCTCCATAGTATTAACCCAGCTTGGATTGGTTTTGTGAGTAAGTCTCCCTCCATCTCATTTTGCGTCCTGCACTGTACTATCCCCCCTGTTGATACACGAGCGTTACTCATTTCATTCATAGCCGTAGTCTTGAGATCATTGACCCCCTCGCGCCCTTACAATGCCGGAACGGAGCACGTCGGGTGTTTCGCCGACCAGGCAGACATCGCGCGCACCGAGCGCGGAGCGACGTGGGGTGCTTCGGCGAGTCGCATTTTGTGAAGGATGAGCTGCGTCCTACCAAGAGCCACTTGTGAGGCGGACTTGCGCACCTTTTGCGTGTTGTTGCCTCCTTGCCTGTCGAATGACAGCTTCGATTTTTTTTTTTTTTTTTTTTCTGGTGTAGCCATTTCCAGGTACAGCAACGGGGATAGTATGTAACCTATGGGGAGGGCGGGGGGGGGGGGGGGGGGGGGCAGGAGGCGCATACAAATGGGCTCCCCCTTGTTGAACGGGGCCATATGCCATGAGCATTGGGAGGGAGCCTTGGGCCCACCTTAGGTCTCGACGAAAAGTAGAGGAAACAGTTGTCCGTCAGCGAAGGGGGTTCCAGTTACTCAAGGCCGTAGGGCAGGGTAATGGGGAATGTATCTTGTTTGTCCGTGGCTATGAAAATATAATGTTCAAATCTTCTTGGGAAGAAAGATATCTTGGAATCTTCGACTTGCCTTGGCTATGGGATGAAATCTTCAAATCTTCGACTTTCGTTTTTGGGCCTCGAAAGTAGATGCTTTTTTTTTGTTTTTGGGGCGATGACGGGTTGTGTGTGGCGGGAGGGGTGGGGGGATACGATATGTGACGTTCTTTTTTTTTTTGTGTGCTCTGTGCGCCGACGGACGCGTCGCTCTCTTGCGCCAGAGCGTGCGTGTTAGGAACGGCATCGCGCTTGTGTCCGTGTGTTGGTGGGATGCCTTTGGGACATCGAGTGTGGTGGTGGGTAGACGTGATGGCGGTGGCGGTAACGCTGAGGCGTCGGCGGAGACGCTGAGGCGTGGGCGATGTTGTTCTGGGTGGTATTTTTTCCTGTTGTGTTTTGTCTCGAGAACCGATGCTTGCGCAGAAGTCGGTTAGTGGAGGCGCGGGGAGGGGGGTGGGGGTGACCATAGGGGGGGTTGGGGGGTTGAGAGGTATGGTGTTGCGTCGAACTGGTTTGTGCTTCCAGCCGCGAAATCACGCGATAAAAGGCTCCGTCGCTGAAACAATCAAAATCGCGATGCTAGACATGTTGTTTCTGCTTTTTTGGCGAAGGGCTTGTCGCGTGGCGAGGCGTGGAAGGGTTTATTGGGGCTTGCGCTCACCACCGAAATAGCTTGGTAAGGTGGCACACCTTGCGCCAGCAGTCATTACGGTAGTACCATGCATATTACAGTAGATAGTGCGTCGAAGAGGCAGTCCATCATGGCTAACATCAACGTGTACGCGTAGAGCTAGGGCTAGAAGCTTGTACTTTCAAGTATGAGCGACATTTGTTTTGTTCTTGTCGAGGACAGCTGTATGGCGTGCTCAGCGGCGCGGTGGGCTAAGCATAGCGCGGAGGCAGTATATCGTGGCTAAGCGACAGCGGGTACGCGCGGAGCTAGAGCTAGAAGCTTGCACCTTGAAGCAGCAACGCTTGTCTGGGGCAGGTATATGATTATACAATTCTACGGTTGCGCGCGAAACAGCGCGAAGAGGAGGCACTCTGTCGTGACTTAATAATTTGTACGCGTAGAAGTAGAGGCTTGTTCATGGCTAGTGGCGACCTGTACGCGCAAAGCTAGAGGTAGAGCTAGGACTTTGTACTTGAAGCACCAACGTGTTTTGTTTGTCGGAGGCGGTTTTCTGATTTATTCAGGCGAGAAAGGACGCGCGTACATATTATAGCGGTTGCTGTATTTCCACTGCTGAGCGCGGCAGAAGGTAACGATCGCTGGCTTGCGGCGAGCGGAGATGCGGTGCTGTGGAAGGTTTTTGATAACGTGGCTACAGGAAGAAAAACAAAAAAAAACTTTGGGTCGTGTCGTGTTTGTTTTGTTTGACTAGGTGGTTGTGGCGTGGTGCGTTTTTATTTGAATTTAGCTTGTTTGACTTGGCTTGGTTGACTTGGCTTTGGTTTGGTGCGACTATGGTTTGGTTTGGGCTGGGGTTTTTGGGTTTAGGTTTTGTTTGGGTTGTTGTGCTTTTATTGCGGGGCCTGTTCGTTGTTCGTTTGTTATAGATGCGTGGGTGGAATGAAGGGATGAAGGAGAAACTATTGCTCTGACAGGGCGCTCTGAGCGCGGGAGGGGGGGTGTAGCGCTGTTTATTGCGTTTTGCGTTAGCGCCATATCGCCGGTAGATTTGAGTGTGCGGAATATTTCCGTGTTTTTTTTGTGATGGGTAACGAAGTCACCGGTATTAGATTTTATTTCGGCGAGAAGACAAGACCAAGAATAGGGAGATAAACATGAAGATTCGAGTGTGATATTGATGTCGATATTTGATAATGAGATTGAACTCGAGATTTGAGAGTGATCGAGATTTGAGGCTGAAATTGAAATTGGAGACGGAGGCAGACAAAAAGAAGGATAGGGAGATGAAGAAGAACGCTAATACGTAGAGAATGATCGTTTTTTCACCGTTCGAGGGTTGCACCTCGGCCCGTCGCCATATGTAAGTTCCTGTTCACGTGTCACCGAAAATCGTCCGAGCGTTATGTGCTGCTGATGACGATGTCACGATTGATGATTGTTTAGCGCGCACGCATTATTGCAAACCGGTCGTGCCGATTCATTTGGTTGGTGATGTCGGGAAAGTTGGCGGCTTGGGAGTGTGCGGCTTCGTTTTTTTGCTTGTGGTGGGTGAGCGAGCTTGATGTTGTCGCGATCCTAGTAGTTGACCCAGTAGTGGGCCTGGGGTAAGCATCTTGTTGTGGTGATGGTCATCGACCGTTTTCACGGGGGGGTTGGGGGGGGGGGGGGGGGGGGGGGGGTTGATTGTGTACTTCGTATCGTGACAATGACGCGTGCTACAAGACGGAGGTATTTCTTTTTTCGTCTGACATGGTTGCTGAATGGCGGGGCCCCTTATAACCCTTTAGAGCCCCCGAACCCCTCCCTATACTAACTTCAAGTAATTTTGTCCCCAAAAAGGATTTCCAGTTGTAAAGGCGTTAACCCGAAATCGTCGGAAATGCAAGGCCATTTTGTTTTGCATGAAGTCTTTTTGTTGTGTACCTAGACCCATGGGGAGAAAAAAATCCCGTAGGTGGCAGTTTTGAGTTTTCTCCAAACCAGTTGTTGGGGAGAGGTCTTAAGCTCCCAAACCGAGAGACCTCAGGAAAAAGTGGTACGGTACAACACCTCCGTCGTAACAAGCGTCTGATATTGAAGACGAATGGGTGGGTGGTGACTTTTGTCAAGCGGGTACAGCTGGTCGGTGGGGAGCTGTTCTTGATAAAAGGTACGACTATTTATACGTTGCTGGGTAGTGGACGCTCTTGTTTTTTGTTTCTTGTTCTTGGTTGGCGTTTGCACCCTCTCTCGGTGTGTTGAGCGGTCTATTTTTGTTGTTGGTGTCTTGTTCTTGTTCTTGTTCTTATTCGAATTTCTTGTATCATTCCCCCTCGATGGTTGGTGGTTGGAGTAGGGTTCATAACTGAAGCCCACAACAACGGGAGGGTCGGATGGTTATCCATACCAGGTATACTGTAGTGGTCTCCCTCTATATAGTGCCGGTTGAGTAGTGCTGGCTTCCCGCTACAGTGCCTGTGAAATCTCTTGACACAGGTGGGAACAACAGCCAGTACATAGTGGCAGTATGCGGAGTAGTGCCGGTCACCGCTACAGTGCTGGTGTTTCTCTCTCTGTAGTGCACATGCTGGCACTATAGAGACGACCTGGGCACTACTGTATCCGTGCTGCTGTGTTGCCCGCCCGATCTTGTGTTTTTTTGTTTTGTTAACATTTCTGTACGATCACCGCACCACGGCAAAGTGAGTCGAAGAGATGAGGAGAGAGAGGGAAATATTGGCTGCGGTTGTTACAGCCGCCGCGGCAGTATAGTAAACCATTTGACACTAGTAGAGAAGAATCGGGTGCAAGACCATGGAGCTGTTGAGCTATCTCTGCCGCATGTATAAGTATATATGCTAGAAGGCACGGCTGGTCTTTTCGTGTTGGAGCGACGGGTTTCAGAGGTGGAACGGGAACATTTGCTTTTTTTTCTTGTAACGTTTGCGGATAGGCTAGGAACGTAGATGGATATATATATATATGAAGACGCAAAGCATGTGATGGTTGAGCTCGCAAGTAAAAGCCAAAAACGTCACCCCCCCCCTCCCCCTCTTGTTCTAATATCACACCTCTACAGTACGCATTTATTTTTGGGGTATTGAGCGCATTTACACGTATGCATTAGATTACGCTCGTGCAGCAAAAACCGACTATTTAATAGGTTGTAGGGAACATATCTCGACAAATGGCTCACGTGTGTGTATGCAATGCCAGAGAGAGCTAGCTGTCGTTGTCCGGAGTACATACAAATCTCAGACGAGTACAACTCACCACGAGCTCTCGCAACCACACGGCCTGTTTGTTGTAGTTTTTACCATAACCTTTTTCTCTCCTCTGGGTTATTTTCGGCCAACGTTCACGAGCAGTGCGCGGTCGGTCGTATTTTTCCACCCTTTTGTCGTGCCACCCACCACCTACACACTACCACTTAGCTGTGACCCCCGGCGTCGGCAAACACCGGGCAGAAACGTGGCCCAGGATGGCGCACCGTTGAGACCGCGCGCTACACACATACAAGTATACGCATGTGCACTTCTATACACAGTATAGGCGGCGGATCAATGTGTACACCGCTTTCGCTGTGGTACATCATCTTATACCAACGTGTGCGACGATGATTTTCTGGATAGAGGTACACTATGGCTGGCTACACACACTATTTCCTGAACATTTGACGCGACTCCTTAACCCCGTTAGAGCCCCGAAATCTCCCTCTCCCTATACGAGTACTATCTTCAAGTGAATTTGCCCCCCCCAAAGGGTTTCCAGTTATATAAATTTGTGTGTCCCCCCCCTCCAAAGGGTTTCCAGTGTTGTAAAGGCGTGCACACAGAATCGTCGGAAAAATTTGTGTCGTTCTTAGTGCGTTTTTGCAATAATATTGAGTTGCGTTTTTCTTTGTATACGACGCACGCATACTAAGTGTGCTATACGATAGAGACGAAACTAGCATTTTATTTTATTTTCGGCGTTTTTGTTTTCTCTGAATGACGAGGCTCCTTAACCACGAATCGACGTGGAAATCCATAGTATTATTGTTCCTCGATATATATGGTCTATTATTATTGTTGTTTGTGTACCTCCATAAGAGAGGCCAAGACGCTTTCTTCATGAAAAATATTTCAAGGGCGTCAGCCGTGAGTTCGACGAATTTCGGGTCAATACTCATCTTTGCAAGCTGCGTTGTTGGTACTTGTAATATACTATATGGGTGAGTTTTTTATTGGGAGCGGGCCTAGTTTTTGTCCACTATATTATAACGGTTGGTTGGTGTTGGTATTTTTACTTTATTGGGTGGGGATTTTTGAGCTAGATCTAACATCAGATATATATATATATATATCTATTTTATATATTTATTACTGTACCTTCCACTGCTTTTTCGTTCGTCGCGTTGCACATTACATGTATCATATATATATATGTAATTTACCCCAAAAAAACAATTTCTTAGGGGGGATTAAAAAAAAGGTATGGAGCTCCGCAAGGAGGGATGGATGACGAGTGAGCGTGTCGTTGTACAGCGATAGCCCCCCCCCAACTTTTCGTTAACGAAGTCGCTGGTTTCAAAAGCATCCCCCCAGGGAAAACATCATGCGCAACATAAATCATCACATCACATCACATCACATCACATCACATCACAGCGTCATCATCACATCACCACATACACGTGACAGCGTTCGGCTCTCGTCCGCCAACAACGTGATCTATTATTGTAGTCTAGGCCTTGCGAGAGTCATCATTAATTTTCACATTATTAACTCGCATCAATCAAGTCCGTGGTCACAGGACAGGCTCCAGTCACTCTAGAGCTGGGGAATAAATACCCCCAGGGAAAAAAGCACAAGAACAACAACAAAAAAAGGTGGTACCGTGCACGCATGTATCACAGCTGACGCAATTATTCATGCCTCCACCATAAAACATATAAAAGTGAAATATATGTTATACTTGCCTTAACTGAAAGGCATAGACTATATTTCAAAAATTAAAATACACATCATTCAGCTGTGAGATCGATTTTTTTTTCGAAACTCATCTTTGCAAGCTGTGTGTGATACTCCGATCGCGCGTATTACAGGTTGTGTGTCTCCCTCATTAAGGATATAGGTCGGCGACCCCCCTTGCAACTACAGTGTTGTAGCTATCAGGGTCAACAGGGTGATGTTAGTCAGTCTGTGCGCGGAAACTATAAAAAAAACTGTTTCTGAGGGGGACAAAATCTGACAGCTGTGGAAGGAAATGCATCAGTTTATCAAGTGAATACTGTAAGTAAGTCGAATACCCGGTGAGGGGAGGGCGGAGTTTTTAAGGGCGTTGGGGCCTGATTTTGATCAAAAGGGGGCGGAAGGGGGGGAGGGGGGGGAGGGGACGGGTGAGGCAGGTTAATTTGTGCGTGGAAACTACAAATCCTTCTTGAGGGGGAGGGGGGGGGCATGTGGCGGGGGGGGCGGGGGGCGGGGGGGGAGGGCTTTAGGTCGCATAAATGTATGGGTTTGCTATACGCGTGGTGCTAGGTCTATGCGATGGTGCGGGTGGTGGGTGAAGGAGGGGGCGTTGGGGGCGGGGGTGGGTGGAAATTGCAGCAGCGGCATGGGCGGCTCTAAAACGATAACGAGGCGAATATCCAGGGCGTGGAAGTGTTTATTACTTTGTTTGGCGGATTTCGATATCAGGTGGGGCGTTTAAGCAAGAGAAAGCGAGGAAAAAAAAAACAAAGGGGGGGGGGGGGGGGGGGGGAGGGTTTTCAAGAGGTTTAGGTCACATATAATATTAAAATACACTTCAGCTATGAGATCAAGGATTTGGTCGGCACTGATCTTCGCAACATTGTGTGTGATCCTCCGATCGCGTGTATTAATCATATATGTAGGGGCTTGCTATACGCGCGGTGCTGGGTCTAGGCGATCGTGCGGGGTGTGGGGAAGGAGGAGGCGTTGGAGGGGGGGAGGGGGGATGAATGAAAGCTACGTCATGGATGGCTAGAACGATAATGACGTGATATCAATTGCTTAGAAGTGTTTACTACTCTGGCCGATTTCGATTGTAAGTGGAGCGTTTGAACGAACTGGGCGGGGAACAAAAGGGGGCGGGCGGGCGGAGGGCGGAGATGAGTTCGAGCTACGGCATGGATGGCTAGATGGATAATGAGATGATATCAGCTGGGGCTGGTAGTGTTTACTACTCTGTCTGGTAGATTTTGATTTCAGGTGGGGCGTTTGAACAAGAGGGATCGGGGGGGAGGGGCGAGCATTTCAATATGTGCGCGGAAACTATAAATTATAATCCCTTAAAGGGGACGAATGTGACGGTTGCAGAAAGAAGAAGACACCCCTCTATATCACCCGCCTGGTGATGTTTATTTTTCTAGAAGGTTTGATGTTTCATGTATTATGTAGTATGCAACCCAGTTCTTAGATGATAAATGCACAGATCAAAGGGATCTATCTACAAGTAAGTATATACCTGGTATTGGATCAGACGTGTGTGTGCACTACTACTCTCTACCCGGTATTAATACGGAGTATTTATTTAGTCTAGTCTATGCATTTAGTTTCGTAGTAATAATAAGAAGATGCGTTTTGGATGTTGTTGCACATGGTTTGATACTACTGCCAGTACTACTCGTGCTTACTTGGTAACTTGAATGAGCGGTGGTGTGGTTTGTTCAAACATCATTCGTTTGCGATGATTCTGGTCTCGCATTATTGACTTTATTATTATAGTAACTGGTAAGGACAAGCAAGATCCACGTACTACTCCACAGACGTGTGGTTCTACGGTAGCCCCCCCAACTTTCCCCTTTGGAGCCCCCGAACCCCTCTCTATTCTAAATCCAAGTAATTTTGTCCCCAAAAACGGTATTCCAGTTGTAAAGGGGTTAACGAAATCGCCGGTTTTGAAACCAGCCCGCGGCGGTATAAGACATATTAATAATTGTGCTGGGTAGAAGTGAGAAGGGTGAAGCATGATACAGAACAGTAGTAAATAATAACCACACAAGCATACAGTTCAGTGCCAACCACAGGCAGCGGCCACAACAAAGTGGCGCTCGCTCGTAGTTGATACGACAACAGGGTGCAGTAGTAGTAAACAGCAGCACGATAGTGCCACGCGCAGGTAGGTATACTCGTACGCGCTGGCTCTTCTTACGTAAACTCTGCCCAGCCCCTTCCGCAATGGATATGTGTGCATGCCGTACTTGGTGCGATGTGCCGGAGCCAGAGCGGAGCGACCACGTTGCGCCACAGGCCAGCACTATTTTTTATAGCGATGTAGTTCGACGTAGAATCAACCATTCCAACAAGTTTCGCCGAACGGCCTGGAAAAAAAAACGAACTCTCGTATCTTTTTTTCCACCAGCAAAATTGCCCAACCGCAACCAAGATCCAGACCACCAGGACAGATTCCCCGAGCACACAGCAGTCACAGCAGTACTGTAGTTGAGCGTCAACTTTTTTCGCGGCAAAGATCGCGAGACAAGGGGGTGGTGATGGAGGGACTGTGTTGCACGTTTTGACGCGGACTGATTGTGTTTGAGCTGCAGGCACGGACAAGTGGTGTGGCTGAGATAATCTGCGCGGGACTGCCAATTTTGGTTTTTTTCTGGGCCGGATGTCTCCTCACAGGTGCGATGACGACACTCTGTCAGAACAACAACAACAACTTGTAAATAATTATTAATAGATAAAATGTGGAACGTGTTTCGTGAGAGCTTTGTTGTGTCACCACGCATGAATGAATATGATAACCATGCTACTCCGCCTGCATCCACCGCAAGGCTTCGTAGAGCATCACCCTGGCCGGATTGGACGACAGCTCTATCTAGCTGTGGTAGTAGTATTGAGGGGAGCTGTCTTGCTTTGCGGAGCTTCCACTTGTTATGGTGTCGATCGAGTTATACAACATCCAGCATCGTGCTCATATACACGAGTTCATTCCTAGAAAAAAAGCAGGTCAGAATTTTATCCGCACCCACAAAGCACAAACCGGCACTATCTACTGTATATATACGATTTCCCTTCACAGGTGTCAGATTTTGTCCCCCTCAGAAACGGGTTTTATAGTTTCCGCGCACAGACTGACTAAAATCATCCTGTTGACCCTGATAGCTACACTGTAGTTGTAAGGGGAGTCGCCGACCTATATCCTCAATGAGGACACACAACTCGTAATGCGCGCGATCGGAGTATCACACACAGCTTGCAAAGATGAGTTTCGACGAAATCTTCGATCTCACAGCTGGAGTGTATTTTCATTTTTTATAATATATACGGCATTCAGTATACGGAGCCATCCTAAACGTGGTATCATATCTATCCGTCAGTTATCGAATCGGTTAACGAGGATGTGCGGGGCCCTCCGTTGCTGGCCTGTGAAACAGGGGACATAGGAATGGAGTTAGTAGGTGTGGGAAAGGCCGACTGTGTAACATGGAAGCCTACCCGTGATGTGATGGCATATTGGCACTCGTGTGAAGACTCTCGCACGAGGTACACAGCTGTATCCGGGGTCTTATGATGAGTGCATGTATAGTCTATGTGTACACGTACGCGACTCCCGGCAAAAAAGTTGGCAGTAGACGAGTCGGCACGCTTCGCCAAACGCGCAAAGTCAGAATGCACAGATCCCTCCGCCGTCGGCCTATGGAACGGGCGATATAAAAACAGGGTGAGATCGGAGAGGTTGGCTCTGCAACATAGATGGCCACCCGTGGTTTGATAGCACATTGGTACTCGTACGAAGACTCGAGCATGCGTGTTCGGATGCTTATTTTGGTAGGATATCTTCGTACAGCAGTAACGTGTTTGTGCACATACAAAGTAGACGGGTCGGCACGCTCTTCAAAACTCGCCAAGTCAGAACATCCACACACAAAAATACCGTACACTACAAGCAACATTACGCACACACTAAATGTCAGCTACTACAACTGCATGCAGCACACAACACGTACCTGGCAACAAGAAGCTATGTAGTACAGCAGTAAGAAAGGCAGGCTGAAATTGGCAGGCACAGGCGTCCCCGGTGGTGCGGTAGGCGAACAACGTCATCTCCATACTAAATTAGAAGTTCATTAATGAGATCCGGGTTTGAATCCTGCGTCCCAATCAATACTATGTTAATACGGAGTATTTAATAGTGCACACGCTCGTGGTCGTCGTAGTAGGGACTTTTTCTTGCGTCAAAAATTGACGGAGCAGAAAAAAAGAGCGCGAAAAAGAAAGCGTGACTTATTATTGGACTAGTCTAATACAAACAGCAGAATTCGATGAAAATCGACGAGCATAAAAATCTGAAAAAAAGTGGGAATGCTGAAATAACCTTTATATGATGCGCGCGATAAAATCGAGGGCAGGAACCGGGGGGGCGAAGGGAAAACACGTGCGACCACGGCTTGTCCAGAAGGTCGAGGAGGGGGTAGAGCCTCTTACGTACGTGTTGACCTGGAGAGTACAAGGTGATCGATGATAATAAATTCTGGGAGTATTCACGCTGAATTTATCGGCGCTCCGTCCAAAAACAAGACACGCAACCTGGGCCACGAAACATCTACAACAGCAACAACAGCAGCATGTTTCTTGTTTCATTAAAAAAAATATTCTAATAAACACGTCGGCTTTGATGAGTTCGATAAATTCAGGGTCGGTGCTCAATAATCTGTGCAAGCTGCAAGCTGCTCATATATTTCTCTGGTGCCTATGATTAGGTGTCGTGTCCTGTACGTACGTACAGCACGCGCGGTCCTATTTTGGGGGGCGTTTTTTTCACCAAAACGTCGGGACATGAAAAAAAAAGACGCTTCCCCAACGTTATCTCAGCCAGGTTAACGACACACGTGCTATTAATCCTATATTTTGGTAGCACTTTTCGGGTGCGGCTACAATATTTCCTGAATGAACCTGGGCGTGGCTCCTTCACCCCTTTTTGAGCCCCAAAATCCCCCCCCCTTCCCAATACTAACTCCAAGCATTTTTTTCAGTAGTGAAAGGCGTTAAACCCATCTTGACCCATAATCGCCGAAATGTTGCCATTTCTTGTTTCGTCGTATAGTATGATTTTTTTTTGTCTATCTTTCACTTAGGCCGTGGAAATGGCGCGTGCAGCGACAGAGGTAACAATTTTTGTCGGAAACGTTTTCTAAATGACGGGGCTCCTTGACCCAAACATCGTCGGAAAATAAATAAATAATAGGCCATTTCTTTTGGCATGATTTTTGTCGGGTACCTCATAGGCCATGGGGCTTTTGTTGTTGTTGTTGTTGTTTCTCTCAAATTGAGGGGTAGTGTTAAGAAAAAAATGTGGTACAGCGCCCCTCTACCGTAGCAGGCGTCAAATCTTCTCATCGGGTTGGTTGCTTTTTTCATTCGTTTTTCTCTGAATCAGTTTTTGGATGGTGGGGTTCGGCAGTATGTAGAGCTCTTTGCGTGAGCAGCTTCCGAAAGAAAGGGGCGCACCCCTACCTTGTGTTGTCACTCGTCTCGTCTTTTATGAAACTGGTAATTATCTTGGCAGTGACCGTACTCTCTTATCGACGACGGTACTTTATCGGCGACCGTTATCTTATCTGTGATCGTATCTTATCAGTGGTCGTATACTATCAGTGATCGTGTTTCAATCACCACCGTTTGTTTGCTCTCTCTCTACTTCCTCGCCTCTTTCTCTCTTTCCCCCCCTGCCCCGCCCCATATTTTCTCTTTCCGCTGCCGACGGACGCTTGCTTATCACATACTATCCAACACATCAACCTAGCATTACAGCCTTCCCCCCCCCCCCCCTCCCCCCGCTCTCATTTGGTGGCCACAGACGCCAAATGAGGAAGGAGACACGATGCAGTAGCCCTTTTTTTTCCCATCTAACCTATGGAAGAAACGGATTGAGCACCCCAAGTGCTGCAGGTGTCTATACTACTAGATTCAACGGCGCCCCGTTTCGAAAGAGATGCGTGGTCAATGGTCAAAT
The DNA here is from genome assembly GCA_012845835.1 of Undaria pinnatifida. Classification (NCBI taxonomy): domain Eukaryota; class Phaeophyceae; order Laminariales; family Alariaceae; genus Undaria; species Undaria pinnatifida. Next base: position 1,561,052 of record JABAKD010000004.1, on the reverse strand, counting down.
GGCTAAGGCAAGCTATGTATGAGCACGCCCCCCGCTTCCCCCCCCAACCCCCCCCCCCCCCTCTTTATCTCACTCCCTCCTCCGTCTCTCCCTCCCTCTCTCTCCTCCTCCTCTCTCTGCCCCCCCTGCTAATGCTCGCTTGTCATATGCACTCAACAATACGTCCATGTACTACCCACAGCATGACCTTTGCAGTGTCTAAGCGCTCGACGCGTACGCTCGGAGCATTCCTGGCGCTGTGCTTTCACGGTGCGCGGCCGGGCTTCGCGCACGGCCGGGAAGAAGCACTGGACCATTCCCCACGACGTCATCTGCAGACGGGCGTGTCCGGCACGGTGGTGTACGTGGAGGCATCGAAGGGAGAACCGATCCTCCCGCTGCAGGAGAACGGCGCCGCTCTTGTGGTGAGCACGACCGAGGGGAAACGGGGTAAACAAGAAAGAGGGCGCACACGACTGTGGCTATGCATGAAATGAGTACCCCCTGCCATGGGACGGCCTTGGAAAAACCGATAATTACCCCAAACATGGGGGATCGATCCGTTTTCGTATTGTTAGGATGGCGTTTTGTATTCGGGATAATCATGAGATGGGAGAAGGGCGAGAGTCCTCCCCTTGTGAGATGACATCACGCCCCTAGGAAAAAACCAAGCTGCTTCTCTAGTACTTCTGGGCTTTGCGACAGTGAGTAACACCAAGGACTAGCTTATTGGGCAGACTTGCAGGTATACTCTGTGCTCCACCTAGTCTCCCCTCCCCCCCCCCACCCCTCCACACACACGCAGGCACACGCACACTCCAAACAGCAAACCCAGAATCAACACGACGCGCCCACGAGCCTTGTTCTCTCACGATAGCGAAAGAAGTTTGGTAAATGGTCCCCTCAGGGTTGGGTGCCATGCCAGCATCCCCATGTATCAGCTAAAAGTAGCCTACAAGTAGCTTAAGAGCCTACTGTAAGTCTACTATATAGTAGAAAGCAGCCTGAAAATATCTCAATGGTGGAGGCAAACACAAGAAGTTGAGCGTCGACGCCAAAACATTGCCGCCTTTTGCTTGTCGATGTCTCCTTTCTGCTGTACGCTTGTTGTGTTTGTATTCTGCGGCATGCTTTCCCCTAAACGAATATTAGCAGAACAACTAACTGTCGCTGGAAAAGACCCATGCAGCAGGAAGGATCGTCTGGAAGTCTGGAAGTATCTAATGCCGCTACCCTTCGTGCATCGTTGGTCGGCGCCGGTGATGGTTAAATCCTGCTTCATTCAGCCATCTCCAAAGGGAAGTAAGACGCGAAGTAAATGCATTAAAAATAAAAACTCACGTATAGCGTTACGTTTAGACGCGGTGTAAATTAAAAAAAATATCGCGTATAGTCTAGTATATTATAAAAATAAAAATACACTCCAGCTTTGAGATCCAAGATTTTGTCCGAAACTCATCTTCGCAAGCTGTGTGTGATGCTCCGATCGCGCGTATTACGGGTTGTGTGTCCTCATTAAGGATATAGGTCGGCGACACCCCTTGCCTTGCAACTACAGTGTAGCTATCAGGGTCAACAGGGTGATGCTAATCATTCTGTGCGCGGAAACTATAAAACCCGTTTTTGAGGGGGACAAAATCTGACAGCCGTGGAAGGAAATGCATCAATTTATCAAGTGCATCCTGTAAGTCGTATAACCGGTGAGGGGAGGGAGAAGTTTTTAATGGCGTGGGGGCATGGGTTTGAACAAGAGGGAGCGGGGGGGGGGGATGGGCGGGGCAGCTCAATCTCTGCGCGGAAACTATAAATTCTTCAAGGGGATAAAATTCTGACGGTTTTGTATCACCAGTTTATCGGCGGGGGGGGAGGGGGGGGGGGCAAAAAGGTTTTAAACAGCTTTAGGTCGCATAGATGTAGGGGTTTGCTATACGCGTGGTGCTAGGTCTAGGTGATGGTGCGGATGGTGGGGAAGGAAGGGCGCGGGGGGGGGGGGGGGGATGAATTGGAACAGCGGCATGGGTGGCTCTAGAAAGATAATGAGGTGGTTTCAATGTTAGATGGGGCGTTTGTAAGAGGGAGCGGGGGAAAAAAAAGGGGGGGGGGGATTTTTTTTTGGGGGGGGATGGGGGGGGGACGGGGTTTTCAACCGGTTATGGTCGCATATATGTAGGGGCTTGCTGTACGCGCGGTGCTGGATCTAGGCGATCGTGCGGGTGGTGGGGAAGGAGGGGGCGTTGGGGGGGGGGGCGTTTGGGGGAGGGGGGGGGGGTGGTGAATTAAAGCTACGTCATGGATGGCTACAAATATAATGGCGTGATATCAATTGCGTAGAAGTGTTTATTACTCTGGCCGATTTCGATTTTAGGTGGGTCGTTTGAGCAAGAGGGAACGGGGGAAAGGGGGTGGGGGCGGGGGGCGGGGGCGGGGGGCGGAAATGAATTTGAGCTACGGCATGGATGGCTAGAAAGATAATGAGGTGATATCGTATACATAGTACATGCAACAGTGCAGGACGCCAAAGGCAGGCAGATATTTTTGACAAGAAGTTGAAAAAAAATCGAGAGCAGTTACACACCGAAGTTCATACAGAACGCACCGCTTACCCAATAGGATAGAAACCCAGCCTGGGATCGTTATTACTAACTAGTGTTTATCATGGGGTATCTCGTGGTGTATTCCCCCTCAAGCCTCCCACCCTTATGCGTCGTTCCTCTATGTTTTGTGTCCCACGTCGATAGAGTGCGGAACTGGGGCCTACATCCGCGACCGCAGATTCGATCGAGTTCAAGTCCGACGAAAGCGGCGCCGCTGAGGTGAGAGCGATGTTTTCGCGGGTGACCCTGTGGTCTCGATTGACTCCTGCTGTACCCATCTATGCCCAAACCCTTTTAGAGCTGTATCCACCACCATGGTTATAGTTGGAGCACCATATGTGTGTGTGTGTTTTTTCTTACTGATTGATAGGGTTCGTGACTTGAGTTGAGGAGCTAGCTCTGTATATGACCCAGAAATGATTTGGAGGAAAATGAACGTGCTTGGTGATTTTTTTTTCCAATATCCCATGGAAACCCGTTTTTGGGGACAAAATTGCTTGGATTTAGTATAGGGAGGGGATTGGGGGCTCCCCTTTACAACTGGAAACCCGTTTTTGGGGACAAAATCACTTGGATTTAGTATAGAGAGGGGTTCGGGGGCTCTAAAGGGGTTAATGAAATGAACGACGAAAATGCCGACCATAATATTTAGCTCAAGGAGCGTCCGTCATTTCCAGGCAAAAACGAAAACTGTACGTAGCACGCGTCAAAGGAGTCAGAGAGCCGTGGACAACAAGGGGTTGGTGCTAGCAGGTGTTGAACGGGCTAAGGTGGGGCTACAGCCACAGGCAAGGCAAACCAGGCATCGTAGTCCCTCGCTCACCTTAGGCCGTATGCGCTACCCCCCCCCCCCCCCCCCCCCCGCCCCTCTCCTTTTTTTTCCGTGTTGTCTGTGAAAAGCATCCCACATGAATTACACCCTTGTGTGTCTACCCCTCTAAACGTAGCTCAAGCCAGCTTAACCTCAGAAAAAAAAGAAAACGATGCTACCCTCCCGAGGCATGCCCTTGCACCGACCGCTCCATATCCTCTTATGCCGCGAAAAAATCATCGCCCGCACGCTCTTGCCGCCGCCCCCCCCCCCCCCCCTTTCTTCCTTCCACAGTACGAAATTTATTCGACACCGCCCTCGGACGTTTCTGGAGGTCTGACGGTGAATTTGGTGGCGCAGCTCGGCACCGACGCGGTGGATGAACACTGGAAGGTTGACCTGTTCGACTTCGTCGGGGAAAAGACCTGGACAAGTATCGGCGATCTCGCGGGCGGTGAGCTACCACATACGACAGTTTTTTCTTTTTTCGTGTTACGACAGAAAAGCAGCAAGGTGTACCTTTTTTTGGCGAACACGTTTTGTTAATGACGGGGTGTTGTAAGGCTTGGTTTTTGGGTAAGCTACGATTGGTTAACCTTGTGCAAGGGGTCAAACGGACTGATACCCCACTAATACCTTACAAATGGCGTCGTCGGCAGGACCATGTTTTTTTTTTGGGGTCGTGGGTTCAAATCCCACCATCCACATCAATAAACTTTTTCAGATTTTCTCCATGTCGAACTTGAAAAATACCCTCCCCGGTATACCCAGGAAATGAAAAGCTTGGGTATTGACAGGTCCGCCCGTATATCCGGCCGGCCAGCTATCCCGCCGCTTCAGGGAGGAAGAGTGTTATACAAGGCTTAGTTTGGGTAGTAAGCTAATGGTTAACCTTTTGCAAATGGGCAAACGGACTAATACCCCACTAACTCCTCCACAGGAGCTCCTTAAGCCAACAATAAAACCGTCCGGAACGACATTCTTCGCTTTTTGCAAGAATTTGGCTATTTTTATCTACGTCAGGCCACGGACTTATGGTCATTTTGGGCTGCACTTTTGAGCTTACCTCGAAAAAGACCCGTGCAACGATGTAGGGAGGTATCATGCTTTTCTTTAGCTGGAATGTTTTCTGAATCGCAGGGCTCTTTCACCCAAAATCGTCGACATTTCTCGTGCGTTTTTTTCTTGTTTTTTTTTTATCCTCCGGCGAATGGGGCAAAAAAAAAAAGAAGCTTCAGCTCACCACACTTCCACGTATTTTCATACGCGTCGTGTGTCGATTTAACTCAGTTGCTTTCGCAACCCAAACGCTAGCTGACACGCCACATTTTTAGGGCACTGACATTTTTAGTGTTTTTTTCTTGCTCGGGTGGGAAGAGCATGCTATACGTAGTGTATGAGATTTCTCATCGGAACCCACTTCCAGTCTTCTTGTACAAAAAAAAGATCTCCTCGAAAACCCGAGGAGCCTTGGGATAGCAAAAAATCCCCCCTCGTCCTCACTCACCATGTGTGTGCCAAAATACTGACACCGTTTTTTTTTTGTTTCCGATGCTCGTCTTTTATTTACACCCTGCCAAAATTCCTGGCCCCGTTTTATTTGGGGGGGCAATGCTCGTCGTTCAATCCCCCCCGAGCTTAAGGTGCCAAAAATGCTGACTCAATCTGTTTCAGCGATGCTCCTCCTCCTCCTCCTCCCCCTCCTTTGACGCCGGCTCAAGGTGCCAAATACCGACTCTGTTTTTTGTTGCGATGCTCGGCTTTTGATCCCCCAGTTACGCTGGGCAGCTGGGAAGACGTTTCGGTCGGTTCTGCTACCGGTGACACGGCCAGCAACTTCGTCGACCCGGTTTCGGGACAAATTCTGGTATGGTCAGGTCTGATTTTTTTGTTTACTGACGCTGAGTTGTGACTTTTTAAAACACCAAAAACAGCCTCTAAAGACGTCACCTAGCCGTGAGTTCGATCAATTTCACGGTCGATACTCATCTTTGCAAGCCGCATGATACACCGGCCGCTCGTTTTGCAGATGCGTTCTCCTTTTGATATCTTGAGCTTTTTCGGTGTGTGTGTGTGTGTTTTCATCCGAACCAAATTCCACGCGATGTCGTTCGTTTTTCGTAGCATTTACATTGGGCTTGTTATGACTTTCGGGACAATGTTCCGGTAAAGTTCAGACGGGATTATTATCGCTCAACGCTGCCGGCTAGTATTTTTGTGTGATTGTCTTCGAATCAAGTTATGGTGCGGTCAGACCTGACTTATGATTTATCTATGACCCAACGCCGCTGAGTTTTAGCGTTTCTGAGTGATTATTTGCGAATCAAGTTATGGTACGGTCAGACCTGGTTTATGGTTTATCTATAACCCAACCGTGCTGAGTTTTATCATTTTCGTGTGATTATCTTCGAACCAAAAAGCTTGATGCTAGCTAGCTCAGACCTGATTTTTTTAAACCCGAATCTCTGCTGAGTATTAGCGTTTCTGTGTCATTACATTTCGAATCAAATTATGATGCGGTCAGGCCTGACTTACGTGTAGTACGACGTGGACGAGGTTTAGCATTTCTGCGTGCGATTATTTTCGAACCAAAATTATGATGCCGTCAGACCTGGTTTATATACACATAATCCGACGCGGATGAGGTTTAGCGCTTCTGTGTGATTACTTTCGAACCAAGATGCGGTCAGGCCTGATTTATATATACTCCGACGCTGTCAAGTTTTTAGTATGTCTGTGTGATTGTTTTCGAAACAGATTATGGTGCGGTCAGACATGATATGCGCATAACCCGACGCCGACTTTTAACATTTTCTGAGACGAGCTAGAGAGGGAAGCCATGTCTTCTCTGCCGCGCTGGGGCCACTAGCGCGCACGGTCCTGTCCCCCCATCAAAACCCTTAAAGCAAACTTTTGTTGGTGCAGCGTGTCGTAAAATTCGATGAAAATCGACGACGGGTAAAAATCCGAGCAGTGGGAAAATGCTGAAAGAACCCAATGCGCGATTAAAAACGAAGGCATGTAGCGTGGGGGGGGGGCAAGGGTAAGACACCTGTGACCACCGCTTGTCCAGAAGCTTGCCGTGGGTAAACAGGACCTCTTACGGGTTGAGCTGGAGAGTAAGCGTGAATGGTAGCCACAAAAAAAGTCAAAAACAAAACAATTTCATGGCACTACTGCGTCACGCTTAGACCCATCATGGTAGAAAAAATACTTGCACAGAACTTGAAAAATAACGTTTTTTTTCTTGTTTCTTGCAGACAAAATACAAGAATGACGAAGTTCCGACGATTTTTGGGGGGGTAAGGAACCCAATATTATTGCCAAATGCCAAAAAACGGTATACCTTAACGAATGCCTTTGTAACACCTCTATCGTGGCCGTGAGATGTGCTAACCCTAACCCTAGCCCAACCTACCATTTTGACCGCTCATACCCTACCCCTGACCTCACCCCCGATCCCACCGCGTTTTTGTGGAACTCCCTGGTCACTCTTGCCTCTACGCTAGGTACGGCTTTACACCGAGGACGCGACAAGCCAAGAGGTGAGCCAAACCACATCCTTTTTTTTCCCGGGAAAAAAACACACTTGAAAACTATAGCGAGGGATACTTTTAGCGGTAGTAGCAGCAGTAGAAAAAGGGTCAATCCCTTTATCTACAAGAAAAATCTGACGCTTTTCGGGATAAAAAGTGACACATCTCACGCTTAAAAAAGGTGTACCTTTTTTTTCCCGAGTAGGAGCTCTCCTTTCTCGCTTTGAAGAGACTTCTATTCCTCGCCCCTCCACCCCTTCCCAAAAACACATTTTGAGTTCGTAAGCTGAAAGTGTAAGCCTATGATATCAACCCACACCCAAAGCCATGGCCTAGCCATAGGAAATGTTCGTACTTCGTATTGCACCATCACGCGGCAAGGGGAGTTGCTCTTCGTGGGCCAAAGCGTTTCTGAGCTTCTGATTGGTTGGGCTTCTCAAGCGCAGAGCTATCGAATAGCATGCTCTTTGTTTGTTTCAACGAGCATATTTTTGTTTCAGGACAAGCGCGATAGAGATGTTGAAGTTCGGGTGGTTGGTTGGCGCGAACGAGCGAATGAATGTGTTCGGAGTCACTTTTTGGGTGAGATACCGAGCGCTTCTCTGATGTTAGTTCAGGAGCTCAGAAACTTCTTTGAATATGCTCCACAACCTACCCAGCACTAACGGCATTCCGACGAGGTTAGATTAACCCCTAATCCCTTTAGAGCCCCCAAATCCCTCCCTATACTAAGTTCAAGTAAATTTGTACCCAAAGAGGGTTGCCAGGGGGGAAGGCGTTGAGGCAAAGACGCGCTGAGGCAGAGGTGCAGCACGTTTGCGGAGGAGATACTCTTGAAAGTTGCAGCGCTTCATGGCGTCCCTGTTCTTCTTGAAATAATCCTTAGAAAACAAATAACGAAAACATAGACCTTCGATACCAGTGATCCTTAGTGTACGTACGTCCTGGTAGTCACATTTGCCGTGCTGTCACCCGATCAAGCGTGTCACCCAAAATCGCTCCCGTGTGAAGTTTAGTACGATCGCACAATATCAACCGTGTGCTCCTCTCTACTTCGTGCCCCGCCTGCATCCCGCTACTGCTCCAGAGCATCTACGTCGATCAGCTTCAGATTCTTGAGTCTGACAGCAGTGCGCCGTCTCCCGTCCCATCAGCCACGGCTGGGCCTGCACCATCGCCTGTGGACGTTGACCCTGGCATCATCGGGGTGGCGCTGTATGTGGAGGGCGTTGAGGGCATACCGATTCTGGAAACACAAAGCGGCGGTACTCAGCTTGCGGTGAGCACCAACGTTTATTTGCTAATGTTTTTTTTTTCTCTTTTAAAGTGAGAGCCGGGGAGTTTGCAGGGAAAATAGCTCCCGGTATCAGCAACTTGAGATGATATAAGATGCAGACGGGGTGTCGGTTTTAGGAGGTTGTTTAGTGCGTCAAATCGGTTGGTGTGTTGTGGCGTGATGATGTGCGTATCTAGCTATACATATGAATTCGGATGGGTCCCTTGGAACGGTCCTGGTGGACGCGATATATGTTTTTGGCTGCTCCGTTTTTGTGTTCTTCAGGTCATATAGTAGTACTCGTTCGTAACAGTTGCCGCAGCCGCCGCACATCTCTTACGTACGTGAAGTTTTAACCACAACAGCAGCAGGCGGCAGCACCAGCAGCAGTTCAACAAACACCAAGCAGTATCCAATTTTCCGAAGGGTGCGCCAGCTAGCGTTGGGCTGCGAAAGCAACTGAGTTAAATCGATACACGACGCGTATGAAAATATACGTGGAAGTGTAGTGAGCTAAAGCTTTATTTTTCCCCATCCGCCGGAGGATAAAAAAAAGAAAAGAAAAAAGTATCCAATTTAACACGGGGCAAGCGCGGGAATGTTTCATGGGGCGCGTTCTCCCTATGCCCCCAAATGAACGAACACACCGGGGGGCGAGCGCATGCCCCCTTTGACCATTCCCTTGCAGAGAAAATCAAGTGCTGTCCCAGGTTGGGTTTCTTATTTCGGAGGCGGTGCGTTCTACACTAATTTCAGTGTAGCGGGTGCCGGATTTCTTAGTCCGCGGTAAATGCCAGCCTGCCTGTCTTATTTCCCAGGTTCTTATTAGGTATCCCTTACGACAACATTTGTGCCTCTCCCTTCTCCCTCTCCCTGTATCTGTACCCCCCAGGCTGCCGAAAATGGCGAAACGTCTGCTACCGCTGACTCCATCGGATTTTCTTCTACCGATTCAGGCGTCGCTGATGTGAGGATATAAAGGCAGACGCATCGGTAGCGTCGCGTTGTCATGCTCGTGGCGTGCTTCGACAGTATATTGCATGGGGAGCTGTGCTTTTTAGTTGTCATATACGCAACAAACCGTTGTCGACCCCTCTTGCATTGCGGTCCTACCGCTGCCCAATACGGTTCCCTAGCGCACTAGCATGACAATCCCCTCACGCGGTGGTCCCCCATCGCACTTCTGGCTTGACATGAGAGGCATGCTACGATTGAGGTGAAATTGCGCTTTTGGTTTATTTGTTGCTTGTGAAAAGCTGTGCTCCTCGACACAATAGATACCGGCGGAATGCCGTCCTCGTTTCAACGCCGTCGGAATGACGTAATCTTTTCAACACAATAATAGGCTATTATCACGGAAGGAATCCATTGCTGGTAGGTGGGGCGAGAAACAAAGCATGCGAGAGCGGGGCAAGAAAAACACCCGCGTTGTTGGCGTTTTAGCTTTAAAGTGTCGACAACAATAATAGGTGTTGCCTGCTCGATGATAGGCAGCGTAGAACCCGACGTGTCGACCACAGTGAGCAGTGACGTATAGGACAAGGGGGACTGAACGTTTGAGATGCTTTCTTGTGCCTAATTTAGTCATGTCAACAACAGATCTCTTACATAGTACGCGAGGCGCGCCACGACAGAGGTGCACCAATTTTCTTCTTACTACTACCCTTCAATTTGGGAGCTCAAGACTCCTCTCAAAAGCTGATTTGGAGAACTGCTACATGCCGGATGAAAGTCCCGTGGCCTAGGTGAAACAACGAAAATTATGTGAAATAAAAAAATGGCGAATTTCGGACGATTGTGGGCTAAGAAGAGACCCGTTATTCAGAAAAAGTGTTTTTTGCCAAAAAACGGTATACCTTAATAACTCTACCGTAGCACGCGTCAGGCTACGGATTCATTCATCGGGTTACACTCTCGGTTCTATATACTCAGAAAGACATTTTTTGTTGCCTCAGAGGGGGTGTACAGAACTCCGCATGGAGAGGTCGTGACAAGCGATGCAAGATGTTCGCCGAGCTAAACTGGGGTTGTGAGCTAAAAAGTAAGGGATACACCTTTGTCGCAGAATACGTCTGTATGATTATGATGATTAATCCCTCTTCTGTTCGTTTAACTGTATTTTTTTGGGGGGGCAAATTTTTATGCAATTAGAAGAAACTAAACCCGTCAACCTGCTGCGGCGCCCGGGCATTTTCTTCTACATCGAAAATTAAACCCGCCGAATGTGTCATCCTTTGACCATGTTGTATAATTTCTGCCCCAGTTCGAGATGTACTGCAGTCCACCCGGGGTCTTGACAGCGGGCCTGACAGTCAGCGTGGTCGCCCAGCTTGCCGCCGGTGCCAACGCCGGGAACTGGAAGCTCGACCTCTACGATTACCTCGAGACGAGTACCTGGGTCAACGTCGGTGATCTGACAGGCGGTGAGTGTCGAGTGTTACACCTTTACGCGACAGAGTACCTGCTATTAAGTTGTGTCGAAGCTCTTTCGCTCAGGTTGCATCGCGTTGTCTCGGGTTGTACCGCGTTTGCCCGTGTGGCGTATGTGGTTATGCTCTCCCTCGACTCTCTTTTCACACAGCATGTTTTAATACCGCAAAACAGTTGCGACAGGGGATGGGTCGCTATCGTCCACTTGCGTGAATATCCAAAGAGGGGGGTTTCCAATTTATTATATACCGACAGCGAATCCAAAGTATAAATAATCAATATGGTACGTGAATAACTCTCTACGTTTGTCGGAGATTATGTCAGTGACCTGACAGGCGGTGCGCTACTTCTTGCGCTCCTGCTTTACTTACCATATTACAGTAGTACGCAACCGGCACCGCGGTGGTTCGCTTCAGTCCACACAACTCCGTCCGCTGAGCAGAAACGAACCCCGACACGCCAATAAAGTGCATTCCCCGGGCAGGGGCGGGGGGGGGAGGGTGTTACCATGAAACCAGGCGAAATAACAAAGATCTAAAAAAATGCTACCGTCTTCAATCGTCGAGTGGTCCAGTGACCACAGCTGTCCTCATGTTTGTTTTTCGTTATTCCCGCTTTTGGGTGCTGTGTGTCGTTTTTTCGCTTTCGGCGAACCACGTGCTACGATATCCGTAGCGTTTTGCGGCCAAAACCAACATTTATGGCTTGCCGTTTTGATCCCCGACTACATTGACGGACTACCCAATGTCCAACTATTGATGGTCGTGTTTTGCCATACATACTAGGGAATAGTACCGGCCTCTCCGCCATCGACCATGTTTTGCCGGAAATATTTTGTTACCAGGGTACACCGTTCTTCCGGCGAGTAGGACTGTGTTCGTTCGGTGCGCACTTTCCATTCTATTTTTAAAACCAGTTTTTATTTTTGGGGGGGAGGGAGGGTTGAGGTATTCAGCCTCCTCCGAACGAGCAGCCCTTGAGAAACACGCCTCTTCGGGCACCCCTGGGGGTAGAATTGCTTTTGGGGTGCTGTTGGGGTGCCGGCCCTTACTACCGTAGAGGCGCAGCAACCATTGCTGTTTTCTGAGGCTCCTAACCGGTTGAGGATGTTCAACCATTGTACATACCCTCTCATGCAAAACCTGAATATAAAAAAAACGAAAGTGCAGCCCACTGAAGGAAATCATGCCCCCGGGTAAAAAACCAAAAAATAAATGTGCGAAATACATGTTTATACCGATAAATAACTACATTTTTGTTTTTTTATCCAATCTTGGGTTAAGGAGTCCCGAAATTCGACAAAAAAAATAAATATGCTGGTTGCCCTGAAACGTGCCACCTGCATCGTAGCAGAGCTCTTTGGAGAAACTTAGAAGAGCTCCCCGGTAAAAAAAAACTCCCACGACCTACGTAGTTATAAAACGAAACGTGTTCCCGCCCAAAATAACGAAAATACGACGATTTTCGGTCAAGAATTTCCGTCAATCAGAAAAGGTTCCCGCCAAAAAGTGGTACTAGGTATACCTTGATACTTCATCGTAGCAAGCACTTGCCCCTGATGCCGCCCAACATATCCCCTCCCCTCGCTGTGCAGAACTTGCGCATACCCTCAGCATGGTGTTCCCAAGTGGTTGGAGGTGACTCATGACTGAAAAATAGTTGTTTCCTACCGTACAGCTGACAGGTTCGAGGCGAGCACAAACGCGTAATGCGATTCTGAAACAGTTTACCGTTTTGGTACTTTTGGCACTCTCGACTACACTCTGTCCTCTTCCCTTGTGCCCTGGGCGACTCCCTCCCCTTGCTCTGCATGCATCTCCATTGACGAACCTGTCACCCACTTCCCTTGGCGCCTATGGCTTTCTTTCCACCGCAGCGACAACGGGTTCCTGGAGCACCGTTAACCTTGCGGAAGCTAGCGGGGCCGGAAACTTCGTCAACGTCACCACCAACGAAATGCTGGTATGCTGTCACCCGAGTACCTTCTGAGTAGTCTGCTGAATCTAGCAACCCAGTGCCTCCAATTGCGAGACATTGCAATGTATTGCAGCCTGCCGCTGCCAACCCCCCGCTCCAGCGCAACGAATATGAGCATCGGTGCGTATAAACATGCACATTCCATTCCAACCAACCCTCCGCTTTTCCTCCGCTCCCCGTCGCTGCAACAAATGCCCACCCAGATGCTTTTCCAGCTGCGGGACAAAGCAATATAATCTCATTCCGACTTTGCTGATGAAGCGACGAACCTTCTTCAAATCGTTTAACCACACAAAACCTTCCCTTTCATGCTCAAATGCTAGTTTACATTCTCAAGAACAGGCAACCAACCTTACCGCTGATACAACGCCGTCTGCGCATGCCGCTCTAACGCGCGTAACTTCCTTACATGCTCTCTGTTCTCGTTAGGTACGTTTGTATACCAGTGGTGCTTCAAACCAGGAGGTGAGCGATCTCGCGTAGCAAAAGTACGTTGCGTACAGTACACGGGGCGCCTATTAAGAAGCAAAACATACAGACTTAGACTGGCATTCTCATCGGGAGACGGTATTGTTCTGCACCACCTGGCTCCCAGATTTTTGGGGTTTCCTGTAAATATCGATCTGCCGTTCTTCTTACCCTGTTCGTTGCTATTAAGAGGTGCCTTGTATATATACTCTAGTTAAAACGGAATTATGCTGTTGTTAGTGTCCTTGCTGTCGTCGTTGGTGTTGTGTTGGTGTCCTTGCTTGTTTCCAGCAATGATTCATCTGCCATACCGTCACAGTTCGAGTCTGTCATGTTTCACCCAAAACCGTTCCCTTGTGGCACCCAACAACCTGCAATCGACCACCTCTTTCACTCAGAATGGGCCGCCTGTTTGCACCCGCTACTGCTCCAGCTCATCTACCTCGACCAGCTTCAGATCTTCAGTCAGCTATCGCCTGTGACGCTCGGGATTCCACACCATGCAATCGACCTTAGAAATCTTCATGTGCCAACTCCAACCCTAACCCCTAACCCTAACCCCTAACATAACCCCTAACCCTAACCCCAACCCTAACCCCTAACCCCTAACCCTAAGCCCTAACCCTAACCCCTAACATAACCCCTCACCGTACCCCTGACCTTGTGCCATCTTCATACGTCTCCCGCTCGCACGCATGCTACTGCAGACAATCTATCTCGACCAGCTTCAGATCTTCGGGGGGAGTGGCGCACCATCTCCTGTCTCGCCATCTCCTGTTATTCCATCTCCTACCGTTGCGCCTGTAGTTGCGCCTGTAGCTTTGCCGGCAGCACCCGTTGACGCTGGGGTTGTTGGAGCCGCGGTGTACGTGGAGCGCGTCGAGGGCGTCGACATTCTGGAAACGCAAGCCGACGGTACTGCGCTTGCGGTGAGAGCACAAGGGGTTTATCGTCAATGCCTCTAGAACGGAAGCCACGTTTTTTGTTTCGACGATCTGCTTGGATTTAGTGTGGGATGCAAATTTCTGAAGTAAAAAGGGGAACTTTTTCCTGCCAGCAGGTCTGCGAAAAGTATCCTACACTAAATCCACGTGTTTTTTTTTTTCCCGTAAGACGTATAGGTGCAGTTTTTCAAGGTCAACCAAGCCCAAGCAGTGTAGCTGCTGAAATCGACTTTCTTCATGAGCTCACGGCAAGAACTTTTGGGCGTATCTTGGCATCATCTAGCACAACCCGGAAGGGCAACAAGCGTCCCCCGATAGCATTTTAACCTTCAAAAATAGTTGTCACCGCGTGTGCTGTTTTATGGGTGTGTGCTATCTCGCGCATCCACGGTGATAAACAGTGTGGACGAGAGCTCCACAGCTAGGGGGTGTGGCATGCGAGGAGGCGTCATAACGAGGGGGTGGGATAACGATGGGGCTATTGGTACACATCTAATTCTTTCCTCTCTGTAAGGTTGGCTCACTGATCGTATTGGAGGTGCCTGCGCCTACTATATGGCCTTTTTCGGTCGGTTGAGCGTGATACATCTTAGTTTGACCTGTTTCAGAATTAAACCCACGGTTTTGGGCACTAACTAACTACGATTAGTGCGTACAGAGTTGCTTTCGTTTCGCCGTCGCAAAGAGGTTCATTGACTCTGTGTATCTCAGGCTGCCTTTCTTTTTACCCAATTTTGTGACAGATGCCCTTTACACGGTAACGCCTGTGCCTCTCCCTCTCCCTCCCCCTGTATCTCCCAGGCGGCTGAAAACGGCGAAACGTCTGCCACTGCTGACTCCATCGGCTTCTCTTCGACCACTTCGGGCATCGCTGATGTGAGGAACAAGGCTCATCGGTAGTATCGTGTATCATGCTCGTGGCGTGGTGCGAAAAAGCGCTACGTTGGAGCTGTGCTTCTAGTTTTTATTACGGTGACAAACTGTTGTCGATCCCCTTCTATGTCGGCCCCGCTGCCCAAAACCCCCTTACTGCGCGATAGTTCCTTAACGCACTAACATGACGGTTCCCTAACGCCGTGGTCCCCTCTGTCGAGATTGCTCGTAATCGTGGCAAAGTCTGATGCGTGAGGTTTGTGTAACTGCAAATGGTCTAAGAAGATTGCGGTTGGCTCTGTGTTGTCCCGAAAGGGTATACAATAATAAACCTCGTGGGTGCCTACTTCGGTCCTGGGACGAGGTGGAGGATTATGCCCTCTCGCTCAATCTATTCTCCATTCTCTTGCGCTCTACTATTGTACAATGATGTGCATCGAGGCTCTGACTCTGTGATGAGAGTTGCCGAGGTGATACCGAAGGTGTCTGTGAAGATCACTTGTGATGAGGAAGAAAAAAAGATAGTTTGGAAAGTCGCGATTATGGCCACGAGTATCGGAAACCATAGAAGAAAAACGGAGAAGAAGAGAGGAATAAGAAGAAGTAAGGAAAAGCGAAGAAGATAAGCAAGGAGTGATCGATATGGGGTTGACCGTGACCTGATCGATACGGCACAATGCCCATGTTACGGGCAGATGTTTCTACGGGTTGCCGTCCTGGCTGAGATATTGTTCTATAGTAAGGTTCCTTGCAATATCCCCTGCAACGCTCCCCGATAACTATGGTGATAAGCTAGATATAACTTGAATACAACATATACCGGCGAAAAGTAATCACCGAGTTTCCCGGCATACGAATTGAATTGTCCCCGCATCTAGAATATGATACTTAATGTACTTAGGGTAGAGACTATGAATCAACTATGCATCGGTGAACTGAAGAGTCCATATGCTAATACGCCCCCTTGATGAAACGCAAATAGTTTGAGGAACTAATACTCAAAGTAATAAGCATAAATCGTACGCGATAGTCAGACCTGTGTATGAACAGCGGCAATGTGGATGTATAAATATGTCACTCAGAGAATCAAAAGACTTATGGAAAATATATTCAGATCTGCCACATGAACAACGGTAATATAGGATTTGTCATTTCATAAAATACGCTATACAAGAAGGGCGCACCAGACTGATTGGTGTTCAACATACTACTTCTACTTCTCTCCTGTTCATGATGGTGCATATGCTTCGTGGGTAATACATTTTGTATTGTCTTCTGTTTCGCCTCGTGGTGGTGCGGTGCGCTCTCTTCCCCTTCTCGTGAGGGATCCAACCCCGTGCAAAGATTTATCTAACACCCTCGTGCGCTTCTGACATGAGTATGGTTATTAATCATCTACACTTTGTTAAACGTTTTTTTGGGGACTTCTTTTTTTAGTAGAAAACATCGGTTAACCTGCGCCCGGACATGTTTTATTCCTTCGGAAAACTAAATCTCACCATTGTTTGCATATTGCATGATACCAACGCAGTTCGAGATGTACTGCAGTCCACCTGGGGTCCTGACAGCGGGCCTGACAGTTAGCGTGGTGGCCCAGCTTGCCGCCGGCAGCACCGCCGGGACCTGGAAGCTCGACCTCTTCGACTACTTCGAAACACGTACCTGGGTCAATTTCGGTGATCTGACAGGCGGTGAGTGTCGGATGTCACATCTTTTCGCCAGAGTATATACACCGAATGCGTTGAAGCTCTTTGACTCAGGTTGCATAGAATTGTCTTGGGTTGTCTGCGTTACCCGTGTAGCGTATGTTCTTCTGCTCTGCCTACCATCTTTTTAAACCGTAGAATATAGCGTCCAGACGGGAGATGGATCGCCATCGTTTCCTTGCGACAATGCGCCAAAATGGGAGGTTTCCAACAATTTTACCGAGAGTTCTTACTTAATATGGTACATCAATAACCTTCTACGCTTGAAGGAGACAATATCGGTGACTTGACAGGCGGCGAGCTACGTTTTGTGCCCCTGCTTTTAGTAAATTTAACTATTATATCCGACTGTAGTGTTGATAGTGCACAACGCCACCGCGGTGGTTCGTTTCATATCCGCACAACTCTGCCCGGTTTTGCAGAAGCAAATCTCAACACGGGAAGAAAGCCACCGCTCGTGTAGATAGTCCAGTGGTTATATGCCTATAATATGACGGCACACACTCCACTCACACATACCCGCGTACGGACAGAGGCACCGTCCGTGGCTGTCACAAAGGCGAGGATTTACGGCGCGGCTACTGTTGTACAGTGAATGCCACATATACTGAGCCTGGTGGGCCATGTGTGGTGCAGCATCACATTAGCAACGCGAGAAAAAACACAAAAATAAGGGTTTCGATCGGCTTTGGATGCTACTGCATGCTTTGTATCCCTGATACGAGTCTCGATGACGTCTGTTGGGGCATGCACACTCAACAGTAGGCAGCAGAAGGCTGCAAAGCCAGCAGCAGAAGTAGTAGCAGAACCAGAAGCAGAGAGTAGCGGCTGGGTACATGAGTTTTAAAGTAGGAGAGGTTTCAACTAGGTGGGGTTTCCATCGACAACAGGCTGCGTTTTGGTTCTTTTTTTGACGTTTCGTCCAAGTCCGCCACCGCTCTACAGGAAGCCACGATATACCCCCCCCCCCCATGATCTTTCGTTAGTCTGCACAAGGGCCATGGGGGATGACGACGAATTTAAGCGTATGCCGTTGTCCCTGTTGCTCGCGATGCCCTAGATCGTTGTCAAGCCAAGTGGGTAAAAACGCACTAAATCCAACGAAAGCCATGAAAAGAGGCCCTTGTTTCTTTTTCCAGCTCTAACATTACTCATAGCATCAGTTGGTACCAGGTTTTCGACACCAGAGTATCTCTTTAGGCAGTAGGACTGTGTTCATCGGTGTGCACTCTCATTCTGTTTCAAAACCAGGTTTTGGGCGAGGCATACAGCCTCAGCGTTAAAAAAACGAGCAGCCCTTGATACATGTTTGTATACCCTTGCCGTAGAATGCTTTGGGATGCCCGTGATGCGCCCCAACACATTTACCCCCCCCGCGCTATGCAGCACTTATGCATGACCCCCCAGAATACTGTTCCCCATCTACATCGACGTGATACATGACTGAAGTCGTTTTCACTATCCGATTGGAGACGAGCAAAAACGCACAGTGCGATTCTGAAACAGTTCACTTCTTGGGTACTTCTGGCCCTCTCGACAACCCTCTGTCCTCTTGCCTTGTGCCCTGTGCGATCCCCTTCCCTTGCCCTGCGTCCACCTCCGTTCATGAATGGCTTTCGTTCCACTGCAGCGGCAACGGGTTCCTGGAGCACCGTTGACCTTGCGGAAGCTAGCGGGGCCACCAACTTCGTCAACACCACCACCAACGAAATGCTGGTATGCTTGCACTCGACCTCAGAAACTTTGACGATTATTATGATTATGAATAGCCGGCCGCATAAATAAACATGTTTGGGGTTTTATGTCTGATGGATCTGTTATATCGTTAAAAGTTTGATGGATGATTCTTCATAGTCGGCCGCGCAATTAACTTGTGTGATTTTGATGTTTGATGAATCTGTGGCATGCCCGAAAAAATGTTGGACGAATTGGCTGTATCATTATTAACCTAACATGCAAACAGCTACATCTTTGCATAAATTATAGCAACTTCGTCAACGGTATCACCAACAAGATGCTGGTATACTGTCGCTCAAGTACCCAAACCACTTCTGATTGCCTGAATCTAGCAACCTATCGTGGCCAGTTGCGGGACAGTGCAATGTATTTCAGCCCGCCGCTGCCCCCCCCCCCCGAGCCCAACGCATGTGAGCGTCGATCGGCGCTAAACATGCGTCTTTTATCCAACCGACCCTCCGTTCCTCGTCGGCTTCCCGGCGCTGCAACAAATGCCCGCCCGGATGCTTCGCCAACTGCTAGACGAAGAATATATCAACTCACTCAGACTTTGTTGATGTAAGGACGATCCTTCTTGAAGTCGTGTTAACTAAATCACCCTTTTCCATGCTGAACTGCTAGCTTATACCCTCAAGAGCAGGCAACCGACGCACAGCTGATGCCGTGCCGTCTACCCCCGATGCCGCCCTGACGCGCTTTACTTATTTTTTTTACCCCCTGCTCTCGTTAGGTACGTTTGTATACCAGTGGTGCTTCAACCCAGGAGGTGAGCGATCTCGCTTGACAAAAGTACGTTACATGCAGTACACGGGGCGCCTTTTAAGAAACAAAAAAACTGACCCAGACCGGTATTGTTATCGGGGAGAGGGTAACTTCTACCTCAAGTCAGGCATAAAGGTTCCGAGATTATTATTCATTACTGCAAAATATATAGCGACCTGCCCTTCCTGTTACCCTGTTTTTTCCTGTTAACAGGTGTCGGTATACTCTAGTTAAAACGAAATTATCTTGTTGTTAATGTTGTCGTCGTTGTCGTTGGTGTCTTGGTTGTCACTCGCAATATTAATCCACGTACCATCGATCAAGGCTACGGTGGGGGGCGGGGGCGGGCACTTTTTGGGGGGCACTTTTTGGCGGTGTTCGCGGCCACTCACGTGAGTGACTCCTTGTTCTTTTGCGAACTTGAGCTTTCGTGCTGTTCTAATTTTGCGACATGAATCCGCAAGGTGGCGGTAAGCTACACTGCGCCAAACAAGTCGCCTCAAGTCCTTTCGTCTGTGAGGTACAGAGTCAATCGTGCGAGTGGTGGAAACCCCACTCGCGAAAAGGGGGTATATCATAACCTCCCCCCCCCCCCCACGGACGTAGTCTTGGTCCATTGTACCGTCACAGTTTTGAGCGAGTGGTTGAGCCCAAATCGTTCGCTTGTGGCACTCAGCACCCTGGGATCGACCTCTAGGTTCGCACCCTCGACGCTACTGCTACCCCTCCATCTTCCTCGACCAGCTTCGGATCTTCGGGGCTGCCAGTCAGCCATCTCGCCTGTACCACTTGGGATTCGACACCATGCAGTTGACTCCAGAAAGCTTTTACGTTCTAAGATTACCCATCACCGTAGCCCTGACTGTAACCCTAACTCTAACCTTAACCTTGTGTCAATTACACACGTCTCCCGCTCGCACGCATGCTACTGCAGACAATCTACCTCGACCAGCTTCAGATCATCGGGGGGAGTGGCGCGCCATCTCCTATCTCGCCATCTCCTGTCATCCCGTCTCCTACCGTTGCGCCTGTAGTTGCGCCAGTAGCTTTGCCGGCAGCACCCGTTGACGTTGGGGTTGTTGGAGCCGCGGTGTACGTGGAGCGCGTCGAGGGCGTCGACATTCTGGAAACGCAAGCCGACGGTGCTGCACTTGCGGTGAGAGCACAAGAGTTTCCTCGTCACTCCCTTTAGAGTAGTTTCCACGTTTTTTGTGAGACGATCCACAGTAGTTGGATTAATGTGGAATACTATTGCTTTAAGCAAGTGGGCTAACTTTTTTCGAACTGGAAACGTGATACGGCAGAGGTTCCGCCGCTTTTGTTTCTGAGGCTTCTCGCGTGAAGAGCTCTACCCGGTATATCTCAACCAAAACTGATTGTTGATTTTTGAGTAAGCTGAAAGTGCAACTAGTCGGTGAATAGACTTATCGCCTAGGTATAGTCAACACCATGTGTTGTCGCAAAAAAGTGAATGGTAGCACTCCGACAATATTATTAGTATTAGTATAGTATGGTATTAGTAGGTTGAGGAGCCCCGTCATTCAGAAAATGTTTTTGCCAAAAAAAGGTATACCTTAATACCTCTGGCGTATCACGCGTCACTGCCAAAAGTATCCTACACTAAATCCAAGCACTTTATCCCCCCAAAAAAACGTATAGGTTCGATAAGGTTCAACCTAGCCCAACCGGTGTAGTTGTCGAAACAGACTGAACTTAGTCAGCTCACGGGAAGGGTTTCTGAGGCTTTTCTCGGTAGAAAATAGTAGCAAATAGTACAACATTTGAATGAAATCACGCACCCCGAGGATAGCGTTTTGGCCTTCTTCAACAAAGCTTATGGGTGTGTGTGATATGTAACACATTCCCGGCGATAAACAACATCTACGAGAGCCTCGCAGCTAGGGGGCGTGGTAACGAGGAGGTGTGGTGATGAGGGGGTATGATAACGAGGGAGGGTGATAACGAGGGGGTGTGATCAAAAGGGGGTGTGATAACAGGAGGGTGTGATAACGGGGGCAGGGGTGATAGCGAGGGGGTGTCATAAAAAAGGGGGTGTGATTTATCGAGGGGGTATGCCAACGGCGTTAGTTTGTGACGCGTGCAGCGATAAAAGTAGCATGCTTTGGCTGAATCGATTTCTGAATGACTGGGCGCCTTAACCCCAATTTTCCGAAATTCATTAGTTTTTTGGAACAACTCTCGATATATACCTACCCCAGGGGATTGCTCATCGTACAACAATGTCCATATTTTTCATCAAATCAGGTTTAGAGAGAAATGCATAGAGCTCCACAGGTGAGGGGGACACCAGAAATAAAATAGTACTCCCCTACCGTTTTATGCGTCGTACATAATTCCTGCCTCCTCTGCGCGGTTGGTCCTCTGATCGTATCGAAGACTACCCGGAACTGCTGACCAAGGTTGCGGTAGGGAGGTCACTTTTGGGGGCGTCTTGTTTGAACGGCTTAGAGCCATTTGCACGAGTGGGGCTACCCCATTTGTTTCCAATATTTAGACCTTCGTTTTTTTGTATGCCCGAAATACGCTGCCGCCATGGAGGAGTTTGTCACGTCCCGTCAACAAAGTTTTTAGAAGAAGACCGTTCGTTGTTGAATGAGGGCAGAGCCACTCTGGCACGTTTTTCTTAGACTGGGTAGTGGAAAACGGCTGCAGCCCTGGTCTACTAGCTGTGGACATATTTCCGTTTCGCTGTAATAAAGGAGTTAAGTTGCCCTGGAAAGCACAGCAATATATGGATATCCACTTGGCCATATCTAGTTTTCTGTGGTCTGGTTAACGTCTGCGCCCCTCCCTTCTCTCGCTGTACCCCCCGCCCCCCCCACCCCCTTTACCCACCAGGTTGCTGAAAATGACGCAACGTCTGAAACTGCTAACTCCATCGAGTTTTCTTCTACGACAGCGGGAATCGCTCAGGTAAGTAATCCTATTAATAGTCAGTAGCGATATCATACCCGTGACGTAATACGTCAAAATGGATTGGATCTTTTTTGAACTAGAAGCACGGGTTTGAGCGGAAATTGCGTGAAAGTGTGTGTGTGGCAAAATAGTTCAAGAGTGGAAGGGTTGACGATGGAGCGCGGCTAGTTTTCCTCATAAAGGATCCTGCAGATTGATCACGCAAATTGATCACTCGAATCGGTCACTCAAACCGTCCTTCTCCTTCGAGTTTTCTTGTACGGCTGGACGCATCGCTCACGTAAGGGACGCGACTCGTCGGTAGTACTGGTGTATTACACATCATGCTCTTGACGTAATCAGATAATTATTTATATTAGGCCTTTTACACATTGTTTTGGAAGCGCACTCTTCGGGGGGGAATCGCTGGAAATTATTGGATGATAACATGGGCAGGAGTAAAAGGGCTAACGATGGAGACGCGTTAGATTGTTTCATATATTATAGCCTGCGCACCTTGGAGACCTGTGTATACACATCGCCTCCCCTCTCTCGTAGGTAGAAAATAACGAATGGTGTTTCTTGAAATGATTGGAAAACCCATTAATTGTGTCGTTCCCACACGACTATTAATACCGATGTATATGACTACGGCGATGCATGCACTGAGAACACCCCTCGCCCCACCCACGCGTGTAGAGATCGCCTCCCTTGAAGGTGCAATATGATGGATCCGTGCCTTTGCTTTTAGTAGGAATTGCTTAATCATGCCATTCCCGTACTGCCGTTAATATCCATTTCTAGTCTACGACATCATGTCCACCTACACGCACGAATACATAAATTGTTTCTCGAGGTCACAACGTAGACCCCACCCCCCCCCGCCCCCCCCCCCCCGGGTTACGGCGTCTACGACATTCATCATTGTCCACTATTGAGCTCAGCTCTCTCCATCTCTCCGTTGTCGTTTTTGTTGTGCCGCTCGCTGCAGTACGAGATATATTGCAGTCCGCCTGGGGTCCTGACCGCCGGCTTGACAGTCAGCACGGTGATCCAACTTGCCACGGGCGCTACGGCCGGACACTGGAAGCTAGACCTCTACGACTACGCGGACACAAACACCTGGAAAAATGTCGGCGATCTGACAGGCGGTAAGCTGTCATGATACTCTTTTGGCTTCATCAGCTTCCTGCTCTTAGCTCTCAAATTTTCACTACTAATAGGAGCGAATACGCCTACACTAATTCGAAATAGTTCGTTCCCAACACCGCAGTTCTAAACGGGTTGCTACATACCAGTACTACAGCAGTGCACAAAACCGGCACCGCGATGTTTCGTTTCAGGTGGAAACTTCGGTAATTCGCGTACCTGGGTGTGCCGTCGTCGCCACCCTCCCTGTTACTTCAATATATGTAGAGCTAATATATGTAGAAATCTGCAATTTCCAGTCGTGCCAAACGATTTCATTGGCACTATTAGATGGCAGTGGCACTATTCAACCGCACTATCGAGATAAATGGCACTATAGAGGGCGGTGGCACTATCAACCGCACTATAGAGAGAAGTGGCACTATTCAACCGACACTATATGAAAATTTCACCGGCAATATTCAAGGCGGTGGTATTATTCGACCGGTGCTAGAGGAGGACCCCCACTGTACTCAATGAAGTCGCTTTTCAGTGGCTAGCGATAGATCAGAGGCGATCGAAATGCGATTCTGAAACAGTCCATCGTTTGGGGTGTACCCCCTCCTGTTTCTTTTGGTGACGCCACCCGTGTTCCCTTCCCCTGGCACCTATGCATGGTCTCTGTGCCGTTTCACCTCAGCGGTGACGACTGCTTGGAGCACTGTCTCTCTTGCTCTCACTTCTGGGGCCAGTGACTACGTCAACGGCACCACCAACGAAATGCTGGTGAGCTTGAACCAGAGTACCTTATTTTGACTTTTTTTTTTGTTTTTATTCTTGTTTTGACTAGTCTTTTTTGAAAACGAACGAAATGTTGGTGTGCTTACAATAGGGTACCTTATTTTGGCATTTTTTTTGTTTTTATTTTTTTTGGCGTGTTTTCCCCCCCTCCGGTTGCACACACCGTGGCGTTAGTAACGGTCCGAGTCACTTTGATCAGTCGGCTGAATCTAGCGTCGTCAATTACGGGACAACGTAACGCCAACATAAATCACCAACACCAAAATGCTGGTATATGCTTGGATCCTTCAACTCGAGGAGCTCTAGGCGTGCTTCAATATTCATTCGGCTGCATGTACCTAGCCTTTGCCACCTGACGGACGATACCACGCCTACTCGTCGTTTACACAGTGGTGCTTCTTTGTCAACGGTGCTACCAACGAAACGCCGATACCCTTGCACTTGGCTTCCTACGTATATTTGACGATGCTGGCGTGCTTGCACCCTGGTACCGAAGCGTGTTTGACGACTGAAGTTGGATCCTTCGGTAAGCTTGGAGTACAAATCGTTGCTGGTACGTTTTTAAACTCGAATCATTGTCGCTATGATTCACTATTAATAGGGTACTTTAAGAATGTTTGATTGGCCGGCTGCACCGTTTTTTTCCCTTCGTTTTTTGAGGTAGTAAAAAAAAACATGTTACTAAATGCAATGCACTATTTCCCCCCCATCTCCGCAACATTATCGCAAACATTAGAGGCAACGCAGCGCTGGTATGTTTGAACTCAACCCAGCAATGTTTGACGATTAACGAGTCGGCAGCACCTACCTGTATTAAATGGATGCCGGATTCGCAGTTGCAGCTACTACAGTAGTAGTCCAATAATAATAGAACACCACATCGCTTAGGCAAAGGCTGTCCATATGGCGCTCTTGATTCAGGTCATGGGTACTGTACCACATCTAACATGCTGCGCAATGCAACGGCCTTACTCTTGCGAACATGAAAAAAGCACAAGGCAATTACGCTGATGCTCTGGCCACACCCGCCTACGGTGCCGAACGCGCTTTATCCCCCCCCCCTATTTCCCCGGACTCCCGTCAGGTACGGGTGTACACCAGCGAAGCTTCAACCCAGGAGGTGAGTGCCCTTGGCGCAAAGCAGTACGCTTGGAGAATAGTAGGCGTACGATTCACATGGTCGTCTCAGGCAGGCACACTTGTGCCGGTCGCCCCGGTGGCGTATCAGGTTATCCTCGAGCCTGGTATAGGTCAGTTTCGTGAGTTCGAGCCCCGCCGAGTGCATACTCGTATAAATTCGTTGGGACTTTTTCTTGTGCACAAATTGACTTGCGGAAAGCGCGAGAGCGTGAGTTAGCAACACTCGATGAAAAGTCGACGAGCAGTGGGATTGCTGAACCCTATGCGCGATAAAAACAGAAGGCAAGAACCGGGGGGGAGAAGGGACGACACCTGTGACCACGACTTGTCCAGAAGATGGAAAGTAAAGTGTGAGTAAAAAAAAACAACTTGTGGGGCCTGTGTACAGCAAAAGCACAAAGTCAAAACGCGTTCTCTTGTCATGGTGCGAGCATGCAGCACATGGCAGCAGTGCAATCAGCTGTGCGCGTGCGCGTGTCTTACAGGTTATTGGCATTGTACTTCGACGGCTAAATCGTCGTCACCTACTCTAGCGGCCAGGGTTTGACTCGCGTTAGGGATCTAATCGTCGTGCTAAGAATCTAATCGTCAGTTTTTGTTTTGTAAAAAAATACGTCGGCTGTGAGTTCGATAAACATAAGGAAGGGTCGACACTCGACATTCATCTTTTGCAAGCTGCGTGGTATCATACACCTGCCGCTGCTTTTGTACAGAAGTGATGCGTGCTACGAGAGGGCACTACGGTATATACGATAGAGGTGGCGCTTTTAGGCTAATGTGTTTTTGTTGTTTTTGTTGTTGTTGTTGTTGTTGTTAATGACGGTGCTCCTTAGACGCAAGATATGGTCGGAACTACGCTCCTTTTGCGCAGTATTTGTTTTTTAACACCCACGTACGCTATGAGATTGGCCATCGGGTTGTACTCCTGATAACTTTATCAAAATCAGTTTTTGGGTGGTGAATAGTGGTGAATGTTAGAGCTATTGAAATTACGAGTCTCAGAAGCCAAATTAATGTTACTATTAATATTAATGCCCCTCCACTGTGTGGCTGTGTCAGAGGGAGAGAGTGCGCCCGCCCATAGAACAAACGGCAAATCAGGCTATGGGGGGGGGGGGGGGGGGGAGGGGGGGGTAACCTCGTTTTCGCTATCAAGTTGAGGACACTTTGTGCGAACGGCCCACGCCCTTAACGCCGATTAACGGACTGAACAATGTTTTGTTTGACGCAGTAGTGAAGTGTTCCACGACGATGCCTATCGCGAAGAAACCGACACGCTTATACCTGGACAGCAGAGAGTTATCCCATTTGGTAGATTGCTGCGGCGGAAGTTGCTGAGTTCCTATTAGCAACATGAGGAGGAGCTCAATATGTCACCCCCGAAGCAAGACTTGGAAGGCATTCGTTCACGCAATCCGACTAACGCTTCTATGCGCTAGCCCTGAAACAATTTTTGTCACGTAAAATTTTCAGGCAAATCAGGTAGTTCCTCGCTTGAGGAGGTCAACCAACCAGAACGCCAGAAGATCGCCAGAAGGCTAGAAACATTAGTTAGCCCCAAAAAAACTGCAAACCCTAGCGCACTATAGAGGGGTGACTATGTAGGAAGACACTCTCTAGAGTGGCTCTCTGAGCCGCTGAAAAAAATAAGATGTGTTAAAAGCGATCCTTCTACCATAATCGTGGAATGTATCGTCATACAGCACCTTGGGTGGTCGAATATTGCCCGGTTAGCCGACAGATTGCCAGATCGCTCCCTGGCTTGATAGCTGCAGCGCTTGGCGTCGTCTCCCCGGATTGAGAGGTGATGTGCTAGTTCCTTTTTTGGGAGCTCTCACCCCCTTGCTACTACCCCTCACCAACATGCTGCTTCCTTTCATCACCCCCTCTCTTGTGGAAAACACGTAAATGAGCGCCCGAAATGTTGGAGGTGGCTCTATTATTCAGAGAGTAAGCACGGTGCTCGGAGTCTAACTGGATGCGTGGTCAATGGTCAAACGACTAAGAAGGCAAGCAGCAAATGAGTACTCCCCCTCCCCTCGGTGCCGTTCCCACGACCACCTAAATCCACAGACCATCTACCTGGACCAGCTTCAAATCTTCGGGGGTGACAGTCAGCCCTCACCCTCGCCATCACCGGTCACTGCCCCTACTACTGCTGCTCCTGTCATTGGCCCTACGTTTGCACCTTCGGTAGCGCCTGCGGTCGGACCTGTTGGGTCCCCACCCGTGACTGTCGGAGATCAACAACGCTGGCCAGCGTTTTCTCAATTCGTTCCTGATTGGAGCGCCTGGTGAGCTTCGTGTGTGGTGCAGGGGTTGCAGGGGTTGGGGTTGGGGATAAGGCTAGGGCTAGGGCCTGTGATTGTGCGCTTACGGACGCGCCTCTGGTTGCGCCTGAGCTGTCCTTTTCCGTGACCCCGAAAGCTAGTGGTCACTTTGGGCATAACTTTAATCTCTTTTAAGTATTCAAGTACATGATATATATGGCACACAATACAGGAAGTTGAAGCTAGGAACATTCAAAGGCCTTCGATGAAACCTTCATCCGTCCGATTACTTTCTGGGATAGACGCCATAGATACCACATTCTGGGATAGACACTATGATTGCCATCGCTTTTAACCACTTGATGCTACTGCATTCAGTACTTCGGCCATTTTGCTCTCATGCGTGCTGCACTGCGGGCTGTATGATACATGTAATAGGAACTTGAAGGTAGAGATCCAAAAGGTGTCCCGTGAAACCGTTCAGGTGCCCACTGAAAACCTTCACGGTGGAAACACGTCCGGTGAAAACGCCCCCATCCGATTACTTACGGGGATACACAGTGCCACAGCGATATCTCATGTTCCGCACACTCACTGGGAGAGGAAGTGAACAAGAAGGCGCCACAAAAATCATAGATCATGGAATGATCCACAGAAACATCTATTTTATGTGTGGAAACCCCCACAAATACGATTGCATGCGTATATCTCGACACCGAGTACGAGAACATCCTCAGCATGAATCAAACAAATAAATGCCTAATGCACTATTGTAATCGGACATTTTCCTCTCGCGTGTCTAGGTCCAGCGACGCTAGGAAAATCGAAGTGTGTCCGAGGATGAAAATGGAAGTGTGTTCTATTTACTGACACTGGAATAAACAATGCCAAGGTTATGATCAAATGGATAGCTAACACGTTAACCGCACATTTCCATCTCCCGAATATCCATGGTACAGGAAGTTGAACCTAGGAAACGGGGTCTGCGAACCATTGGAGGAGTGCCGCACAGATCCGGCGTGCTGCGACTCCACTGCTCCCGCTGTTTGCGGCAACGGCATGTGTGAAGAAAGTGAGCACCCGTTTTAGTGACTGTTCTTAAAAGAGACAGATTGTTCTTAACATGAAATTTTGTTCTTGGAACAGAACTTCGTTGACGCTTGAGAGGGCCCACACTGCTGTTGGACGAATATTTACTGGAGCACCCACTTGGTGTCGCTAATCATGGAAGAAAGAAACAGCCTATGTTTTTCTAACGCAGATTGATCTCGAAATTCATGTGTTGGCCAATGTAGTTGTGTGCGCTATGGCGAAGACGAGAGACAACTGTCTTTAGCAAGGGTTGCACCTTAAAGCTCTCTACATCAGCAAGCCAACGTATACCGTTGTCGCTGCAATGCGGTAAACACTCCCACGTGAAATCCTGTTTGTCGATCGTTTCGTTCTGGTTGGTACAGCGGAGACGAGGGATAACTGCAACAAGGACTGCACCTTCAAGCTCTCCGTTTGCGGCAACGGCGTCTGCGAAAGTGGCCTCGAAGACAACTACCACAACAACTGGTGAACCTATGCTTCGTACTTGTGTACAGTTAGGGTTTTCGTCGCGGTATATATACGGTTTTCAGGGGACCTTCTGGTTCCATCCCCGCGTTTCCTCGTGGATACGTGCCATTGTACGATTCGTGTAACATCTTGCAGGGCGTAGAACTTACGCTTCTAAAGTGGCCTCGACAACAATTTCCACTATTATATTATCTGACGTGTGACTATCAAGTGTTTCGGTTTTGTGTCGCGGTATCAAGTGCACAAGTTAACAACGAAAATGTGTGGTTCTTCTATGGCGTTTTCATTTTCGCGCCGCGGCATACATGCGCAAGTTTCGCTGTGGTTGTATCTGTGTTCAAATCGCTTAATAAGTTGTCGTCCTGCTGTAACTGCTCCGGCTGATCCCGAATATCGGCCGTATTTTTAATAGGCCACAATAAGCAAAACGCTGGTGCACCTTTCTTTGCATCTGTGAGTTCAATCACGTCGTTTGCTATTTTTTTGTCGAATTGATCACCCTCGTGATGACGCAACAACGCTTATCTTTGCGATCAATGCTGGCAGGTTCGAGGACGAATTCAACTGCCCTGTGGACTGCGCGACTTCTCCCAACCTCGACGTCAATAACCAAGTTGTAAGTAGGGTCTTACACTTTCCGCACAGAGTACGTTCGTTTTTGCGTCGCATGCCAATGGCCAGGTCTCCTCAAGGCATTTACGATGAATTTATCTCTTTCACACCAGTCGTCTGTAACGACAGAGCTTTTGCAAAAGTGTTCGGCACGGACACTGGATATACTGGATGTCGACGGGTAAAAAGAACGGGGTATTTATGTGAAGCACACAAACACACACATACCTGCTGGGTCTCGACTCCCGCGCTATTAATGGTTGGGGCAATAGCAGCTGAAACGGCCAGTGACGCATGCTACAACAGAGGTATACCCGTTTCTGGCGAAAACACTACGGGGCTCCTCAACTGAGGGGCAGGCAAATATCGTTGGGATACGTTTGACGCCTGCGCTACGATAGAGGTATTGAGGTATACCACTTTTGGGCGAAAAACACGTTTACTGAATGACGGGGCTTAGCACCGCACTCCCAACATGGGGACAAAACACTTGGAGTTAGAGTAGGAAAAAAAAATGGGGTTGGAAATGGGTTAACAACGATCCTTAACCCCAAAACGGCGGAATGCTACTTGTACCATTCTTGTCTTCCAACACGACGAATATTTTTTATTCCTTGGCCATGGCTTTGGTCATCGGGGTTGTACTTTAGGCTTACTCAACAACATGTTGTTTCGGGTGAGGGGTAGAGATCCTCACGCCAGGAACCTTGCAGGGCAAATGGTTGATGCACCTTTTTTGCCTTACCGTGGCACGTCTGTGTCCGTTTATCGAATAGGTCAAGGGATTGTTCATCTGGTTGCCTTTTGTACGTTTTTTTTTTCTCAAGCATCATTTTGGGCGCGGTGGTGAGCTCAAGACAGAGGAAGCCTTTTGAGACAAGTTTTCAGATGACAAACTATAAGTAAAGTAGTATTAGTAATAACATTGTTATTTAAGATGCACCCCTACCGCGTAGCAAGCTTCCTTACCTCTTGCAAACCCCTCTGGCGCTACTGTGTGTTCTACCTGTCTGTGCTCTCCCTTCTGTACACTGGCCTCTGTTCTGGTTCAGACGGGGTCATGCTTCATGAGCGGCGGAACGTGCGATGATGTCTGCGGCGACGGCATCTGCAGTGGCTCCGACACCTGCGTCGTGAGTTCACCCACTCTTTTTGAAGGGAATGACAACCATGATGACGGCACTCGTGCTATGCTAAAATGTTGCATTCGTGTTCCACTGAGTGTGGTATGAGGAAGAATCACAGCACCGCAGTGCTTCTTGTGCGAAATTCGTGCTTCGCTTGAGTTGACCATATAAATAAGACAAATACATCATCAACACCTGCGTCGTGGGTTGATCTCATTTCGGGCTAGTCACAACAGCCACGGCGGCATTCTCATGCCGCCAAGATAAGGGCTGTTTTCGTGTTGCACTTAGGTACAGGGGAGAAAATCCCAGCCACGACAGCGTTAATTGCGCAAAACACTGCTGCTTTCGTGCTTTCCGAGTCGACACGTTTTTACGACAAGGGGTATTTGTCACGTTTTAGGCCAATTGTTTTTCACACGTCGAACAGACAGGTGATGTATCCCCACTTACTTGATGGCCGAGATCTTTTAGGGACAATCTGTATCGTCTAGCTGCTCGAGGTTCCCTGTGACAGCCGTACGATCTATATGATCTAGCATATGTTTCTTGGGTTTCATTCGTAGTCGATAGATACAGATCTAGCATAGCATACCGTTTCGACGCGAGTCGAAGAGGGAAGAAAAAGATGAATTATTTTCGCGATAATAATAAATGCACGCACCGTAGTGGGAGGGGGAAGGAGGGCCCGCTATGTGACCCCGGATATGAGATACTACTGGGAGGGAGCGCGAGAGAGTAGTGCGGGGATAATACATGGGATGAGGAAATGATAAATAAATAATAACGGTCAGGTGGTTGGTGTACTGTATGTAGATGATTTATGTGATCTAAATAATCTGTAGATGGTCTAGATCATGATCTGTGAGAGGTGCGAAAAATTCTTCACGGCCGGAACTACCCGGTATCATCTCTCCATATCAAAGATGATCAATTCATGGCTTCAAATTCATGGCTTCAAATCCATGGCTTCAACGAGTGTCAACCCATTCTTTTTCACCCAAGGCTAGACTGCACGAAGTATGACTGTATCGTAGTGCATGGTAGGGGGGTCATGTTGCATTCGGGCCTTTTTTAGCGGCAGCTCCAAGTGACCCCTCAGTTCCTTTGCGGTGTTGAGATTCGTGCTGTTTAATGTATGCATGCGATATGAACCCGCATTGCGATGGTTAGCTGCATTGCGCCACGCAATATCACGTAAAGATTTCAGCTTGCCCGTGAGGGACAGAGTCGCTCGGGGGACTGGCTCACAGCCGGGAGTGAAAAAAGGAGATATGGTATGTATGATACTATAATATCGTAGCCTAGGCATTTGAAATATATGTCGTGTTCGTCTACCATTACCCATGCTTCGATAGGCTAAAATCCCTGTATCCTGTGTTTTGTGACCGTGCTTGTCCGGGCCAGAACTCTGTTTTTCTTATGCTCTGCAAGAACTACCGACGCGCGCTACATTAGATGTGCACCACACCTGTTGTATTTCCGAGGCTCGTAACCTGAGGAGCTGCATGCCTCACCAAAAAATTGGCTTATTGATAGAGTAAACTGAAAGTGAAAGTTGATGAACAGACTCATGGCCTAGACATAAAAAGCACACATATACATATATTCAATATTACCAAAGCAGAATGCCATTCCGAACAGTTTGGGTAAGCCCCTTTAGGCCTCCCTATACTATTCGAAGTGATTTTGTCTCCATAAACGGGTTTCCAAGTTCTAAAGGCGTTAAGGAGCCCCGTAACTCAGACAACAAAGTAGAGTACCCTCTGGAACATCCGGGCAGGGTGGACGGCCCACGACCTTCTTCAAACCTCACTGAAGCGTTCACAACTTTAGTGTTCATCCGGCGGTCATGTTCCGAAACTGCATCACCCTGCAACCCCCCCGTCCTTCTCTGCACTGGCTAATCCGAAACGAACAGAACTGTCCTCGAGACTGCGGAGAGTGCCTCGCCGTTGTCGGGGATGGGATCTGCTCCTACCCTTTCGAGCCCGCGCTGGTTGGAGACTGCGCTGGAGAGTCAATAACAAACTTTGTCACGCTGGACGGGTGAGTGTCGCGTCAGTGCTTTAGTGCCTTTTAGTGCTTCGGTGCAGACCGCCAAGGCTGAGGAGTCCTCCTAAGGTAGCCGTTGCCCTCGTTTGGGTTAACTCATGTTTCTGATAACCTTCTGACGTTCTGGCCTTCTGACGTTCTGACGTTCTGATTGGTGCAGGCCCTCAAGTGTCAACTGTGGAACTATCTAGGTCATTATGTATAGTATGATAAGATCACAAGAACATTTGCTTTAGGACTCTTGTAGCGTCTAGCAGTGTGGGTCGCGTTGCGCGAACGAAAGCCTTCGAAGCAACGTTTCGGGTGAGATAGTCAGCTCCTCATGTCAGGAGCTCAGAAAATCCTTAGAATCTGCTGCACGGCTGGCGTGGGATGTCTCTGAGGTTGCGGGAGTATTGCACTAGTCACTACTGCTACCGGAGAGAATATCATAGAATCACAAAGTTCATAGAAGTCACCACCAAACATGGTTAGAATAAAATAGTCAAGATATAGGTGTCGGTGGAATATATCGTGCGTCCTAATGGCTGTGCTCCTCCGTAATAGTCGCTTCTCAGGGCCTCATGCTTTCGTCAACGGCTTCGACCTCCCGACCCCCCCCCCCCCATCCACCCCGCATCTTAGGGGTTGCACAGGCATTTTTAGTCCGATCGGGGCAACTTAGCGGTGTCGATGTTGACAAAATCTCCTGCACTACTGTGTGTTTGCTTCTGTGTGCGGGGTTAGCCTGTTGTGCCGTACGCTTGAGGGATGTGGGGGCGACGCGTTGAACACGCCGTTTAGATAGTCCTTGTGAGTCTTGGGGTGACCAAAAGAACTGTTACCGTAGTAGCGTATTTTCGGTCCTGGAGGTTACACGGAGAATCGAAATGCGTTTGTTTTTTTAAAGACGATGACACCTTTAAATTTGGTGCTACATTTGTGCACAGTTTGGTAATATTCAACATACTGCCGTCCCCGTGACAAATATTTTCCGTTCGACTTTCCCCTTTGGATATTTTCTTTTTATATTTTCCTGTTGGATCTTTCTCGTTGGGTTTTTCCGGTGGATCCTTCGCGTTGGATCTTTCCAGTTGGATCTTTCCAGTTGGACCTTCCGCTCGATATTCTCTCGATTTTTTTATTTATTTTTTGATTGGATCTTCGACCGAGAGGACTATGCGACGATTGACAACGCTAACGTGCTGGATGACGACTATCAACAGAGTAATCCTGTTGTACAAGTTGTTTAAGCGCCAACGCGTTGTCACCCGTCGTCATTCTCCCGATTAATGTTTCCCTTGGATCGCCCCCCAGTAGATCTTCCCATTGGATCTTTCCGGTTAGTTTTTCCCGTCGGATCTTTCCTGTTAGATCTTTCTCGTTGGATCTGTCCCGGTGTGATTCATTCCCACTATGTACTTTTTACCGGTGTATATTTCCCGTTTGACATTTTCCCGTTGACTAATTCGGTTTGGATCTTTCCGCTCGGATCTTTCGCGTTGGATATTTCCTGTTGGATAATCTCACGTTCGACCTGCAACAGAGAGGACTATGCGACGATCGACAACGCTGAGGTGCTGGATGACGTTTACCTGGTAGCTTCGTGTACCTCGGGGCCTACTGCCTTGCCGGCTGGATGGCGCCTCGCGGATTGGGACGCCAGCGTTGCCATGGTGAGACATGACTTTCGGTCGAACAGCGCATGACCTGCACTCTGCGCTTTACGAAAGAAGGGTATCGGTTACCGCCAACAACAAGGTGCTATAAATTTTCCTGATTCCAGGAAAAAAAATGTCTTCGATAGAGTTTCCTGAATCAAGTAACGTGACGTTATTTTAGCAGACTTCCTGCAACACAAACACAACCAGATCTCCGGCTGGGGGGAAAAAAGGCGAAATGATCGCATGTCTGCATTGTATCACGGCAACTTTATCGTTCGGTTTGTCAAGTCTCAAGAGTTGTCGGCTACCTCACCAGAGGTTATCTCAGTCAGCGTAGTCTCGAATTATATTTGGTCTCAAGGGGTTATCGGATATTCCCACCAAAATGACTCACGGCTAAGATTTCAACGGCATTGTGACTGATCCGAGCTCATCCCCGTTTCTTCTGCGTTACAGAGGCTGGTGACGGTGAGCTTAGCTCGGTTTGACACGGGGTGCTTGGTGTTCAAGGGAGGAAATGCCGTCAGCACCGAGACAGGCCTGCAGGTGATGCCATCTCTATGCCACACGTTTGCTACGCTTGCTACGGTATCATAAAGGTGCACAGAACAATATTTCGGAAAAATCAATAATGGTAGCATTCCGACGATTTTAGTAATACGCTAAGGAGCCCCCGTCATCGAGGGAAAATCTCAGCCTAAAAGAGGTACACCTCTATAACCGCCGCATGCGTCCCTACCCCGCGGGCTTACGCGTGCTACGATAGAGGTGTACCACTTTTTTTCTTAATACTACCCCTCAATTTGGGACCTTAAGACATGCTCCTGATCCTCCCAAACAACCGATTTAGAGAAAAATTCAACCGCAACCGGATGAAAAATCTTACGGTCTAGGTACACCACGAGAAACCATGTCAATTTTTTTGATGTGTTTCCGACGAATTCGGGTTAAGGAGCCCCGTCAGTCAGAAATCACTTCAGACGAAAAGTGCTACCTATATCGTAGCATGCGTGGGCTCGGGCTGAGCTTCGTGTTGTCTATGCGGAAACCAGGTCACTTCTTTCACCTCTTTCTCGCTCCGAATCCCCAAGTATATAGTCAAGAGATGGCAAAATACCTCCTGCTATTCACCGTGGCATTTTGGCTCATTTCAAGGGGAGGACAGTTTCGTTTTCTGTCCTTACCATCGTTTAAAAGAGAGTAGGCCATCTGCCACCGGGATGCTGTAGCACCCACAACGTGCTGCGATGCTGTCGATCGAGGCATCTCCGGGCCTGCCAGGGAGATTCGCTACCGGGCTGCGGGATGACACTCCTTCCTATCGCCCGGCGCCACGGAAACAACCGTTCAGAGTCGCCTCTATAAGTCGTGCTTCCCGAAAACAAATGGATAGGTTTGCCCGTAGGCACGTAGTGACGGCCTCCGTAGATGAATTGACCGGAAATCGCGGTTACTTATGTGTGCATAGATAGTTAGGCATGTCTTTATCGGGGGTTGGGGTTTGGTGTTAGAATGGGCTCAGGGAAACGCTATAGGCGCCTGAACTCCTCGCCCACTCTTGGGAGCAAACCTCATGAGTACGCTTGCACGACCGAGCTGAGCACAAGCGGGTCGGATTTCTTGCGGAGAGCGTCAGCAGATCAAGGGAGTCGCCTCGTTGGCCAGCCCAGTCAGAGAAGTCTGTGCCCCTCTCCCTTCCACCCGCCCCCGCTCCCGCCCACGCTCCCGTTTGTCCTGCGCTTCTCGATAAAGTCACGTTTTTCTTTCGTCGCGATCAGTGACTTTTTTTTCCGCGGCGATCTCGTGACAACAATGTTTTTCGTTGTTTCGATATGACCATAACATGCGACGTGCTGCGCTGCTATCGCTCGCGGCTTCGACATGCCAGGGGGATTCTGCGTCTGGTTGCGGGATCACCCCAATCATCCGGCACAACGGAAACAAGTTTTCGGTAGCGCCCAAGGATTGCGCTTCTCGGCTCATGATCCAGCGCATCAAGGAATCCGGCACCAAGAACTGCCCGACATGCAGTAACGGGTGAGGAAGCTATCTGTACAGCTTGTTTCCTATTGATAGCTATCTGTACGGCTTGTTTTATTTTGTTTTTTGCTACGATACTATTTAGGATGCCGTGGGGTGTGCTTGTATGATCCTTGTACTATTGGCGCGATAAATAGCTGTTGAGGAGATTGGAGAGGTAGATTGGCGGCATTGTTGCGGGAAACGCCGGACGATTTATTCTTGTCTGATGATCCAGCTCGTCAAGGTATCAGGCGCAAACACCAGCCCGACATGCAGCAACGGGTGAGGAAGCCTACCTCCATGTAGCTCCAGTTTGTTTGTGTTTGTTTTTCCAAGGAACTGCATATTAAGATGCCACTTGCAAGGCACTGTGGCGGCATTGTTTCACGGTCGAATCCCCTTTAAATTCCTAGTGTAGTAGTGCCGGTTGCCCTCGATAGTACCTGCAAAATCGCCTGGCATAGACAGATGGAAATAAGCAATGGTGACGGTTGCCTCTATGGTGCCGGCATGTCCGAGGGTACCACGGGATAAACTTTCAGTCGCGGCCTCCTGTATGAACGCGCCCGTCGACTGGGACCTGCCAGCGTATATAGGAACCAGGCTCCAAGGCCTGCCCGACAGGCAGTAAAGAGTTAAGGTAGCGCAATCGATAGCCAGTAAAATTCGGCGCTGTTGATGACCCTACTAAAAATCGTCTTTGCACGCAAAATTCCGAAAGCACTCGATCGAACACAGACATCCTCGAGATCCTGCGTGTGCCGTTATTTCATGGTGTGCAGGAACCGTATCGCACAGGTCCCACCCGGCCGGCAAACGCGATCTAGGCCACGCAGATCATGCAACGCGGGACCTGTCAGCCCCATAGATAGGCGGGACGCATGCTACGATAGACATACCGGTACCATTTTTTTGTTTGGTTACGATAATTCTGAGTGAGTGATGGTACTCCTTAAGCTCCAAATATCACCTGAACAATATTCTTGTTTTCGCAAAAAAATATTTTGGTATACCTAGACCATGGGAGTTTATTATCGGGGGTTCACTTTCTTTTTTTGCCTCGAGATCGGCTCTTGGGTGAAACGAGTCGAGCTATTCAAATGATCACCTTTACCGCACCCTGAGTACTGCTAGTACAACAAGTACACTGCACTGTGAGAAGAATGTGTCGCATGCTACTGATCTGTATCTATCCGATTTTTTTGCAGTGATGGAGGCGTGAATATCATGCCGACGGGTCCCCCAATGCCCCCTCTGGTGAAATGTGAAACGTTTCAGAGCAAGGCCACGGGAGGGAGGGGAGGGTATCCATCTTTCAACTACCGGGTTTTGGGCCACTCGCAGCGCGCTCGACTCTGCACCCCACCGACGAACACTCTTTCGACGACGACGTTGCTTGGCGTAGGGTATACATGAGCATTCCTTCGAGGGTTCTCATCGAAAACAAAACCAGCACGAAGCCTTAAGATCGCAGAGGAGCAGTGGGGGTTACCCGCGCGGGTAGCCCTAAGCCACTGGAAAAAAAATGGCCGCAGGAAAAGTCACCTCCTTACCCATGGGTCTGGGTCAACACGTGATAGCTGGGGCGATTCCCACACGGTGACGTCGGCAAAAATCTTGACCTTTACACACTGCTCAATGATCCGCTTCTCTAACCAGGTCCTTGTGCAACACGCTGATCGGAACTTGCGCGTGCAACGGGATGTGGACTGGACCCGGGTGCGATCGCGCTATCGGAGACTTCTCGGTGCCTTCATTGACATCCTCCTGGTACAAGCCAGCTCTGGGCGCCACCTGGGAGTGGCAGATCGACGGTCAGTGCAATTGCGTTTCTTCTAACTTCAAGCACATGAACGGCTCGTATTGGATATATATATATATTTATGACTCATTTACGTAACCCACGCAGCTTTTTTCAGCCCATGCTTGAAAAATGCCGAAAACACGGCATCCAATTTAACCCATGAATCTACCGCATTCGTCCGTGGCAGCCCATATTTGACGCTACGATGGTGTGGTCGTGCCTGACAGGTGCTATGCCGTGCTGGGTCAGGTACGACAGGTATGATGACACTGTAGACATGTGCTTTGAAATATGAAAAATTCGATCAAAACAGCTCGGCATAAAACGAAGAAACATGGGAGGGCTGCCCCCTCGTATGCGCGATGAAAAATGGAGGCATGTAGCGGGGGGGTGGGGCGAGTGAAAGGAAGATGCCTGTGACCACGGGTGTTGTTGTCGAGAAGGTCGCCGAGGGCAAAAGCTCTCATGGGACGGGCCGGAGAGTAAAAGTGATGACTACCAAAAATACCGTTGAAATGCAACCGAAAACGATGCTTCCAACGATGGACGTTTGCATTATTTCAAGCTCTTTGTTTCTTGGACATGAACATACACGCTACTAATAATAGTGCGGTATTCGTGCACAATTTTTTTTAGGGTCCTTCCTCACTAGATTAGCTCTGCAAAACAGCCAAAGACCGGTTTTGAGCTAATGTGAAGGAAAGAAAAACCGCCGAGTAAGAGCAAACCCATGGCCTGAGTATACAAAAAAGATAACATTTGTGAAATAAAAAGACCAAAAATTCGACGATTTTGAGTTAAAAGAGCCCAACCAGCCAGAAAAAAATGTTTACAGTACCCTAAACGTGCTACCTCTATTGTGTACCTCGCCTATGCTTACTCCCGATCTATACGGGGTCGTTGTGGAGCCCAAGAAGAGTACGCCGCGGCCGAAGGAATTAGACCGAGCTTCCCGCGCAGGTCTACTGCAGTGCTATGCTATAAAACATTAGTTTATACACCCAAATATGTCATTTGCTTTTAGCGCTGGTCTCGGCGCTACTGCTCCAACATTCCAATAACTGCGCCCGTCGACGGGCGTGCCTATCCGCGTCGAAGTAGCTTCAACAAACCTCCCCACATTCTCTAACAATCGTGGTCGGCCGTCTATCTAATACCCAAAATTGTGTTTCTCTTGTTTGCCGCAATCTCGTTGCTTTTCAACTACTACTACTCTTGGTCCATTCTACAGGCGAGCCTATCCCTGGGTCGGATGGACCGGGCGATTTGTACGACGTCGAAATCTATGACATCGACTACTCTTACCCCTCCAGCGTCATCGCCGACCTCCAGAGCAAGGGAAAGAAGGTATGCCCCGTGCAGCACCAAACCAACCCCAGTTTTGTTATTGTGTTGCATGCATCGCCGTATTTCTTGAGGTCACCTTTGTTCGGGTATCGGCGTGTTACCTGGAATGGTCGAAACCCATCGTGCTGTACATCAGTTTCGTCCCCTGCAGGTTACGTTTCCTCTATTTGCTTAGGCCGTGTTGTTGTATGATGCCGTGCTTGAAGTGTTGAGCTGTATGGCATCGGCCAGAGCAATGAAAAAAGGGCATGCTCCCTCCGTGCAGCGTCAAACCCAGCATGTTGCATTTCAATACGTCTTTCGTGTCTCCTTTTCTTGAGCCATGTGTACCGTGCGGGCTTTACCGTGGTGCTGCCCCGTGCCGGCGCCAGAGTTGTTGCTCAGGCGCCACTGCTGGATTTTTTGCGTTGTTGGTGCCGAGATCGCGGGGCGTACGTGTTTTTTTGCAGGAATTTTCACGGGCCGGGTCGCTTCTTCTTGCGTGTCGGATCGGGCTAGGATGATCCAGCCCGACCCGACCCGACCCGACCCGACTCCACCCCACCCGACCCGACCCGACCCGACCCGACCCGACCCGACCCGACCCGACCCGACCCGACCCGACCCGACCCGACCCGACCCGACCCGACCCGACCCGACCCGACCCGACCCGACTCGACCAAACCGGCAATATTTCAAGCCCTCCTGATTTAACCCGACCCGACCCGTCATATTTCCAACACCTCGCTTGCCCCGATCGCACTCGGTCTGTGGGATTACGAAAACATCCCGTACCCTATCCGCGGATCGGGTCATGACCAGTGAAAGGTCGTGGGAATTTGTGTTTAGATGTTCGCTGGGGTAATATTTGATTTCACATGTCGTGCTACAGCAGTATGGGTCTGCTCTTCCGACCGCTGGATCAAGCAACCGTGGTAACTATCGTGGCAACATTAAGAGAGCTTACTCTCGTTTTTTTTTTTAAAGTGTTGTGCTGCGGATCAGCGCTGGCACACCGGAGGCAAAGCATAAGTTGAAATTGAAACGCTTGCAATACTACTGCAGAAACAGCTAGTATTCCACAACGATTAGAGCTCAAGTTCCCCCACAGGCGTGTTCGTAAGTTACTACGCCGGTAGGGGGGCTATGTTGCTGTACCCCTTTGTGGGCACTTGTTTTTTCGGTGGCTCGGTGTCACTCGCGCGAGTGACCCTCCTGTTCCTTGCGGTCACAGGCTAATAATGGTGCTGTTTACCATTCTCGAGATATTATCACGGAAAGGGATGGTGAGCTACACGCTGCACCAAAACAATCACCGAACGTGTTTTTTCTCAGCGAGATACAGAGTCATTCGCGCGAGTGGCTCAGGCGCGGTAGTCAAAATTCGAGGTAACCCCCGGCCGGGTAGCCTCGATCTTATACAGTATCAGACATATTTCATAAGAACGAATCTGAGGTTCATTCAGACCCTCTGCAACATGAAACCGTCAGTTATTTTGTTGCTGTTCACCCCAAACGGAGAAGAAACCGCGGGTGCAGTTCTAAAGGGTGTTGTCACGTTCCTCATTTTTTTGTTTTTTGTCCTTCTGTTTTTACAAAGGTGATGTGCTACATCAGCGCCGGCACGTCCGAGGACTTCCGCGAGGACATCAACCTTTTCCCTTACATCGCCAAGGGCGGGATCGTGAGTTCAAGCTGCTGCTCGTGTGAAGTTTCTTTGCGCGGGTGTCTTACGCGTACGTGGATTCGGATTCGGCATAATCAGATATTCCAAATCACTATGCCCCTAACATACCATGTTATACTATGAACAACATACCATGCCCCTAGCATACCGTGTCATACTATGAACAACATACCATGCCCCTAACATACCGTGTCATACTATGAACAGCATACCATGCCCCTAACATCCCATGTCATACTATGAACAACATACCGTGACTCGCGCTACGATAGAGGTAGCAACATTGTTGGCTATTTTAGTTTCCGAATGGCAGGGCTCCTTAACCCAAAACCGTCGGAAAGTGTCAAAATATTATTTGACGAGATGAGTGTTTTTTATATCTTGGCCACTAGGCCATGGATTTTGCTCGTCGGGTTGCAGCTTCATTTTTCTTAAACTCGTTTTTTTCGTCTCAGTGCATAGAGTAAAGCAACAATGCTTGCACCGTATCCTGCACTACTTGTTTTTTGCGTGGAAGCTCATAAAAAAAGCTTCCGTGGAAGCTTCCGTGGAAGCTTTCATGGAAGATATGAAAGATTCCATGAGAACAACTCCCCGCAAGCTTCCACGGAAGCTTTCGCGAAAGCTTCCATGGAAGTAGTGGAAGCTTCCACGGAAGTAACTTCCACGGGAGCTTCCACGAAAGCTTCTATGGAAGCTTCCACGGAAGCTTCCATGGAAGCAACTTCCACGAAAGCTTCTATGGAAGCTTCCACGGAAGCTTCCATGGAAGCAACTTCCACGAAAGCTTCCACAAAAGCTTCCATGAAAGCTTCCATGGAAGTAACTTCCACCAAAGCTCCCATGGAAGCAACTTCCACGGAAGCTTCCACAAAAGTTCTCACGAAAGTTTCCACGAAAACTTCCATGGAAGTAACTTCCACGAAAGCTCCCATAGAAGTAACTTCCACGAAAGCTTCCACGAAAGCTTGCACGGAAGTTTCCATGGAAGCGATGGAATCTTCCATGGAAGCTTTCATGAGCTTCCAACAAAAATGCAGATAGTGCAGGTGGCCCTGCTTGTACCTGTACCGTTCGTTATGTCTCGTTCCGCTTTGCTTGGCAGATGATGCCGCATTTAGTAATATAGTCCTTTCGGTTTCTTCGTACTACGTCCCCTCCTATCGCTCAAAATGGTGAACGTTCCGATTCAACGTCTTTTGTTTCTTCGATTTTTTCCGTGGGAGAAGGCACACACACCCAAGCTTGCACCGCGCCGACAGATGATTTAGGAGAACCTTAACGCCTTTACCCCTGGAAACCCGTCCAGAACACTTGTTTTGAAATCGCACGAAGAGGAGGCTTTGGGGGCGCTGAAAGTGGTTAAACAAGGAGAAGGCATTTACGTATTTGCCCCCTCTATCACTGGCGAGAGTAGACTATGATAGGCCACTGGCACGGGTGGATATGCATACACAAGGGGTCCCCCCGACAAGGCGGTCTGAGCGAGGCGGCATCAGACAGTCTAAAACGCTTGGCGCGTCTGGGGAATGGCACACATGACACCGAATGAATAAGGAATGAGTGAGCCGTCTTCTCCCAAAACGGCGGGACCTTATATTGCTCTGGTACACCGGCGCCTGCCTGGCCGGGGGATCCCTACTGAATCCCTCACTCAAAAGACCATTGCAAACAAAACGTCTAGCTTGGTGCCGGCAGCATAACGTACAATTCCACGCCGGCAGTGCATAATATCGCGAAACCGAAGGAGCGCAAAAGTTTCAATAGGATAGTAAACCCTGCTATTACAGCCTTGGTTTGCTCGTAAAGTACAGCCTTGGTTTGCTCTCCCGCTTGCCCACGTTGATTGCCCGATCTCGTCTTTCTTCGTCCTTTCGAGTTTTTTGCTCAACGGGTGCTTCGTAATGCTGGCAAAATGAAGCATCACTTCCAATTTAAGAGAAAACGACGCTTATCATGACAAGCGTCGCCTCGATAGGTTGTGGTGCACAGGTGGTGATGTATTAGAAGCTACATTACCGCAACCACGATCACGCCTGTCCATATGTGCCTCGACCCTTCTTTTCGCTTCTTCCTTCCGACTCTGTCTCTGCTTGTGTTCTCCCGGTGGCGTCCGACGGCACATTGGGGACTGCTCCTCGAATGATTCTCCTTGGCCGAGCAGGTGTCCTTCGATGTGGGCGACACGGTAAGCGTCGTTTTGCCCCAACTATCGCACGCGCATTCCTATGTTCCGAGAGGTTTTTCGTGTATTGTGACAGTATCTAGTTTCAGAGTGTGGTGGAAGGAAAGCAAAGGGTTTGGCCAAAACATACGGAAGTTTTAGCGAGTCCCCAGTTCAACAATATGGCTGTTGTGCCATACGTTTATTATTTGCGTGATGTTAATAGCAGCCCTATACAGTGCCTCCCATATTTTTTCTCTCTCGACGGCAAAGACGATATGTGACTGTGTTTGTTTCGTGTCGCACGAGGAATTGACGCTTCCCCTACGAGCGTACTGATGGCCGTACGTCTTTCACGAAATAGCAGTAGGACGTGTTCGACGGTTTCGTGCACGACCCCGTACCCTTCTGATGACAGTACTGCATGCAGGCGTCTGTCCACATGGAGTGCACATTTTTTTTATCCCTTTCCGAACTTAACTCATATGTGTTTATGAGCTAGAACTGCTTAGAATGAGCTTGGACTACATGTCTCGGTTCGTAAAGAGTTTTTTTAGCGCACGCGTCAGGCCAGTCTTGCTCGGAAGAACCACACATAACCACCGCCACGTGCCGACGTACTATCATTCGACCTCACCTCCCTGTTCGCGAGCTAACGTCATGATGCCGTCGTGCTGTTGTCGACTGCAACAATGTTGCGTTATGTGGTCAAGCAAGCTCGCCCCCCGCACGGTCCGAAAACGCCTATTGGATGGAGGGTATTGCTAGGCTCCATTTCAAGGTCTTCCCCTCCTTGACAATGTAGACGATCAAGCATAGTTTGCGAACGAAACGTGGCTCGACCTACCACATCGCGACGGTGTTGACTGTAGCATATGTGAGGTCGGAAAGATGGCACATTACATTTTTGTCACTCTGTATGATCAAGCGAGCTTACCCCCTCTACACGGTTCACAGAAGCGTACGAACTGACGACATTACCTACGAATTTACGACATTACCGGGATCCGTTTCAAGCTCTCCCCTCCGTGTGCGCGACCATTCAAAACAGTTTGCTGACGAGAATTGGCTGGACCTTCGGCGTCTGGACGTGATCGCGCCCATCATGCTGGAGCGGCTTGACATCATGGCTACGAAGGGCTGCGATGCTGTGGAGTGGGACAATGCTGACCTCCCCGTACACCAGGTGACCCTCAACTTTAAACTTTGGTGTTTTCGTAGCTTATTAGCCGATGAGGGTTGCTCGTAGGGAACGAACTTTAGCGTTGCGCATAAGCTATTCGCCGATGACGTGTGGCAGTTAAAAGTGAACTTGCCACTGTTCATCACCTGGTATTATCCGATTGTGACTTCACGATCGCTAAGGGCTGCGGTGTTGTAGAGTGGGAGCAATTTTAACCTCCTTGTACAAAAGATGGCAGTTCTCAGCAAGATTTCACGTCGTTCGTAACCTATTGGTCGTGAACGTTTGGCCGTTGAAAGCCAACCTTGCCGGTGCTCATAACCTATTAGCCGATTGGCACATCGTGACCCTAAGGGCAGCGGTGCGGTGGAGTGGGACAATGCTAATCTCCACGCACACTAGGTGACCGCTGGAATGCTGTACGGCTGAAA
This sequence comes from Undaria pinnatifida, assembly GCA_012845835.1. Lineage (NCBI taxonomy): Eukaryota > Phaeophyceae > Laminariales > Alariaceae > Undaria > Undaria pinnatifida. The sequence continues at coordinate 1,516,087 of JABAKD010000004.1, read as the reverse complement.
TACACCTTTGCCGTTGATCCTAACCCACTGCTTAGCCGGTCAAATTATACCGTTTGCAGCGTTAGACAACTAGACAAATACGATGGTGATGCGTACGTGCCATCAGAGTCGGAACATCATGCTTGATCGCCTTGATATCATGGCTGCATAGGACGGCGATGCAGTGGGGAGTGGGGAAATGCTGACCTATCCGTACTCACGGGGATAGTTGAAGCACCGTAAAAAGTGACTTTGCCGAGGCTTATTCAACCTTTTTACTAGCCTATGGGGTTTGGGGGTTGAAATCGAACCTTGCTCTTGCTCAACACCTATCATACTCTGTTGTAATATCATGCCCGCAGGGCTGCGATGATGTGGAGTGGGACAGTGCTCACCTCCTCGTACACCAGATGACCGTTGAAATACCTTTTACTTCGAACTTTGCTGTTGCTCATGATCTATGAGCCGATGCGTGTTGATATTTAGAACTGAAGTAGCGCCTGCTCGTAGCCTTTTAGTCGATACTGATAATATGGCCGGTAAAAGTTGCGATACTGTGGGTCGAAATAACACCGACCTTCCCGTACACGACAAGAGTATCCAACAAAGCAAACGCCGTTGATCATAGCCTATCGCAAGCATACGACGTCAGTAGTAAACTCCAAATCTTCTGTTGTTCATAGCGCATTAGCCGAGGGTGGTGTCGTGGCAACCGACTGCTGCGATGCTGGAAAATGCGACAATGTCGACCTCGCCGTACACTAAGCGACGTTGAAAAGTCGCTTAAAAATAAACTTTGAATTTGCTCAGAACCGTTTGGCCGGTGAGGTTTGGTCGTTCGAAGCGGACGTTGCCATAGCCCATACATAGCCCGTTGGCCGACGAGATTTAATCACGGGAACCGCACGGACGCTGGTGTTTGCCGCTGACACGTACCAATAGTGTCAGCATCGGAAAACATGCAAAGCTTGCACCGACCTCGGGCGCATAGAAACACTAGCAATACCAGAATTACAAGGCAACGCAATCCTTACCGACAAGCCTGTTTTGGTGGCGTAAACCTCCAGCTGCAGGAGTGCTTGTTGAAGCACTCCCAAGAACGAGGACTGTGCTGAACCCATGTTGGAGGCGGCTTCATTCTATCTTCCCGTATACGCATGTAAACACCTTTGCGAACGGCCCACTTGACCGAATACCTTCTCCACCCTTTGCTTTGGCAGACAAGCGTTAGCGTACAGGTTGAGGTGGAAGTTCAGGAGTACTCGCCACACATGTGACGCGCAGTTTTATTACAGTTAAGGATCCACACGTAGACATTTGTGTGAATGAACCAATATATCCGTCGCTTGATGCTCGCTTTTGTTTGTCAGACGGGTCTGTCCGTCGGCGGTCAGATCAGCGTTAGCTTACAGATCGCCTACAACGCTTGGCTAGCGGCGCAGACGCATGCACGAGGCATGGGGGTGGCGATGAAGAACAACAACGAGGCCGCCGCTTTCAACGTAAAGGACTACGACATGGTGGTTAACGAGGAATGCTGGATCAAAGGAACCTGCCCGAACTATGTAAGAGTTCAGAGCAGATCCCTATTCGTGATCTATGGCTTTCAGGGGAGACAGATCCCTAGTCTATATGATCTTCATGCCTTATAGATCATGTTTCCATAGCACTGTTCACGATCTGTGTCTTTCAGCGGAGACAGGCTCCAGATCTAGATAATCTGCATGGTTCATAGATCATGCTGCCGGATGCAAGAGCCGCATCAGGTAGTCAGAATGATCCATCACATATTGCTTGGATTGGATCTGTACTACAAAGATTGCACAGCATTTGAAAACGATGGACATAGGATCTAGATGATGTGGGTCGTGAGGTAGTCTGGGAGGAGTGCTGAATCAAAGGAGCCTGTCCCAACTATATAAAACCTCAGCTTCCGATGGTCTCATAACCGCCTTGTGGCACCTTCCGACGTTTTCGTATCGGCGTTACGACATGGCCTTGCCCTCCTAATTCGCGATTGACACTGATCACGCTGTACGAAATATAGGACCCCTCCGTTTCGTTTTCGTGGTATTGCTCTGTCCTCGGACATGTTTTACCTAATAAAATATAATCGTTTTGGTCTTTTTTCCGTACTGTGAAACATTTGATAATCCGATGTCTGTTGTTGTTGTTTGTCTGTTCTCAGTGGCCGTGGATCAAGGCTGGCAAGCCGATTCTCAACACTGAATATTTCACAGCCAGGTGGGTTTGTTGGTGGCTGATACCGTGTTTGTGAGTGCAGGCTTTTGGAACATTGGCGCGTCGAGCCGCCTAAACCGCGCATTCGGCGACAACGTTCTCTGGAGGGTCATAGCACCCTTCATAGCCGTGAGGAAAAAACTGACTTTTTTTGCAAAATTGCAAAAATAGGATCACCTGCTGAGAGCGCCTAGCAGCGTGAGTGGGTACAATTCGACGCGGGTCGACGGGAGAAGAAAATGCTGAACTATCCTCCCGATACAAACAATTCACGTGCCGTAGTGGGGAGGGGGGAGGAGCGCCCGCTATATGACCCCGGACCCGAGTTACTACTGGGAGGGAGCGTGAGAGTAGTTCGAGGAAAATAAATGGGGCAAAGAAAAAAACGAGACGACAAAAATAGCGCTCGACATTTCTGCGGTAACCACGCCTGCAAGTTCTCAGCATCTTATCGCTACAAGGCCGAGGCAGTGCATGAATGTCATCGACCCTTCCCGTGAAACAAAACCGACAGCATCATAGGACAAGCGTAAGAGAGCAACGCTGCTGGGCAAAAAAATCGGCACCGTACATGTTTTCCATGAAGACGGTTATAGACATGAGTTATCAGGAAAATACCGACCCTCGTTTTGTTGGAGGGCTCTGCGCGACAGGTGACCGTTCGACCCCTTTTCCCGCGCCCCCCTGCGTCTTATGACCGCGTTGATATCTGTTTGTTTTCTGACTTTTCGTTTGACGTCATCAACGCGAAACAGGTGCATGTACTGCACCCAAGCGAACCTGATGAACATCTCCACGATCAAGAAGGTTCCGGATCTCACTTCTTGCAGAGTGAGTAGAACCCAAGACGGTTATGTTGGCGTTCTTTTTCATGTTGATTTAAACGATCAACCCCGATTGTGTCACACTGAGGTGGCTTGGACCTGAGTACAACGTTTTGTTTGCCGCGGCTTCCCGAGCGGAGCTTCAGCATGACGGACCTTACACCGGTCTATAGTTGTATAAGTTTCAACCGAACGTACGCGCTTACGGTTAAATGTCGCGGAAACACTGTTTGGGCCACCGTGAAAGCATATACATTGCGCACGCAGTTAGGTATGCCGCACGATATCTCATCCACGTTCGTCGCCACAAGCGGGTTTTAGTATGATGCAACTCACCCTTCATGCGACCCACAGAACACCTCGCGGCGCCTCGCGCTTGGTGCACGCAATGTCTGTCTGGTCGGTGACAACCCGACGTGTTCCGTCCCCACATTGTAGGGGTGCAAGGGTCAACGGAGTTACGGACTACGGCCATGCATGGAAATAGTTAGACCCCCCCCGCCCCGCCCTCCCCCTTCCCCCTCGCTTTTCTCGAAGGTCGACTGCAAGTCCTCCTTCTCCAGTATCCAGTGTGACGCGGCGTCGGTGTCTGGATCGGTTGCTTACCCAATAGACTGGACGATCGGCACTGGCGCTGTGATGAATACTGACTGGTGCCCCATGACCCTCAACACCGCTGCGGACGAGTGCAGCGCACCCAGGTAAGTTCGTGATGATACCTCGCTTCTAAACTGATTGGGCTCCCTTGCTTTCCGTTTATAGCTAGGGAAACCGTACGCATCGGTGCTCATGAAGCAGACATGGACACCACGAAAAATCGATATCGCTTTGCTGCTCGGCCAGAGCTCGACCGTCAGCTCGATATATCAACTTTGGCTACGCAACAGCTCTGACAATCATAAAAGGACTACGAGGCGGCTCTCCTCGTCGCGTTAGGTCACTGGTCTCTGCCAGTCGAAGCTGGGAAACACGGTAGCTTTGACAGTCGCAGAGCCTTACGTTTGCGAGTTGTCCGTGCACAACATCGAACTATATTATTCGTACTGACAACGCAACTGTTCCACCGTCACCTGTTTGCCCTCTCCTTGCTGCGCCCTTACCGTATCTCCGTGTTCTTCCGGGGCAGGTTTGCTACCTGCGACCCGAATGTGAGTGGCCTTTCTTGTTTGCGTAACCAGAGGACTGTGGAGATAGTCCTAGTCCTCTGTATATACAAGAGTAACAGTTCTCTTTCGGGGAGTTTGATCACAGCGTTTATTATACCGTCATTGTCGAAGCACCTCGTGTCACAGTCCATGATGCTTCATCAAGACCCTCCAAAAAAAGTAGAATACGAAGTGTCAGCCCCAGACTGTTTTTTAATCTTTTGGAACCTCGGCCTTCGTTATCGGCCGCTTGGTGAGAACACCGTTCAGCTTCTTGTTTCCCCTGTGTGTCTGGGAGAGCCTTTGTTCACTCGACGGACACCAACAATCAGATGTTCGTTTTTTTTTCAAGTTGTGCGTCCCTCTGCGCTATAAGCCTGTTTTATGAAGACCATTGCAACGGTTGAGATGCACCAACCACTGTTTTGGCTTCTGAGGGTGATGGATTGCTAAACCACCCTACACCTCACCCAAAAACGTACTTGTTAATAGAGTAAACTGAAACCGCAAGCCGATGGCCAAACCCTTGACCTTGGCATTGAAAATGTTCACACTTACCTGCCAAACAAGAATAGCGTGCCGACCATTTGAGGTTAAGGCGTCCCGTCGTTCAGAACATAAAATGAGCTAAAGATTGCTTTATTACCTCTACCGTAGCACGCGTCTAAATTAAGCCAATTACGCCAATTAAGCTAATTAAGCCAACGAAGCCAGTGAAGCCAATTAAGCCAATATAGCCAATTGAGCCAATCAAGCCTAGTCCGCGTTCTCCGCATCGAAATGAACCCCTTCCCCTCTTCTTGTTCTTGTGCGGCACATCACGTGTAGGTGGGCTACTGAACCACCACGAAGGCAGGACGTGAGGAGCATCGACAGGCCTCAACAACATGAGTTCTTGTAAAAATAGGGCGTCGGACATTCGCCTTCCGATAGCATCAACAGGTCGCCTCTTCTTCAGGCCCGACCCGTGACAATCGGCCCACCCGGCCCGATGCGCATGCATTTTCAGGTGTTTGAACCCGGTCCGGCACTGCCCCGCACGTGATACTTTTAGATTGTCAAACCCGGTCCGGCCCGCGACGGATTGCCAAAGACCCGGGGCCGGCCCTTAGTTTTTTTCCACGCTCGGTCTGGCCGATTCAAAATCGCCATCCGATAGCAACTCCCTAGTATTATTTTCTTCAGTAGCAGCAAAGGTGTCGTCGAGAGCAGCCGCATCGCTTCGTACGATGGGTTTACTTTTTAGTTTCTGCCAGACTGAGCGGTCAAAGGTACTGTTTGCAGTGATTGTCAATAGTATTTGGATGATAGCGACTTCCAACCTCTGTTGAGCTGGAAAATATGGCGAATAGTGTCGAAACCGCCAGCTACCATACAACCCAAGACCAACCACTCCACGAACAAGTTACAGCAGGTTAGAAAATAGAAAATGGCGGGAAGACGTATTTCCGATCATATTTGTTTGCTGACTTTTCGTGGCTTGCGTTAGTCGTGGATGTAGACGTTTCACGGATCAACGTATGATTTCCTACCCAACTCCTGCCTAACATAGTTGGTACATCCAAACCATCCCATCGATTCGTGTTTTGTTTCTTGGGCATTCAACCTGAGATGTTGGTGTCGCGGTGGGTGTTGTGTGTAGGACTTTTGTTCTGCTACTTTTTGCAGTGCTTGTGCTGTGCATCTCGGTGTTACGTTGGGATATTCTGCTACGTTTTTTAAGCAGCGATTGCGCTTATGATAGTTATTATTGTCGCAAACACGCGTCGAACCATGACGCTAGCGTTAGCCGAGGGTGCCGCGGTAACTTACAGTGTGACTGGGCACTTCGTTTTTTAGTAATAACCACTTTGAGTGGTTCGTCGGTCGTCCGTTGGTTTTCCGTCGGGCGTATATCACAATATCACACTAGGATCATGAGTGTGTGGGGGGGTTCCGGTGATTGTGACCACCATCTCAAGCAAGGTGGTCAGCGTGGCCGTTGCCCACATAACTCGGATACAGCGCAGGACCCCTAGGAAGAAACAGGGCAGTGAAGAAGGCATGCTGATATTGGCAGGGGTATGATACATCGGGGAACCGTTAGACTGAAGTTTATGTACAACGTACGGACGTACACCTCTCCAAAATAAGAAACCCAGCTTGTGCCTGTATTTTTCGTTTTTTATTAATAGGGGTCCTTCACCGTATTATTGGTGACGGTACCATCGGTTGGCATTGCAGTGTGATAGTAGGCGACTGTCCGGCTGTACGGTTTATGTAAAAAAGGCTTGTTTTTCTTGTGCGATCGTTAGCAGATCGAACGGATGTGCCGTGGCATAGTATACACTAACACTCTTACGACCGGCACGGTACACGCACACAATCCGACGCTCTACGTGCCCAAGCGAGGGTATCACACCGTGTCTACACCCGCCTATTTAGTTTCCTTCTACCTGTATGCTATTAGTGTGGTGGCGTTCCTGGTGGTCTCTTACATTTTTTTCTTTTGCCTGTCATGTGGGCCTCCTTGAAAAGACTGTTGCAAGCTTTGTGCCACCGATACATGCCAAAGGAAGACACGCAGTCTATGTAAGTAAACAGCGAGCGACTAGCGTACGAGCGTTTTACTGTGTTTCTCTAATTTTCAAGCGATAGGTAATAGTTTCCCACGCGTTTTATCGTGGTGCCTGTGCAAAGAGTGCACTGAAGGGATAACTCTTGGCTGTGGCAGAACGCTACACAATAGGAGTAGCAGATATGATTTTAGCTTTAGTTGTAGGGCAGGTGGATGTGGTATTGTCTCTGTGCTACATCACCGCGCACTACGCGGCAGGTAACTCTAGCAGAATGCCACAGTAGTAACAGCAGCGCAGTAGCAGCAACAGTAGCAGCGTTTTGGACACCACGAAATACTTCTTGAGTGTGGTATTGGACTTGGCAGCGTTGGTGGTTTCAGCCGACGCCGCTGAATGAACTCAAGATAAAGAGTGGTTTTCTCCCCATGATAAAAAACAACGTCACCAAACTTAGCTATCTATGAGTGCACCCGTTCGTTTCGTCTACCAGTTGATGCGTCAGAATATCCGCTGCTTGCGATGTACGTTGATCGAATAGGCCAGTGATACTAGTCGAGCGACAAATGATTGTATTGGAATACGGACTTATCAGTCCACTGGTATCTACTTGATTTGCAGTCACGTACGCATGAGCACACACAGATAATAATTTTTCAAGATGCGGAGAAATTCAATATTCGGCGAACTTCGGTTTGTTCCTTCTCGCTGGTGTATTGAGGCTCAAGTTGCAACAAACCTACCACTATGAGTATCTGGCAAGTTTGTAGGGAATACTGCATGGAATATTCCTGTAGGACGGACTGTCGGCCAGTACGACAACCCGTAAAGTACATCTGCCCGTAGCCTGGACAATGTTCCGCGATGATCAGGTGGTGGTCGGCCCCACCTAGATCACTCTCTCTGTTCGTCTTTCAAGTGGCGTTTCTTCTCTTCCCTTGTTTCCACATCTTGACCGCAAGCGCCACTTTCCAAACTAGGTTGGGTTATTTTTTTTTCTCCATTACAAGTGATCTTTACCGACACTTCGGTTCCACCTCTGTAGCTGGCTGTTATCATAGACAGAGCCTCGCCACGCATCATTGTATGAGCTTAGATTGCTGTTGGGCACGTCCGGTTGCAATCTTCAGCTCAGAATAATTATGTTGATGTTGCAAAAGCGCCCTCGGGCCTGGAAAATAACGGACACTAGAAAGACAATGGGAGTGCCAGCATCTGTTTGTCATCTCTCGGCAAGATGCACGCTCTACGGTTAGATGTCCTGTAAAGGGCGTGTGTACAGACCGACCTACAGCACCGTGTTTCCTTCATGCTTGCATGCGGATGTCGATACTCCCTCATTGCAAGGTGACGAATCTGTGCTATTGTTGTCAGGTGTCCGACGAACGGTTTACTTGTAAATTGCTTCTGCATGCAGCGACGCGTTGCAGCTTACCGGCATCTGAACAGGGAACCAGTTATACTAGATATCATTACTCTTTCTCGTCAAAGTATTATTGCACTAGACCGCTCGACGCTGCCCGTCGTGTTTACGCTTCATATTACTGAGCACTGACTGAAGAATCCTATTTTTCTGATTAGTGAAACAACTACTGCATCATTGACACAACCCCTGGATGGAGGTAACATCGCCAGTAGTTGCTATCCGACGTTGAACACATGTCGCCTTTATCGATCTACTTGTGTCCGTTGATTGGCAAGTTCTTACTGACTACAATTCCGTGCAATTTCAAAGACCCGCAGCACAGCAATTGACGGGGTTACCGCGGGAAGATGGTCTACGGTGCAGACAACACTCTAACACACATTCAGGCCCGTGTGGGAACGGCGGAAATATGAGTGTGGTTTTGTTACACAAGGTACTTCCGGGTTACGAATTTTATCAAAAGTGACACAAAAGCAATAACACCCCAGTTACCAAGTGGAAAGTCATGACATGGAGAATACTATACAGCAGTCTGATACGTCGGTGCCCACCCCGTTGCGCATGTCGTGTGCACGTTACCACGATAGCCTACAAGGCGAGAGTCACACGTAAACCATGTGCCGGTAGTCAATCCACCGATAAACTAACATGCCGGGAGCAGTCGGCAACGGTGACTCCGTCCATCTGGATCGAACACTCTCCCAATACTCCGGCCGCCCGCAAACAAAAACAACACGGGGCACTGCCAACGATTTATAACTGCTAAAGGCTACGAAGATATTTTCGGAGACGATACCATTTCTTTACATCGATCTCCCCGTTGCAATCGTCCACACGGCGAGCCCTGTTGCCATTTATGCTGACGCTCTGGAGCCACTACGCTGCTCGCTGCTACTGTTGATGAAGCAGTCTGTATCTACGTCCCGGCCGCGACGCCGACGGCCCCTCTGCACAGGAACAAGAGGGAGCCCGAGGTTGACTTGCGGATTCAAACAAAGCAGTTGCTTTGAGCAATCATTGTAAACTACAGAGGTATGTGCAAACTACAGAGGTATTGTTTCAGGTTTTGCGCGGTTGTCCTTCTGCTACCTTGGACGTGTGGACCCCCTTCAACCAACACCATCGCTCGGCGATATGCTGGGTTCCTGCGAAGGCGCGGGCTATGTATCCCTTGTGCGACCCCAGGTGAAGCAAGCGGTGTCTATCCGTCTACCTTAGGTGATAACGCGCTGATAGCCCAACATGATGTCGCTCCGTCAGACGCGGACAATAATGATCCGTCGGCCCTAGGCAATGCCGCTTCGGCTACTTTAGGCGACGGTGCTAAAGGAACGTCACAACATGCTGTGGCTCCGACGACCCCGGGTGACGATGATTCAGTAATCTCGGGCGATGATGTTGCGTTGATCCCGGGTGATGTTGGTTCAGTACCCCATGCAAATCTGTTCCAGCGGCCCAAGACTTTAGCGCTTTGGTGATCAAACGCGATGGCGATCCGGTGGCCCCAGCCTACTGTGGTTTGGTGATCCTAGGCGTAACATTACTATGGCCTTTAGCAACGGTGCTGTGCTGATCCCGACGATTGTGCTCCTCTGGCTGCACGTATCCACTTCAAAATGAAACCAGAGCCGAGTCTGTTGTTGGCTGCTGTATCGACACTACGACGCGAACCTTCCGCAGCACGGAGTTTCCTTCCTCAGGCAAGGCGGTGATCCGTTGCTTCATTGCTCAGGGGGAAGAGAAGACGTGCCGCCCCAGGCCTGAAACAACCAATTCGAGAAACCGCATTCGATCGCTGATATCGGCTTGGTCAACGACGATGCCGTGAGGATACCGGTCGCAATTCCTCGTAGATGGTCATTGCCAGCGCATTCGCGACGGGCCTCGGTTTGTCCAGAGTGAAGAGTCCTTCTAATTCTGATATTTCCTCTGACCCTTCAATTCTGGCATTAGCGAAAGAGCTCAAAAGTGTGTTTGGTGGCGTCGCTGTCGACCAGAATCGTAAGTATGCAGCTGTTTGGTTCAAATGTCCTTCCTATAGGAGACACCATCCGCAACAAACCCCCACCCAAGTCGTCGCGGAAGCCGTCAGCCGGCTTACCATCGTCGTGAGCAAGAAAGGTGTAGGCGCCGAGCTCAGTGATGGTGAAAGCGCTGTCCGACGGGCGTGGCGCTCCCTGCCGATAGCATTCATCGCCGCGGGCCTTAACAGGAGCACCGCCTTGTCCCAGCGCCTCCACCCCTCGGTTCAGCCTTCGCGCTTGCAGGATTCTTGTTGTTGTTGTCCTTACGCTTGTTCTGTGCCAGGAAAGGCGTACACTCTGGTGTTGGTCTTGGCAGGCATAGGGTAGTTGCACGAGATACTTATTTTAACAGTTGTAACATATAAATGAAATCGCACTGACATGACGGTACCTCGTCCAAGAATCCTACCCTTCGGTTCATTTCCGCAGGAAAAACCGTCTGCATATAGGTGACAGGAACATTGTCGTCTGAATCTGAGCGAGGTCAAGGATGGACCACGGTAAATCGCTGGCTTGAATTTCTCGCACTCCGGTGACAGTCCCTGGACGAGGATATTGGTGAATCGCTGGTCGGTCATAGGCTTGCTCATCGTCTCTGTACAGTAGTTGTGTGGGTTCGAGTATTCCCAAGCACAGCGAAGTAGAGTTTTTCCAAGGCACACCAACAAGGCGGAGGGCTATCAAAGACGTTAGGGGTAGGATTTGCTTTCATTTGGGTAAAAACCCCCGTGGAATTTCATAGAAGTACGTGAAAGTCGGGCGGTGGAAGAATGTGGAAGCAGCGAGAGGATTGAAGTGAAAGCAATAAGAAGTCGTTGAGTACCGTGCAAGTGGTGGGTCAAAATGGAAGCCTGTGAAAGTTTGTGGCAGACAGTGGAAGCACATGCAGCTCCTCTAAAGCTTCCGTGGGAGCTTTAGCTTCCATAGAAGCTGAAAATCTACACCGTTTGCATGGAAACCGCCACTACACCCAAAATTCTACTATGCTTCCATTGAAATTCTTTCAATTCGATGACCATCCTATGAAGGCAAAATTGATGCGTTATTTAAAGAAAAAATTGTCTGCAGAAGACTGAATCGAGGTTGAGTTGTTTGTGAGTCAAGAATCACCTACCACTGCCGATGCTGCTCTGCTCTACAACAAGCGTAACAACCACCACCCCAACTACGGTCGAGCTACAACAATGCCTACACACTCGAAACTTTCTTAGTTACAGTGTACAATATATCCTCTTATGTATATGATGGACTGATAGCTTTTTCTCAAGCGTCTACCGCCTGATAATGCACAACGCGAGTGTCGATCATAAAAAAAGCAGCAAGGCTTCTACCCTTGCGTACACACATCCTTACATGAATGCGTGTGACTTACTTACTAAGCACGCAATCGTGCTGGATGCTTAGGACCCCAATCAAATATTTACGTACTGTCATGTTCCCTTTATAGTGCCGGTTGCCCGCTATAGCGCCTGCGAAAACACTTAGTACTAATGGGAACAACAAGTAGTGGAGGTATGCGGAGTAGGGCCGGTTGCCGATAGAGTGCTGGTAATTCCGGCTGGCGCATACCGGCACCATAGAGAAACCCCTACTGTTGTATCGTCTCCCATCGTCTCCCCCCGATGCGGAAATAAACCCCATATCTCCCCTCATTCGACTCGCTGAACGCGCCTCACATGGCTTCGCGCTTGGTGTACTCGACGTCTGACTAGAGGGTGAAAACCCGACGTGCTCCGCCCCGGCATCGTAGGATTGCGGGGGTCCACAGTCTGACAGACTACGGCTATACATGACAATGTATACAACCCCCTGAACGGGGCCGACGCTCTTATTGTAGTAACTTGCAGCTATACGCTCGAGAGCCGCAACCCTATATGGCGATCGGGTTCGATCGATTCGGAAAAAATGCACGCACTTTCGGAGTCATTGCACTGCCGCAATTATCGTGGTTCGTCTACGCATCCACCTTCACTGGCGGCTTAAACCATCTACGCATTGGACAGAACACAGCTTCATAGGCCGTGCCCCGCTGAAGAAACCACCATGGACGCCACCCCCATTCCCCGGCGGCTACGATCCGAACCAACCGTGTCCGCAACGTTGCTTTCACCACGTTCTTCCTCGTACGCACAAAGAGCAACAGGCGCGCTAAGACCCGCGCTCAAGCGCTTGCCTGCGACGCCGCGGAACCAAAGCGTGCTGGATTGCGCCGTTAAACAAGCTAGTGCGTGCTGCTGCCCTTTCCCTCCAGATTCTTGCTCAGTGCCTTCACCAAGTTAAAATAAAACGATGGTTTGGCATACCCGGGTAGTTGGCTGCCTTCATGGTTACAACCCGTCTTCGCGACTGCTGTCGGCTGTTCTTGCACGAGGAACTTTCCCCAGCCCCTTTTTCTCTGAACATCGTCCTGTTTCTTTCTCGTCACTATCACAGGCAAGCACACAACAAATTGTCGCGTCAGGAAAGCACGCCAGTGTGTCGCGGGAAATGTTAGAGATATAGCACATACTACAGAGCTAGCAGTCAACGTTGAATGCTGAAGCGGCACATTCCGATCTTTCGTTGATTGCGGGTTTCTCAGACGTGCGTCACGATAGGGTAGCATTACGGCCTCCAAGGCATTTCAGGGTGACGCGGTTCCTCAAGCGCGGGCAATCCGGTTCCGCCGTCGTGGCGAAAGATTTGAAAGCAAGAACGTCGCGGCCCATTAACTTTTTCCAGTTAGGAGATTCTTATACATGTGTTGCGATAAGGAGTAGAGTGTTTTAGGCGAAACATCCGACTGACGGTGCTTCTCGGCTGAGGACCTACTCAATGTTGTTGAAATATGATACATTATTCTGTATCACGGCGGCGTCCTACGGTAGAGGCATAGCGCTTTGTATCAAAACATTTTCTAAACGTTGTAGATCTACCGCAGTTGTGAACTAAAGCGGACACAACCACACTGTCACATTTTTGTACTATCGGTTTGAGATACCTTTGTGAGGCTGAATACCTCTAAAATAATTGTAATTGTACAATGCAGTATGGCACTCCATTGAAGCGTCTGAAGTGAGAGGAAAAGGGCCTCGAAGCGGTCTGAAGTAAGAGAAAAAGGGCCTCGAAGCGGTCTGAAGTGAGAGAAAAAGGGCCTCGAAGCGGTCAAGTCGGGTTATACCGCCTGTGCCAAAGCCTGCATGGTATCCAGTCAGGGATAAGAGCGGTGCGGGGATACGGGCGTAACACATTTGCCTGTTACGAGGGCCGCTTCAACAGGGTGCCCCAATGTATCGATGTGGGAGAAACCTTTTTCGAGGTAAGCCCTCCAAAAGAATTAGTGGATTTACAACAACACCCACGCTTCGCATAGCTAGGGCATGGGTACCCTTGCCGGTTTTTCTCAATGTTTTGTGGTCAGAGGAATAGAGATACTCAAGAGGGAAGCCTCGGAACAATTACATGAACCCGTACCGTGGCTTGAGTCGTTGTTTGTCGGAGAGGGGCGGGCCACGTCGCCCACACCCGGTGGCACGTAGTAGGTGTGAGAAACCCCTCCGCTGGTCGCGCTGGCTTGCCGGGTGTCGCACCTGGTGTCGGGAAACACGGTTTGGGTGTCGTCGGAGGAGGACGCGAGCGGGACGCGAAACCTGTGGCAACGGCGAGCGAACCACGGAGAGCGTAGGAAGTTAGGCACCCAAAGCACCACATTGTTGACAGGGCTTCGGAGATGTCTGCTGCAGCCGGTGAAATTATACTTAGTATTACCTTTAAAGCTTGAATTTAGAAACGTGTGTTGTTGTCCTTATGTTAGCTCAGCATCGCCGTGATCATGTCCGAGGCTAAAGGATAGGTGCGAATCATGCTGGGGTGGAATATACCTCAGGACAAACGAAAAACAATCAAAACACGCTACCAAGTAGGCTATTAAACGGTGGGTACTGCCGTTTAATGCTACGCTATGGGGGGAAACTGTACGAGGGCATTTTACTTGTCCGCACAAGTGGCTACGGAATGCCACTTCCAAGCCGCGTTGGCAGGTCCTGTGGTCTTCGTGCTCGTCGTATGCATCCCCATGATGGGAGTACTTTTATGAAATAATTTAAATCACGTGAGCTGTGAGTCGATAAATTTGGGCTCGATACTCATCCTGCCAGGCTGCGTGATACACCGGCCGCTCGGTTTTACCAATGTACTATCCTTTGAATACGTATGATTCCTTATGATGCTGTCAGGGTGAACATCAGCAACACAATGTCATTCCACTAAAGTGATCAATAACAATGATGGTATTTTGAAAAATAAACGTCTAAACACGTCAGCTGTGAGTTCGATAGATTTAGGGTCGATACTCATCATGCGAGCTGCGTGATACATTTGTTACGCCGCGCCAAGATACAGCTCGCTCCCTCGAAGGGCCTACCCTTGGCGGTGGAAATTGAGGCATAACGCTGTATAATGCTACGTATAATTCTATGTATAGTATAAGTAGTACCCCCTCTACCGTACCACGACTGATCACTCTCAGAACAAAAAACATATATGTTCCAAACAGATCATGGCACATATACCCACCAATACGGCAGTGCTACATATTTTCCTGTGCTCCTACCTGGGGCGAATAGCCATCGTCCGATCCCTTGTACGCTTCATGAACTGCGGAGAGCGAAGGTCGCTACTACTCCTTGCCCGCTCGCTGAAATCTTTTCCCGCTGTCCTGACAGCCGAGGGTGGCTCTTTCGCCCCTAACTTCACCTCCACTTCCGTCTCAGCACAAGCAGCTGTGCCGGTGGAAACACTCTCACGAATACCGCGGCTGAGGGGGTGAGCGGGCTGACCGCCAAAACGTTCGCCGTCGCCAGCCCGGGTGGCAGGGGAGGGCGACTGACCGTCAAAACGCTTACCATCGCCGTTCACAACCCCACTGGTATCGCTCTCGATAATGGTACGAGTAGAGGGTTTTGGTGGCGTACTCCACGACGGGTAGCCGGCAGCCGCGATATCGCTGTGGGTATCAGCAGCCGAGCAGCGATAATCAGCAGCCCCGGCATCGCTGTGGGTATTGCTCGATGTCTCAGTAGCCCGGGGCGGCTCTTCCGAGACTACCTTTACCTCCATCTCACTCCCAACCCGAGAAGTTGTGACAGTGGCATAACTCCCTCGAGCGCCGATGCGGAGAGGGTGAACGGGCTGTCTGCCATACCGTTTGTTGTCGCTAGCCCGGTTGGTGGAGTGAGTTAACTGACTGCCAAAACGTTTATCGTCGGTATTTACCAATCCGCGAGTTTTCTTACCGATGGTCGTAGAGATTGGTGGTGACGTGGTCCACCGGCTGTGCTCGGCAAGCCTGGTGCCGTTGTGGGTATCAATATCTGGAGGGCGGCACCCATTGACCCTGGCATCGTTGTAGGTGTGAGCCTCTAGGTCACGGTAACCATAAGCGTTAGCACCGCAGGTCGCATCAGCATCTGAAGGGCATCGACAACCGATAGCCCCATGATCGCTGTGGGTATCAGCTGTTGAAGGCAGTCGACAGCCAACAGCGCTAGCAACGCAGCGGGCGTCAGCTCCAGCATCCGAAGCCTGGCTGCTTGTGGGCGGAAACCGTTCATCAGGAAAACCGATCTTCTTTCGAAAGCGCTTGTGGGGGGTTCCAAAATATGACGCCCGGATACCTGCGGGCGGGCATTGTTCAGAATTAGGAGCGCCGACCAGCTTTCGAGGGCGCTCGGTTCCCATCAACTTGTAACAAGGACGTGTTCGCGGTGGGTCATGTGGCGGTAACTGCTCCTGACCCAGTGGAACCATTCCCCGGACAAATTTGAGGTCTGCGGAGGAGCGACGTCGCTTAATGTTCGCGGTTGGTGGTACCCTGTCCTGCTTGCGAGGGAATCCAAGTTCGACCCCTCGCTGGAAGCAAGAGATTCCAAATTCGCAAGGTAGCGCGATCTTCAACCGGGAAGGTGAAGAGGAAGATGAACCCCGCGGTTTTTCTCCTTGCACGCGAGGGCTTCCAACTACTCCAGGAATCGCGATGATCGAAGGGGGATACGAAGAAGACGAGGAGGGTGAACGGCTGGAGTCGGTCACGCTTCGATCCGCGCCTTGGCAGGTGGGGTAGGGCTGCGGCGGAAGGCCTGACGTACGCGTACCGTCGGTACTCGCACGTGCCCTTCCCCCCCCAGCCGCCGCCAACGCCGCTTTCTCCGCTTTCCTGGTGCGGTTCGGGAGCAGTCCTTGAACCCTGCCGTGTAGAAGACGATTGGGCCGTGTGTGGATCACAATTAACTTGTTTGCTTCAAGATGCTTGCTGCGGTAGGACTTCACATTTTTTTGCTGAGGCTCGTCGCTGGAATGACCTGGCATATTATAAAAATAAAACTACACTCCAGCTGTGAGATGGAAGATTTCGTCGAAACTCATCTTTGCAAGCTGTGTGTGATACTCCGATCGCGTGTATTACTGGGTGTGTGTCCTCATTGAGGATATAGGTCGGCGACTCCCCTTGGAACTACCGTGTAGCTTGTACCAGGGTCAACAGGGTGATGTTAACCAATATGTGCGCGGAAACTATAAAACCACTTTTCGAGGGGGAAAAAATCTGACAGCTATGGAAGGAAATGCATTATCAAGTATATCCTGTGAGTCGTATGAGCGGTGACGGAAGGGCGAAATTAAAAAAAAACAACAAGAAAACTCGGGCCGGGGGCAGGGGGGGCGTTTTTTTATAAATAGAAGGGGGAGCGGGAGGGGAGGGGAAGGGGCAACTCAACCTGTGCGCGGAAACTACAAGTCCTTTTACAGGGACATATCTGACGGTTGTGGAAGGAATGGATCAGTTAACCATGTACATCCTGCAAGTCTTACAACCGGCGAGGGGAGGGCGGAGTGTTCGAAGGGGGGGGGGGGGGAGGGGAGGCGGAATTCCAACCGCTCTAGATCGCGTAAATGTGTACCTGGTAGGAGCTTACTATACGCGTGATGCTAGGTGTTGGCGATGGTGCAGGTGGCGGGGAAGTCTGCCGAACCCCTAGCGCGGGGTGGCCCAGCAGTCGATCAAAAATTATGTCCTAACGGTGTTCGGCAGTCCCGAATTCGAGGATCCCCGCCAACTGTGCTGTTATCATCGATTTTTTTTCCTGCTCCTATCGTGGGCGGCGAAACCATTTCCAGTGTGTATCAGCGCACCGTACTACCCCAGATATTTGTTTCTACCGTAAAGCGAGTGGTGTGAGTGGTGTGAGTGGTGTGAGTGGTGCGAGTGGTGTAAGGGGTGAGAGGGACTGATTCTACGATAGAGGTAGCACGGTTTGGGCTAAAACGTTTTCTGAAACCAGGGGGTTCCTTAACTCATTAATAAAATCGCCGGATCTGCACGTCCTTTTCAGGTGTGTCTCGTGGTATACCTAGTGGCCACGGAGTTGCTCATCAGAGAGACCATTTGAATCTAACCTGATAATGACAAGTGCTACGGTAGAGGTAGCGCTTTTCGGCTGAAATGGTTCCGAATGATGACGGGGCTCCTTAGCCCAAAATCGTCGGAAAATAAATACATAATAGGCCATTTTATTATTCTTTTCACGATTCTCGTTGTATACTTAGTCCATGGGATTTTATCATCCGGTAGGTAGCAGTTTTATTTTTCTCTACATCAGTTTTTAAGACGATCATGTCTTGAGCTCCCAAAATTGAGGAGCTCACCTCAGAAAAAAATGGTGCGTGCACACCTCTGTCGTAACATGCGTCTTGTCGGCATCATCTTAATAATCTTAGTGAGGTCCTCGATCGAAGAATCCCATAACGAAGGTGATACAGCTTGACCGTAGCATGCTTATTGTACGTACCACTGTGCTGCCAGATACCTCTTTCTGCCGTGAATTGCTGGGTACGTTTTGCTGGATGTTATCGCCTGGTTGCTGACCGTATGTGTGCCGTCTCCACCCCACCGTGGACGCAACATCATGTGGAAACTTGCTGGCCGTGAAGAACGAACACGGGGTTTCGGCTGCTGCATCTAGGTTTGATACATCGAAGTATACAAACATACAATTTACGGAAATATGCAGAGTCGGGATTGACCAACATGGTCAATGGTTTGATCGCTCGGTTGTGAGTGGCTTGGTCACTGCGTTAGAGATATCAATATACAGAAAACTATGTTGGAGATGATTCATGACCACCAGCCTTACCGTAAACGTCAAACAAACCATACCTAACCATACCTAATCACAATTTACTCCCTAGATATGATTATACCATTGTAGGGAAATCTAATCTACCTTCGTCGAGTGTTGACCATGCCGGCGAGCTTATGCTCGCCGCAGTAGATGCCTCGGTGGTCACTAGCCACAGCGAAAGAGGCTCCCCTCGGACAACCAAGGGTCAAGCACCGATTGTTGCGGATGTTAACCATGCCTTGTTCCCTGTGGTCCTTGCAAAAACGCGGGTATCGATCGCATTCCATCGCAAATGAAGCTTGCTTCACGCACGTCAACTCTTCGCACCGAGTCCTGCTCAGGGAAAACAAAATAGGTGGTCAGATAGCGATCAAACGCTCGTAGCGTGTAGGTTTTAGGCAGAGGCCGAACCCTTGACCTAAGTCGCACACTAGATATTCTTCTTCATTTTTTTGGAGACCAAGGCTGCGGTGTAGGGGGGCTACGCCCTTTTTCACTGCTGGATTTGAGGCACTCTCCTGAGTGCCTCTGTAGCTCACTGACGAAAGCCCCTTAGGCTGCTTTCCATTGCGGATTCATGTGGCAAATTTAAGGTACAGCTAAGCTTAAGACCGCAAAGTAAGAGGGGGTTCACTTGCGGGAGCGCTAAGACTTAAGACCGCAAAGGGAGGGGGGGGGTCACTCGCGCGAGTGACCCCGAGTCACTGACAAAACGAACTAAAAAATTACCACCCTACGCAACTTTGGTCTGGCGATACAGCATACCCACTGAGCTAACAGTCCAGGATGTGAACGGTCATACGTGGGGGCTGTCTGGATCGATACCATTCGAAGAATCCATTGCGTAGGCAGATATCGAGCTGTCGGAACGCTATCCCAGCTGCAATCACGTTGGAGATTTGAGGATATGTCCCCGAGCTGGAAACGCCTTCATGAGTTTGCGAAAAACTCAAAGAAAGCTAGCCAGCACCTGGCTTTTCCTTTATTCCTCCCAAAGAAGGAAGAGACGCACCTCTGTCGTGACATTGAAAATTTGGAGGGCTGGTTTCCGGCATGAGAATGCTTTCCGGTGACAGTGGAAACCTTAAAAGTACCAAGGACGCGTGCTACGATAAAGGTATCAATTTTCGCGTGAAAACATTTCTGAATGACGGGGATCCTTGGGCCAAAACTGCCAGAAACAGACATTTTGTTTTGGCATGATTCTCGCTGTGTACCTAGGTGTGGCCATGAGAGTGTTCTTCCGGTAGCAGTCTTATTTTTGTCCAAAAAACAGTTTTTTGGGAGAGGTCTTGAGCTCCCGAAATGAAGAACCTCTGGAAAACAGTGGCACACCTCTACCGTAGCGCGCGTCCAAGCATCACCTGGTCTTCACTTGCTCTCACCAGAGGAAGGGAATCAAAGTCAAAAGCACCTTTCTACTTGTTCGACGATTCGTCCCCCGGCCACGTGTGCACGTGTCGTTCATTTATGTATCTATCACCCGCAACGCGCTTGGTGCGTCGTTAAGGCTCTGGAGATGAGAAAGCCTTCCTGTGCTCGTGCAAATCCCTATGAATACAAGTCACCGCCTGATGTTTAGGTAATTCCACCCAAAAGAAAGAAAATAAGTCTCTGTGAAAACACTGCAAGTTTAGAGCATGGGTTCCTTCCCGAGATGGTAACGCCTTCTTGTCCTTATGGAACAACCTAAAGTGCGAAACATCACCACGTCACTTCTGGTATTTACATAGTACCAACCGAAACGAGGAAGATGAAGTTGAACCACCTGTGCACCTGTCAAACGATACTTCCGCCGGTGGCAGCCCACCTGTCTGTGCAGTCGGGATTTCGCTACATGCAAAGAGCATACATAGTTGTGGTCTTCTGTAGCGCTGGTATGTGCCGCTAAAAACACCGGCACGATAGCGGCCACCCACCGGCTGTACTCCGCATACTTCCACTACCGGTTGTTTGATCTGTGGCAAGCGATTTTACAGGCACTATAGGAGGCAATCGATACTGCTAAACCGACGGTATAGAGGGCTAACTGCTCTACTATGGAGCAGTGCGAATGGCAGGGCACTCACCCAACTTGGTCTCTTACTTTGACCATTCCTTGTTTCTTGTGCTGCTGGCAAAAATGGCCCAGAGTGTCACCGGTCGAAGCGTAGGATGAGACTCGAGCGCAGCCGTCGTGCATGCACTCCCCCCTGCGTGACAATGCATAGTGTTGGTGCTAAGTCTCATTCACAATAAAATGACGAACAAACCAAAAATGAAGGTTACCGTGAACGAAACCGTATTAGTACGTCAACCTCGTAAACATTTAGTCAGTCGTACGGGGTGTTTCTTTTTCTTCACTTGACAATGCAGAGTGCGTACATATTCCGGCATATTTTGAAAGAGTACTCGTGTCCCTCTGGGGAGGTGCGTTTCACGATAGCTGAAAGAACAGCACGCAGAATGAAACATCACCATTCTCACCCACTCCCTTCCCCTGTTCCTCCTTGAGTAGCTATTATACCCACTTGAAGTCGCCGTTACAGTATAAATACTTACGTAAGTACCTTTTTACTTACGAAGTACCTTTTCACTCACGAAGTGCTTTTTACTTACGAAGTACCTTTGCTAGTTGATGGACAATACTAGGTACCTATTCATGGTATAATAGTAGTACCACTTACCGGTTAGGGTGCACGACGTTCCGCATTCCGTCTAGCTTGTGACTTTCGCAAAACACCGGGACTGTCTCGTTGCTGCAGGCGTAAGATGCAGGCCTCATGCAACGCTGCTGCTGGCAGTGAGGTCTGCAAAAGGGATCGACAAATAGGGAAACACATTGTGATATGTTCATTCTAGCTATTAAATTTGTCTAGACTCACTTGCGTTCAGATGAAGTTTTGATTAGCAAGCAGGTACCCGAATTCACTGATTCTGAATCAAAGTATCCATGTGATAAAAGTGGAGGCATTCACCGTAGTGGGGAGGAGGGGAAAGGGTCTGCCGTGTATTATGGCCCCGAATACGTCAATTAAATATATTTAAACACGGTCTCAATTTTTGATGTGTTCGTACTGATGGTGTCATAGTGTGGTCGGGTCACGAGAAAATGATGCAGTTGACCTGAGCGTCCATGCCTCAGTTGTTGACTGCAGTAGTAGCAGGTTATCCCGCTGCATATTTAGATGCCTTGAGGCTTCATCTATGACCGATCGACCTTGTCCCGCGCATACTCTCTCACTCCATCTTCCCCATCGTCTCCTCTTCGACATTGCCGGTGATCAACACAACCGGCGTTGGAGGGCTTTCGCTTGCATAGCGCATGCTCTACGATAGAAGTTCACTAACTTTGCAGAGGCTACGAAGCTGAGGAGCTCTATATCCCACAAAAAACCCGATGTTGAGAGCAAAATGAAAGTGTAACCCTGTGGCCTAGATATATAGATATATACACACCACACCACGGTGTAAAACACCAATAAGATCCCAGTGACATTGGGTAGCTCCTCATTTGAGAAGTCCTGTGAAATCATATAGGTTTGGACCAAACAGTGACTACCTTGCCGTTGACTTGGTGACACCAGCTGCGGAGCTTGGAGTACACCTGGTATACGACAAGTCGGTTGACCCCATCTGAAGGTGCTTCCCTCTGGTTGGTGCGTCTCTGACTCAAGGAACTCAGCAGATCTCTGACGCCACATGCGATACATCGCCAATGTACGGCCTTGGTATTATTCTCACGTCACATGCGGTGCGTTGGGAACATGCTATGGGCCTCGATACTACTATTACGCCACACGCGACTTATTGCCAATAGGCTACGACCCTCGATATCACTATCATGCCACGTGCGGTATATCGGCACACGGTTATGAACGTCGATGTCGCTAGCTCGCCAAATGGGATTCCTCTACAATACGTTCTGAACCTTGACACCGCAATCACGCTCATGCGGTATATCGACAACAGATTCTGAGCGATGAATCGACAATACGTTATGAGCCTCGATACTCCTATTGCACCACATGCGACTTATTGCCAATAGGTTACGACCCTCGATATCACTGTCGTGCCACGTGCGGTATATCGGCACACGGTTATGAACGTCGATGTCGCTAGCTCGCTAAATGGGATTCATCTCCAATACGTTATGAAACTCGGTATCACTATCACACCACGTGTGGAAAATCGGCAGCAGAGTACGAGCCTTGTGGTTTACGCAGGCATTGCGGTAGGACTGCGAGTCACAAGGTACAAAGTTTTAAGCACTGCGGTATATCGCCAATCGGTTACAAACCGCGATTTGCGCAAGCACTACCGCAAGGGCTGCGAGGTACGATATTCGGCGTCTCGAGTACGAGTATATCCGACGGTCCAAACCTACTGCTTCCGTTGGACAAGAGCTGCCAGGATATGTGGTCGTCGTTATCATCTGGAGCCGTTGATGAAGAACGACAAGACCTACGGCGCGCAAGCTGACGCACTCCTTGGGATAGATTCCCGAGGGGATTTTCTGCAGAAGTGGGGATCCCATGAAACGAAAATGATGCCCTTGGAGATCTCGCGCGACTGACCATAGGCACACCGTTCGGCCTTTGTACCCTCCACCTTGCCGAGAATTTCAGTTCGGAATTTTGGCTGAGTGTGTGTGTTGTGCGTTATGAAGTGTGGTAATTACTCCCTTTTGCGTGCGGAATGGCCACGATCATCGCTGTTTGAACAGGCACGAAGGATCCCATAGATCCGCCGCGGGTCGCCAAAGAGAGCTGCTGCGAGCTGCAACAACAATTCTACCGGTGAAAATGAATTTTTGTAGGATGAAGAACAAATATAGACCCTGGGTGAGCTGATAATGTCTTGAGGTTTAAAAGTGGCGGGCCTATGTGAAGACAATAACAATACCGTCAATTACTCCTTGCTGTGAGCCACTACAACGTGGTAAATATTCGGTGGGTTGCACAAAGATAACGGAGAACGACACGGAAAGCATCACCAACAACGACTCTAGCGAACTACTACTTTGAGCATAGATACACAATTATGAGCGACCTTGCCGTTTCGGGCTTCTGTAGCAACGGGGGTGACCGAATACATTAGTCATGGCATGGTGTAGGGCTGCCAGCATCGCTGATAGTCATACTCGTTAGTTTGGCAATCTCTGAGAGGCAGTTCCTACGGCCAATGCCGATTGGCCGATAGTATGCATTGTGGTATACGGAGTCCTACGTATTCTAGTCGAGTGCGCATATACGGTAATTGTACTGGAGGCTGGTATAGTTAGATCTGCGCGTGTTCCATTGCCTGTGTGGCATTTTCATCGGTGTGCATACTAGCCCGTGCGTCAAACCCTTCACAGGCCTATGCATAAACTCTGCCGGTTCTTACCGTCGAAGCTATGAGTCCTCTGGGCGTTCGGTTGCCTAAAACCACCCCCCCTCCCCGGCGCCCTGGAACAGGACTCATGATACACCTCACGGGTTTTCGCGCTTGGTGCAAGCAATGTCTGTCTAGCCGGTGAACAACCGACGACGTGCTCCACCCCGACATTTTAATGATGGCGGTGCTAGGTTCTACGGCTTTACAGACTACCAGGTACGGCCATTTACGATGTATATGATTGCCCCCCCGTCGTCCCCCCTCTGGTCCTATGGGATGCGGAAATGCATGTGATACGATGATTACGCCCCCGACCCTAGAACGGCGGGGTATTGTTGGAAACCCACGTTGACAGCCAAACCTGCACATTATAATCCCCTCTCAACCACCACCACACCAGTAGCATGTATGCATATGATGTGCGAGTCAATTTTTCTTCTTTGTTCGTGCTTCCTTATAAAACAATGCTGGAGGCGTTCTCGTAGATACAGATACTTCTTTTCGCCATACAAAAACCAGCATTATGTGCCAGCCAACAATGCCAGCAGTATAACGGACACACGTGCTATCGGTTGTATCACCTATGCTGGTAGTAATGGCGGGTTCCAGTCGTGCCAATCGATTTCACCGGCACTATACGGGCAGCAGGCAGGGCCTGCAGGGTATAGGGAACCCCCCGCTACTGCATGAATGTTTCGCACCTCCAGTTCTTCTTCCTTGTTCGAGCTTCCCCTTGACCTCGTCTTGGCGAAAACGCTCTTGCAGGCATGGGTAGGTTCATTCGTGCGCTGCCTTTGGCGGTTGTTGCGTTGAAGTTAGCGGCAGGCCGCAAGGTTTCGGCTTTGAGGTGTTTCTCTGCTGAGGTCGCGTCAACATTTCCAGCAGCAATGTTGTGTGCGCGTTTGGGGCGTTGCTGCCCAACCACCGAGTCCGATGAAAAGCCAGCTGGGACGCCCTGCGCGATATAGGAATGGCAATTATGGCGGCCCATTCAAACCGTCTAGAAATTTATAAGGATGAACTGGCAAGGGCATCTGTTCCTGGGTGTGCTGGATGTCGATAGATTGAAATAAAACTTCGACGTGAAGAGCACACACACCAACCCAACGCAAACGTTTGGGAACACACAATATGACGCGTGCTACGATAGAGGTGCACCACTTTTTTTTTGAGGTTTCCTCAATTTCGGGGCTTAAGACATGTCATTCTAACCTTATTTGGACAAAAATAAACCTGCTTCATCGCGGATGAAAAATCCCGTGACCTAGGTACACGACGAGAATCATGCAGAAAACTGGCCGAGTTTCGGCGATTATGGGTTAACCCCTTTACAACTGGAAACCCGTTTCTGGGGACAGGAATCTTGAATTTAGTATAGGGAGGGGTTCGGGGGCTCTACAAAGGGGTTAAGGAGCCCCGTCATCATTCAGAAACGGTTTCACACGAAAACTGACACATGTATCGTAGCACGCGTCATATATGAATACCATGAAACCACTTAGCACGATGAGTGTCCGGCCACGTGAATCACCGGATCATATCACACGTAAAAGGTTGGACGCTGTTGTTTTTTTTTTTTTCTGTTTCGACCCATTCGTTTCTTTGCACTCCTTCTCCTTTGTCGTAACTAAGACTCGGCGTCATACAGCATCCCCCCACACACATGGTGCCCGCCTTTCATGCATGCCGTGAGGAGGGTGGGACGGTGTTCTTCCCTCGTCGACTTGCACGGCATTGAGTATTCACATGCTATCAAATACTAGGCATTTGCTGCGTGTCAATTTTGTCACGGGAATAAGCCCCTCGGGGGAAAGTCGCGAAATGTACCATTTTAGCGGAAGTTGGGAGCTGAAGCACTAGACTACACCAGCTTGCATGGCAACATTACTGTTAAACAATTGTACGATGTAGACTACTGCATGCAGTAGATACATCGGTTGCGGGTTGTGCTGATGACGATAGGTGGGGGAAACGGGGTAATATCAAGACAACGAAAACCATATCACTATACGAGCACCTTCCAGCAAGGCAAGGTACCAGATAACCCACAGCAGCATGCAGGAAGGCCGAAGGCCGTTTCCAGCAGACATCACCACCTATTCGACGCTATGACTGACGCACTAAGGCACCAGGATTGACGTACTAAGTGGTATGGTACCGTGAGGTTCTCACAGTAAGAAAGGATAATGTACCTAATGTTAGAGTCCACTTGGTGCTTGGAGGGCAGCGGGTAGAAAGAGAAACCAGACTATTCACGGAAATAGGGTGGATTATGTATATACACACCAACAAATAGTATACCCGGTATGTCTCTATGTAAAGCATGAACGTTCTTTTTAGCATGCCGCTCTCGGGTGTCCGAAGGTTTTGTCTCGCACT